>QEPC01001171.1:191501-201916 GCA_003113815.1 Sphenodon punctatus
GAAGATTGAACACAGGGAGGGATAAAAACAAAAAATAACTAAATCTATCAAAGCTAAGGTAAATAAATGAGAATATGGGGGTAGATGGGTTGGATGGGTGAAATAGGAGGAGGATGGCAATGGATTGGGGAGCTGGAAAAATGCTGGGTGAAGGAGCCTTCTGAAACGCCTGCTGCTCATGAACAGTGACTAGTTCAGAAAGTGTTGGGAAGGGGGGAGGCAGACAGCTTTGTTTCTTGCTACGCCTGCCTCACCACAAGCCCCATTGGCTCCGTGCAGCCGAGCCTGTGGCCAATCGCAGACTGCTAAGTCAGTGGTCTGAGGCGAAAAGAGATGGTGATTCGGCAGGCTGGCTGCTACTCCAAGCCACTCTCCACCCTCCACCCCTGGTGTCTGGAAGACTGCTCCTAGCTGAGTCTGATGACTTCCCCCTCCCTGCTACATTTGGCCTTCCAGTGACCTGACAGTGACAGAGTGACAGTACTACCGAACGCGATCCGAACTGACCGAACTGTTCGGCCATTTTGCCGTTTGGTGTTCGGTTCTGTTTGGTATGTTCGGCCATTTTGCCGATCGGTGTTCGGTTCTGCTCGGTATGTTCGTGTTCAGGTTGGTGTTCGTGTTCGGCAGTCTGAACAGGCCGAGTTCGGGCCTAACACCGAACTTCCGAACCGCGTTTGCCCATCCCTACTCTCCTGTCATTTCAACGTTTATGTAAAATCTGGCTGTTCTGCCAGGCCGTTGGTGAGGGGGATGGGAGGGTGTGTGGGTGCTTGCTTTCCCTCTGCTGTCACCTGCCGCCACTTGACAGCGCGGCGGGCGCCCCCCCCAGCCCCAGGGACTGCCCCTCCAGCGGAGGAACTTACCACAGGACCTCAGGCAGACACATCACCTCCGGAGGAAACACCGTTGAGCGGCAACACAGGGGCCCATAATGCAGGCCCTCCCCAGCCTCCATGCAACAGCACGGAGCCACGCCCCCCGCTGCGACGTTCGGCATGGCTCTTGGCTCGCTCAGGGGGCAGGGCCTCTACTTTATCAGCCAGCAGCACGAAGGAAACAGTGCTGGTGAACAGAGCCTCGTTGTGCCTGGAAAGACTGGCCCCCTCGTGCGAAAGCTAAGTGTGGATTGTGCATTTGGGATTTCTTGCTGAACCTCCCTCCGCCCTGCTTCCTCTTGCCTTTGCCTCCCTTCCTCCATTTTTCTCCTCGTGCTTCTAAGAGTGAATCGTGTGAATCCCCCCCCCCTTTTGTTCGCTCCGGAGGACGCCTGAGTGGGTTGCCTGAGCCTGCGGGCAGTGGGTGTGACCCTACCCCTCCCGGGTTTCCAGTCCCCTTCCCCCTCCCTGGTGTGTAAGAGCCCTTCAACCCAGCTCCCTTCTTCCCAGGGCCCCTGCCCTTGCCTTCCCTTCACCGCCCTGCACTGGTTGCCCTTCTCCCCCCTACCGGGTGCGTGCGTGTGTGGGCGTGTGGCCAATTCCTTTTCCCTCTGCTCTGAGCCCTATGATGATAGGGGCCTGACTTCCAATTGTGCTTGCACAAGGAAGGGCCCACACACTATCCTGACGGGCATTTTCTCCCCTCCTAGAGTTCCCCTGTGCGAGTCGGGTTGTGGGTTGCAGCTTCTGTCCTTCTCTCATCCATCCTTTCCCCCTCCCACTGACAGATTCACCAGCCTCTATCCCCCTCCTCATTTCGCCATGGATTTAGCTCAAGAGGTAGGGAATTTGGTGCACGCGGTTCAATCGCTTGCAATGCAGATCAAGGATCTGCAGGACCAGCATGCAAACTTAGCTGCTGTGGTAGCCCAGCAGCAAGCACCGGCCCCGCCAGCAGTGGTACTTCTGGCCCCTCCGGGGCCTCTGGCACTGCCGGCTCCAGACCCAGGGGCTGTGGCACCCCCGGTAGTACCACCGCCCAACCCAGGGATACCCGTATCCCCTCGGGAGCCACGAGGACCTCGTATAGAAAGGTTTTGGGGAGATTGCAAGGCCTGCCGGGCCTTCGTGGCCCTTTGCAAGCTGACCTTCACCACCCAGGCCGCAACGTACCCCATGGACAACCTCAAGGTAGCATTTGTGATCGGGAACCTAGGGGGTGTGGCATTGGAGTGGGCCACGAATATGCTTACTAGTAAGAGCCCGCTTCTCTCTAACTATGAGGAGTTCGTCAAGGAGTTCCGTTTCCTTTTTGACCATCTGCACTGCCTAAGGGATGCTGAGACCGACATCCTCTCCCTCCAGCAGGGCAGGACACCCCTCATGGAGTACATCACACAATTCCAGCAACTTGCGCTGGAATTACAGTGGCCGGACGGCGTACTGAAGGTGCACTTTCAGAGGGGCCTCGCGGATGATCTTAAGGACCAGCTAGCCTATAATCCTTTTCCTGCGACCTGGGCCCAGTTAGCAGCCTTGGCCCTCCAAATGGACGAAAGGCTAGCTGAGCGTCGGCGGGAACGACGCCTAGACAGAAGGACCTTCCCAAGCCAGCTAGGCCTCCACACGCCAACCACCGAGGGAGCAGGATTAAAGGCGCCAGAGCCGGAACCCATGCAGTTGGGGGCATCGCGAGGACCCCTCACTCCGGAAGAACGAGAGAAGTGCCGTCGGTCCCAGGCTTGCTTCTATTGTGGGGACCCCTCTCACTTCATCCAGGAGTGCCCTATCCTGCCGGGCCCCCGGCGCCCCATGGGAAACGCCAGGGGCCGCGACGCGCCGGGTGCGTCTCGGCCATGAACAGCAACCCGCTTCCCAGAGCCCGTTCCCTGCTCCACTTGCAAGTACCTCTGACCCTTACCGTGGGTCCCCATCACTCCTTGGTCACTTGGGCGCTCATTGATTCCGGAGCCTCTAGGAACTTTGTAGATGAGGCCTTCGTCCAAACCTATCAGATCCCCAGCCAGTCTAAGACACACCCCGAAGCCATCTGTACCATAGACGGCTCCCCCTTGATCTCCGGGCCGGTCACCCAGGAAACAGCCCCCTTACCTTGCGCTTCTGGGCAACACCACAAAAGCATAATCTTCGACATCGTTTGCACCCCCCTTTTTCATGTGGTTCTTGGTCTCCCCTGGCTCATGTTACATGAACCACAGATACAGTGGGTCCAGAGACAACTTCTCTTTGATTCCACCCACTGTAAGAAACAGTACCTATGTCCCAGGCTACAGCTTTCAGTCCTTTCCCCGTCGCAAGCAACATGTAGCACTTCCACCTCGTCACTCCCCGCAGAGTATACCAACTTCATCGATGTCTTCAGCAAGGCCCAGGTGGCTGAGTTACCACCACATCGCCCTTACGACTGCCCCATCGATTTACTCCTGGGCAAAGAACCTCCGTTCGGGCGTATCTACGCCCTTTCTGCCCCGGAATTAACTGCACTCCGTACCTATTTGGACGAAGCCCTTCAGAACGGATTCATCCGGCATTCCATCTCCCCCGTGGGGGCTCCCATTTTCTTTGTTGCCAAAAAGGATGGTGGTTTGAGACCCTGCATCGACTTTCGGGGTCTCAACAGCGTTACCATAAAAAATCGGTATCCCTTACCACTTATTCCCGAACTCCTTAACCGACTTCAACGAGCCCGACTTTTCACTAAATTAGACCTTCGGGGCGCCTATAACCTTCTCCGGGTGCGCGAAGGAGATGAATGGAAGATGGCCTTCTGCACGCGCTATGGGCATTTCGAATACCTGGTGATGCCATTTGGCCTTGCAAATGCTCCGGCCGCCTTCCAGAACCTCATAAATGACATTTTTCGGGACATCTTAGATACCTTTGTCATCACCTACTTGGACGATATCCTGATTTATTCTTCTTCCCCCGCTCAACATGTGAACCACGTGCAACAGGTCCTGCAACGATTATGGGTACATAAACTATATTGCAAACTGGAAAAATATGCATTTCATTGCACATCCATAGAGTTTCTGGGCTTCCTCATAACTCCTGAGGAAATCCAAATGGACCAGAAAAAGGTTCTTGCAATTCAACAATGGCCCAGCCCGAAGACAGTTAAGGCCCTCCAGCGGTTCCTTGGCAGCGTAAATTATTACAGGCAGTATGTTCCCCGCTATGCGGAGGTCACAACCCCACTCACCCGGCTCTTAAAGAAAGACCAGTCCTACGCCTGGGCGCAAGAGCAAGAGTATAGCTTCCAGTTCTTGAAAAAGGCCTTCATGCATGCCCCACTTCTCCAACAACCCGACTTCTACAAACCGTTCTTTGTAGAAGCCGACGCCTCCAGTGTAGCGATCGGAGAAGTTCTCCTCCAGCAAAATGCTAAGGGAAAGATACTCCCCTGCGCCTACTACTCTCGGCAATTGTCACCGGCGGAGAGGAACTACACTATCTTTGACCGAGAACTTCTCGCGATCAAGGACACATTTGAGACCTGGCGACACTACCTTGAAGGGACACAACACCCCATTACCGTAACAACAGATCATAAGAACCTGACCTTTTTACAAACGGCGCAGATCACCAACCCACGTCATGCCCGATGGGCCTTATTTTTTGCCCGTTTTAATTTCATCATACAGTATCATCCAGGAAGGATGAACATTCTTGCAGATGCCTTGTCCCGGTACCAAGAAGGGAAAGAGCAAGACTTGCATCCCTGTGGTCGTATCTTAAACGAGAAGGTGTTTCTCGCCGCCACGCTTCCCTTGGACCTTCTCCGACAAGCCTCGGCCCATGAGTTGCAACTCTTAACAGATCCAGCCTATACGCTGGAGGATGGACTAGTTAAGAGGGCTCAACATATCGTTGCCCCTCCATCTTGTTATCCACCCCTATTGTGGGCCCACCATGATGCCCCTCTAGCCGGCCACCCCGGCGTAGAACGAACCCTGGACCTCCTCCGGCGGACCTTCTGGTGGCCAACGATGGCAGTGGATGTACAACGGTACGTTACAGCCTGTCCTACCTGCGCCCGTATGAAAATCCCCAGGCAGCTTTCTCAAGGTCTCCTGAAACTAGCCCCCACTCCTTCCGGGCCTTGGCAGCGAGTGGGTCTCGATTTCATAGTCGAATTACCCTCCTCCAGGGGCTACGATACGATACTCGTGGGCGTTGACCATTTTTCAAAACTAGCCCATTTTGTTGCCTGCAATTGCCTTCCCACAGCTCAACATACGGCGCTCCTATTTGTACAACACTTTGTGAAACTTCACGAGTGGCCAACTGAGATTATCAGCAACCAAGGGTCCCAATTCACCTCCCACTTGTGGACGGCTCTTTTTAAGGCCTTGAGAGTTCAACTGAAACCATCCACCGCCTACCATCCTCAGACGAATGGACAGGTGGAACATGTCACTCAAAACCTGGAGCAGTATTTACGATGCTACATCGATTATTTGCAGGACGATTGGTATACGTGGCTACCCATGGCAGAATATGCGTATAACAACGCTAAGAAAGCTTTGCTCAGAGAATCCCCCTTTTATGTAACATATGGTTACCATCCACAAATGATCTCTCCTGACCTTCCCCCCATCTCACTACCCGCCGCAGGAGCCCTCGCCCAACAGATCCAGCAAACCCACAGCCTTGCCAAGGCCACCCTCGAAAGGGCTCGGCAACGTTATAAACTATATGCCGACAAACATCGGCGTCCCTCTCCTTGTTTTCAACCCGGAGATCTGGTCTGGGTGAACCATCGACACTACCCCTCCACGCATCCCTCACCTAAACTGGACAATAGGTATTTTGGTCCCTTCCCTGTACTTCGACAAGTTAATGATGTAGCGTATACCCTGCAACTTCCCCCGCAGGTAAAAATCCATCCTACATTCCATGTTGCTCTCCTCAAGTCAGCTCTTCCACCTGCAGGAATCAACACTCCCCTGGAGAACCCAGTGCCGGAAGCGCTAAACTCAGGTCTGGACTACGAAGTACGGGCCATTCTCGATGCCAAGCTATGACACGGGCGACTGCATTATCTCGTTGATTGGCAGGGCTTCAGCCCGGATGAACGCTCATAGGAACCTGCCTCTAATATCCAAGCACCCCGTCTCCTCCGTCTCTTCCACCGACGCCATCCCGACAAACCAGGACCCACGAGGCATCCGTGGGGGGGCCTTCGAGGGGGGGTACTGTCACCCGCCACCACTTGACAGCACGGCGGGCGCCCCCCCAGCCCCGGGGACCACCCCCCCAGTGGAGGAACCTACCGCGGGGCCTCAGGCAGACACATCACCTCTGGAGGAAACACCGTTGAGCGGCAACACAGGGGCCGATAATGCAGGCCCTCCCCAGCCTCCACGTAACAGCACGGATCCACGCCCTCTGCTGCGACGTTCGGCATGGCTCTTGGCTCGCTCAGGGGGCAGGGCCTCTATTTTATCAGCCAGAAGCACAAAGGAAACGGTGCTGGTGAACAGAGCCTCGTTGTGCCTGGAAGGACTGCCCCCCTCGTGCGAAAGCTAAGTGTGGATTGTGCATTTTGGATTTCTTGCTGAACCTCCCTCCGCCCTACTT
Organism: Sphenodon punctatus; assembly: GCA_003113815.1. NCBI lineage: Eukaryota > Metazoa > Chordata > Lepidosauria > Sphenodontia > Sphenodontidae > Sphenodon > Sphenodon punctatus. The sequence continues at coordinate 197,984 of QEPC01001171.1, forward strand.
CCTCTTGCCTTTGCCTCCCTTCCTCCATTTTTCTCCTCGTGCTTCTAAGAGTGAATCATGTGAATCCCCCCCTTTTGTTCGCTCCGGAGGACACCTGAGTGGGTTGCCTGAGCCTGTGGGCAGTGGGTGTGACCCTACCCCTCCTGGGTTTCCAGTCCCCTTCCTCCTCCCTGGTGTGTAGGAGCCCTTCAACCCAGCTCCCTTCTTCCCAGGGCCCCTGCCCTTGCCTTCCCTTCACCGCCCTGCACTGGTTGCCCTTCTCCCCCCTGCTGGGTGCGTGCGTGTGTGGGCGTGTGGCCAATTCCTTTTCCCTCTGCTCTGCTGCCAGGTTTTAAGGTAATATTGATTTATTTGGATCCATTTCCTAATTGATAATTAATTAATAATTACGTAGGTTCAAAACCTGGACACACAGCTAAATTATGCTAATACCCAGAGAGATTAAAATGACTACATAAATAAAGAGAAACACATAATTAGTAATAAGAATATAATTGAAAATATTTATGAAAACATAGAAAAACATTTTCTATGGGACAAGACCCCAAAACAGAATAAACCCTTAATAAGTGGTTTATATAAAAGTATTTCAAGGTACATGTTACATGGATAGAATTAAAGTTAAACTTAAGATTGTTTTAAGTATTAAAAGTACAAAGGTTAAAATAATAAACTTAAAACTAGCATAGTTACCCAGGCATACAGGCTTAAGAAAGATGAAGGAAGATCATGTGACCAGAGGATCACCATGGTGACCAAAGAGCACCACGAGAGTGTTCATGGCGTCTAAGGTAACATTTCCTTGGTGACTTACTCTTTTATAAGAAAACTGACGTCACACTCAGGCTAAGTAATTCATATATTATTAACTGCCAATAGCATGGTTGAAAAGGGTTGATGCCTGCATAAAATTATAAATGTATGACAACGTTTGTGGTTAAGATATTGGGGAACTAAAGTCATTACCTCCACCCATGAAACATCCTGTTTTTATAAACTGTTTTAAACCTCAATCTTGCAACCCATTTGTGCAACAAAGATGTTCCCTTGAGTGTATGCCTCTACTTCCCTAAATATGAGCTTACTCATATTTTCCTAAGCATTAACTAACAAGGTTAAAAGTTAAGCAGGGGAAAAGTTATCGGAAGACCAAATATGTCCAGGCCTTTATGTCCAAACTAAAGCCAATATGTTCAGACTATAGTCAATCTGTTAAACGTATCTCACATAGGTCAAAACTGAAGGTAACAGCTCTGAGCCCTATGATGATAGGGGCCTGACTTCCAAATGTGCTTGCACAAGGAAGGGCCCACACACTATACTGACGGGCATTTTCTCCCCTCCTAGAGTTCCCCTGTGCGAGTCGTGTTGTGGGTTGCAGCTTCTGTCCTTCTCTCATCCATCCTTCCCCCCTCCCACTGACATCTGCATATGGGATTTTTAAACTTTTTTAATTGTTTGTATTGTTATATTGTTTTTTATATTGCTGTTTGCCACCATGAGCTGCCCGGTGGGCAGGAGGGGAGAGAGAAAAATATTTTATAAACTAAATCAAAAATCAAAAATCAATAAGCAGCCACTCTAGCTCCAGGACCCACTATCAGGGTTCTGGGGCCTACATTACAGGCAGGGAGGGCTGTCATTCCACTTCATCCAGAAGCTGTCACCCCAGTCCCAGGTCCCACCCTCAGAGTTCTGGGGCCGTCATTCTGCTCATGGGAAGCCGTCATTCCACTGCATCAAGAAACAGCCAGCCACTCCAATGCCACAACCCACCATTAGGGTTTTGGGGCCTACATTTCAGGCAGGGAGGACTTCCCATCCACTTCATCCAGAAGCTGCCACTCCAGTCCCAGGACCCACCATCAGGGTTCTGGGGCCTACGTTCGAGGCATGGGGGGCTGTCCTTCCACATCATCCAAAACTGCCACTCCAGTCCCAGGACCCACCATCAGAGTTCTGGGGCCGTCATTCCACTCATGGTGAGCTTTCATTCCACAGCATCAAGAAGCAGCCAGTCATTCCAGCCCCAGGACTCACCATCAGGGTTTATTTATTTATTTATTTATTTACCGAATTTCTATCCCGCTCTTCCCGCCACAGGTGGCCCAGAGCGGCTAACACATAATAAATGTAATATAAAAACATATTTACACATTATAAAACATAATTAATCAAAACACACAAAAAACAACAACCCCCATCCCTCCCCTCCCTAACCCCACCTAAACCTACCCTTCTCCCTCACCAAATGCCTGATGGAACAGCCAGGTTTTGCAGTTCCTATGGAAATCTGGAAGTTCCGGGGCCAGACGTGCCCCCACCGGGCGCACGGTGCGGCCACTGAGAATGCCCTATTCTGTGTAGCCCCCCCCCCCAGGAAACCCAGGGCCCTCCAACAAGGCTTCCCCGGCCGACCACAGGGGCCAATCTAGAATGCGGGGGGTGAAGTGGTCTCACAAATAAGTAGGGCCCAGGCCGTGTAAAGCTTTATAGGTTAAGACCAACACTTTGAATCGAGTTCTGGGGCCTATGTTCCTGGCAGGTTGGGCTGTCGTTCCACTTCATCCAGAAGCAGCTACTCTAGTCCCAGGACCCAACATCAGGGTTCTGGGGCCATCATTCCACTCACAGAAAGCTGTCATTTCACCACATCACAAAGCAGCGACTCCATCCACAGGACCCACCTTCAGGGTTCTGGGTCCTATGTTCCAGGCAGGGAGGGCTGTTGTTCCACTTCACTTTCTGCCAATGCTCTACCAATATCAGCCAGCCTACGTCCCAGGCAGGGAGGGCTGTTGTTCCACTTCATCTAGAAGCTGCAACTCCAGTCCCAGGACCCACCATCAGGGTTCTTGGGCCTATGTTTCAGGCAGGGAGGGCTGTCCATCCACGTCACCCAGAAGCTGCCACTCTAGTCCCAGGACCCACCGTCAGGGTTCTGGAGGCATCATTCTGCTCACACAGAGCCGTCATTCCACCGCATTAAGAAACAGCCAGCCACTCCAGCTTCAGGACCCACCAGCAGGGTTCTGGATTCTATTTTCGAGGCAGGCAGAGCTGTCTTTCCACTTCATCCAGAAGCTACCACTCTAGTCCCAGAACCCACCATCAGGGTTCTGGGACCTACGTTACAGGCGGAGAGGGCTGACGTTTCACTTCACTGTCTGCAAATGCTCCAACGATGCCAGCCAGCCTACGTTCCAGGCAGGGAGGGCTGTCATTCCACTTCATCCAGAAGCTACCACTCCAGTCCCAAGACCCACCATCAGGGTTCTGGGGCCGTCATTCCACTCACAGGGAGCTGTCATTACGCTGCGTCAAGAAGCAGCCACTCCAGCTTCAGGATACACTGTCAGGGTTCTAGGGCCTACATTCCAGGCAGGGAGGGCTGTTGTTCCACTTCATCCGGAAGCTGCCACTCCTTTCCCAGGACCTACCATTAGGGTTCTGGGGCCATCATTCTGCTCACAGGGAGATGTCATTCCACTGCATCAAGAAGCAGCCACTCCTGTCTCAGGACCCACCATCAGGGATCTGGGGCCTACATTTCAGGCAGTAAGGACTGTTGTTCCACTTCATCCAGAAGCTGCCACTCCAGTCCCAGGACGCACCGTCAGGGTTCTTCGGCCTACTTTCCAGTAGGGGTGGGACATCAGGGCAATTACCGGCTACTGGATTTGCCAGTTACTGGATTAAAAAAAAACGGATTGCCGGATTTGTACCAGTTTACTGGTACCGGATTTGTTCCATTGATTTCAATGGGGAACTGTCCCCATTGAAATCAATGGGGAAAAAAAACAAAAAACCTTCCCCCTCCCCCTCCCAGACTGTGTAGGTGGAAGGGGGGCACCCCCCACCCATCCTGCCCAGCCTGGATTAATTTATTTTATTTTTTTAACCCTAAGTCCCTACTAGTGCGGGCTCCAGGGC
>QEPC01001171.1:202286-238781 GCA_003113815.1 Sphenodon punctatus
AGGCGATCCCTGGGTGGGGAGGTAGGGTGATCCCTGGGGTGGGGGGGTGTTAATCCATCCCCCACATCACCCTAGTACAACCGTACCTACCTGCTGGTGCAGGCTCTGGGTCGCCAGCGGCGGCCCGGAACCCGCACTAGCGGGGACTTCGGGGGGAAATTTTTTTTTTTTAAAGCCAGGCTCGGCAGAGTGGGTGTGGGGTGTCCCCCCTTCCACCTATGCAGCCTGGACTGGGGAGGGAAAGTGGGAGGGGTTGTGGGGTTTTTTACATTGTGGCCATTCATTTGAATGGCCGCAATGTAAAAAATCCGGTACAAGGAATCCGGTAAATGGGCCAGATTACCGGGTTTAATCTGATACTGCCAGTACCCCAAATACCAGCAGTATTGGATACTGGAAGATCCGGAATTCCCACCCCTACTTTCCAGGCAGGGAGGGCTGTTGCTCCACTTCAGTTTCTGCCAATGGCCCAATGCTCCACTGATGCTAGCCAGTCTGCAATGACCGGCCAAGTAGGGGTTCCAGCTGCAGTTACTGTGCCCTGGCAATCCAATGTCTGCTACTGCTGCTGGTACTGCATGTCAGCCATTTGATCCTCCCTCTTGTAGGCGGACATAGCTCAGATGAGTGCGCCAGTGGGTGGAGGCTGGGTGTCCACGAGATTCACCACCATGCAAGGCTTGTCTAATTTGCACTAGAGCTTCTTGAGATCAGTCACATACGATGACTGCCTGCAACACCCAGCCAAGTAGGGGCGCCATTCACCAAGCCCTAGACGGGCCTCTGCTGCTGTGCCACTGATGCCTGGCAGCCTGCAATGCCTTTCCTCTGCTGCTGCTGCTTCTGCTAGTTCTCAGACAGGCAGCCATGCCCCCACAGGCACCCCAGGGGGCCAAGTCCAGAGCCTGCCTGCCCGAGCAACCCGGGGTGCCAAGCCCCAAGTCTTCCTGGTCTCTGCTGCTGCTGTGTCTCCGATGGCCTGTCATGCCCCCACGGGCACCCCTGGAGTGCCCCAAGTCTCTTCCACAGCTGAACTTTCTGAACGTTCCGAGGGGTCTGAATTCCACGGGACCGAACCCACGAACCCGAACTAAGTTATCGGACCAAACGGCAAAACGGGCAACCACCCGAACCCCATTCTGTTTGCACATCCCTAATTATAACACACCATGACCTCTGCACTAGGTAGAAGATTCTTTAAAGAGAAATCACCCAATTCCTAAACACTACGAATTTCTTTTCAGCCTCCTAAGATCATGGGGCTCCCTTATGGACAAGCCATTCTTTTAAGCACTGTCTGCCAATGTGTCTAGGACACTCATTCAGCCATCCTGTTAAACCCTCCCACTATGAAAAGTGCTAATAAATAAACAAATAAATAAATAAATATCTGTTGACATTCTCATCACTATGGTATTATTTGATCTGACCAAGTCCCTTTTTACCATTTAAGCTGCATTAGATGTGGAGATTGCAGACTTGTATGGGGTCCCTTCACTGAAATGATTTCCACTCTTTATGATCAATTCCTATGTGCTACCTTAAAATCCTACTACTGTGGGATATGGGATAGTAAACAAAGTAGCTGGTAGAAAGCTGACATAGTCATCAATGCTTCAGGCACTTCATGTTTTTTCCCATTACTTCAGTTTTGTAATGACACTGAATATTTAATATTAAATATTTAATATTTAAATTATTTTACAACTTAAATCTTAATTAGTGTTTTGTTAAGGAAGTCTGTAGCTTCACTGGAAAGCTTTCATTAACCAGGGTGTTTTGTGATTATTTTTTTATTGCTAAGGAATAAACACAATAGAAAACTGAAAACACAGGTATTTAAAGCCAATACTAACCACAAAGGTAGTAGCAGAATTTGTGAGGCGCTATAGCAAGAGCAGAAACCTATGGAAAAAAGTGATGTGCAAGCAGAAGTTGTCCTGACCCATCCAGCTCCTGTCTCGCCAACACCATATTTAGATAGATTTATACCTTCACAACAATAGTGGGCAAGATTTTTCAGTTTCCTTCTTGTGTTGCATGAAATTACCTGCTGTAGATTTCACCATTTCAAGCTATAGAATGATAGGATAAGGCACGGGCCATATTTTTAAAGCTGACTCAACAACTTGATGGGTGTGCTTAACAATAGCAACCTGAGGGTGGAGAAAGCTAGACCTGAATTCACCCTGATATGGGAGGTGCAGCATTTTTAAAACATGATGTGACACATCATGTCTGGTGCAATACCTAAAGGTACGACGGTTAATTAAAGACTGTATTAATAGACTTAATTCTGAAATGTGGGACTTTTTGGCAGCCTAGCCAAACCCCTAAGGCACAGTTATTTGTTTTTTAAAAATGTAACTGCTAAATGTCCCTAAGCTCCTAAACCTGTATATGTGGGAGGTGTGGGCATTTAAATATTGTACTTATATTAAAGCAATAATGACTGGAGTCCTGTTAAGTCAAAATTGATGGGACCCCTAAAAAAAAGGCTGACTTAGAAATTCAGAGTATGAAGAGTTAAATAAACAAGGCAGTGTATGTTTTATTTAAGCACTAGTTTAACTGCGTAACTAAAAATATTGGTATCTTGGAGAAAATCAATGATTTCTTGGCAGTGTATGATTAAAACTATAGTGTATTTAATCACAGAGTCGGAAGGGACCACAAGGATCATCCAGTGCAGCCCCCTGCATGGTGATATAAGCCATAACTATATCAGCTAAGACATATACTCATCCAGTCTCGTCTTTAAAAAACAACAACAGCAGAGAATCCACAATGGTCTTTTTTATATGGACCCAGGAATGCCCACCCCCAGGTCTGCTCCAGGGAGGAGGGGAAAACCCCTAGATCTGCTCTGTCGGTTGGAGGTTTAAATGAATGCTGCCACCACAAACCTCAGTCTGTCTGTGCATGCCCCCTCCCCTGCACCATAGAGTTGCAGGTGGATTGACAGCTGCTCTCGCGGGCATGGGTGGGTTCATACAGGCAGGAGATGTGGGAGCACCTGTCCCCATGAACGTTTTTGGCTTTCCCCACATGGCACAGTCCATGGCACACTCCAGATTTTTTGACAATGCCCTGTGAGTGGCCATGAGTGGGTGCTGCGTGGCTCACAGGAACACCCATCCACATGCATTTTCTTCAGATCAGCAGTTAGATGTGCGGTTAATGGGTGGCCATGTGTGGCAGCTTCTCGTTTAAAAGCACCCATTGATAAATACCAGATAAGGATTTAGGCAAGATAGTAGGGGCCTGATTTAGGCTGTTTTTACATGGACACCTCCCCCCACCCCCGCTGGGTGTGCAATACAAGGGGGCATCCATGTACACGCCACAGTGGTGGGCAGGGAAACGGGTGTTTGTCCATGCGAACCACATGGGGGGGGCACGTGTATGCGTGCTTGCGTGCGTGCGTGCTCCCAACGCACACCCACCTCCACCCATCATTCACCCTTGGAGCCATCCGGCAAACCAGAGGAGACTCCATGGGTGGAGTTGGGTGTGCATCCATGGGAATGGATGCACACCCACCCACCGTGGCAGCACACCCATCCCCCCACCCACCGCTGCCCATGTAAAAAGGTCCTTAGAGGATGGGTGCTCCATACGTTTAAACAAACCTTTTTTGTTTGTGTATTGGATTCCTTTAATGTTCTAAAACTCCCTTTGTCTGTAAGTCTATTTGAGGGCCACTTTGTCCCTCTGTGGTAAAGTTTATTCACTGTAAAAGAAGAAGAATATTCTTCCATCAGGCATTGCCTTACTCTTTGGAGAGCAAATATTAGTTATATGGATCAACATAAGCTCCTCACAGAAATGTAAGTTAGCCAGCCTTAGCTTCAGCCATCTTTTCTGTCTTTGAGAAGTACCTCCCTCTTTGGATAGTCCAACTGATTTCAACAGATTAAAGACTGTGAAGTGCTATATAAATGCTAAGCCATTTATCATGACACTGGGAGAAATTATTTTATTTCTGCCTTATTCTCAAAATAAAATGTATTGATTCAAAAATAAAATGGCACAAACGTACCCCATTGTCATTAAAATAAACATAGCATTAGACTGAATGGCTGTCCTTGGATTTTTCCAAGCATGATCAGTCTAATCATTTTTCTATATCTGATAGACATGTATTTACCAAGCACAAAATATAAGAAATGTGAGTATCAGCTGTTGATAGTCCTTATGTTTGAAGTTTGTATTTTGTAAGGAATGTTTGCTGCTACAGAAATCCTGGTATTGAAGTTAAGAACTACTTCTAAAGGTACATGACCAATTCAATTTTTAATCTTAGAATTGTCTCTCCAAAATTCTTTGCTAACCTCCAAACAGACCCTCCAACAGACAGTAACTCATCTTATTGCCCAGACTTCTCTTGCTGTGTCTGATCCCATCTCACTGTAATGCTTCACTGAAAATCAAATGGTTTCTTTTTTCTTTCTTTCTCTCTTTTACCCCTGGGTCTTGGAAACAGAAGTCATCAGTTCTGTATGGTTCACTCTACTAAAATTCCAGAGTTCAAGCACAACATGGTATGTTAGTCACACTAACATGAAAAAAAAAACATTCTGGGGATAGAAAACACTTCATTGCCACTGATTCAAAGCCATAAATATGCTTTGAATTCTAGTCAATATATTCCTTATTTGTTTCTGATTTTCTCTCTTTTTATTATTATTAGAAAGTATAAATTTCCAGCTGAGCTTGGGATTGACAAGGCTCCATTATTTGCACATGACAAGGTTTATCAAAAACAGTTGGGTTTTTATGAGGAGTCTTTTATGTTTCCTCCATAAAATATAAATAAATGAAAAGGATTAGGCTGAGGAAGCAGAGTATAATTCATCACCAATGTGAAGCAGAGGGTGAACTGATTACAGATGAATGAACTGAAGAAGAACTCTGGCAACAAGGCTAAAGAAGAAAAGTACCAGGGTATTCAAATCACATGGAGTTAGGGCCACAGTGAATGAGATCTTGGTTAGGGCTAAAACTCAGTTCTTGGTTTCTCATGTTCCTCAGTGAGAATCACAATTCCCATCTCGTTCTTGCAAATTAGAATAAGAAGAGTATTGATTGATTGGATTCTTCCCAAGGAACATGAGAAATCTCAAGAAACAAATTACCTGGTGCTGATGGGGGAAGGGGAGGGAGAGAGAAGTCACTCTGTCCCTTGCTCAGCTTTCTTGCCTTTTCTGGGACTGGCAGCTATCTTGGTGGGGAAAGCTGGCCCGATCACGAATTTTCAGGATGAGGAGAGAGAGAACAAGATAGAGGGGACAGATCTTCAGCATTCTCTTGGCTAGCAGAAGTCAGCGACCAACAGAATGCTGAAAAACTGTGCTGAGCCTGTGTCTTCCCTTCTGCTCTCTCCCCTCCCACCTGGAAAGGTGGGAGGAGGAGTCCTTTACAGATGGGAGCAGGGAGCTAAAGGACTCCCCCTCCTTCCATCTAGAAAATAGGAGGGGGGAGAGCTAAAGGGAAGAGGCAGCTCAACTCAGCTTTTCAGTATTCTATTGACTGCTGACTCCTGTTAGCCAATAGAATGCTGAAGATCTGCCCCCTCAGGCTTGCTCTCCCCCTCCCATTCCTGAAAATTCATGATCGAGCCAGCTTTCCCTACCGAGACAGCTGCCAGACCAAGACAAGGTAAGAAAGCTGGGCAGGGGACAGAGTGGATTCTTCTGCCCTTCCCCCCTTTAATTTCTCTAAGCTGGGAGACAAGCCTGAGCTTGCTGGGAGTTGGGAGAGTGAAAAATCTCATGAGAATATGAATCAGGGTCGAGATGTCTGCGAGATCTCAACCCTGATTCTCAATTCTTGTGAGATTTTCATGAGAATAAAATTTATTCCTGTTTCAGCCATAATCTTGGTCCCCTTGGCCAATCTGACTCCATTTTCTTAACTCTGAGGTATTCATTTATCATAGTCCTTTATCAACAGTTACAGCTGGGACAAAATTTCATAAAGACATTGAGAAAAAGTCAATGTCATTATGATTTACACACACACACACACCTATACCTACTGACACCCATCTCCACCCATGGAGCATCCTCCATTCTGTGGGTGGAGGTGGGTGTGGGTCAGTGTGCGACGAGTGTGGTGGGTGTACAGCAGGAGTGCGAACACACAAACACCCGCTGCCCATGGCATTTACACAAACACGTACCCACCACACACCCATCCCCCCCACCTACCGGCATCCATTTACATGGACTTCCCCCCTCCCCCACTGCACACCTGCCCAAACACCGAGTTGGGGGGGGGGGAGGTGGCAGTTCATGTAAAAACAACCAAAGTATTTCAATTTTATCAACTTTTGTTAAAATTATATTAGGCTTTTAAAAATTGACATGAAAACTTCAGACAAACAAATACCTCTGTGCAGCACACACATCCACAGTAATAAGACCTGACTTCTTAAAGGTGACAATGATTTATTTAAGCCAGTGGATTTTTGTTGTTAGAAGGAGACATATTTCCCTTTCAGGTATTATTGCAAAGTTTTGGCCAGTACTTACCTTTGGACTTTCTGTCAAATGTGGTTAAAATTGATGTAGCAGGCAGAGACCCCAGACCCACATTCCCCAAGTTCCCAACAATTTCCCTTTAAATCCCTTACAGGCACCCCAAAGTCCTGCTGACCTTGTTCTTCTCCAGACGCCGTCTCTTTGTCCTGAGAGGTGCCCCTCTCTGGCTTTCAGGTGTTTCATTAGCTCTGTGTAGCATCTATGGTACACCTAGCTGTTTCAGTGTTCCCCACCATTCTTGTTAGTTTCACAACCACCCGGACTGTGATCTTCCCACGTGCTCTGATCATGTTAATTTCACCTATTGGCTCTTGCTGCTTCTCCAGCCACTCAGGATACAGGGTGCTGGGAGCCTGTTAGGCTCGCCCAGAAAACAGCTGCCCCACCTTGAGCCATGTCGGGGAGTGACTGGGCACCTTGGTCTCAGTTTGACTTTTTTCCCCCTCCCGGTGGCAGAGGGAGAGGAGGATGGGACCAAAGTGGCTTTCCCCGGCGGCTTAGAGGTGGGGTTTCCGGCCCGATAGGGTTGAAGAGTGGTGTGCCTGTTGGCTCTGCCACATTCTCCACCTACTCAGGACACAGGGGACTGGGAGCCGGTTGGGCTTGCCCCGAAAACAGCTGCCATACCTTGAGCCATGTCAGGGAGTGACTGGGCACCTTTGTCCCAGTTTGACATTCTCCCCCCCTCCTGGTGGCAGAGGGAGAGGGAGGGCTGGACCAAAGGGGCTTCCCCCCCGCAGCTTATGGGCGGGGTTTCCGGCCTGATAGGGGTGAATAGTGGTGTGCCTGTTGGCTTCACTGCATTCTCTAGCTGCTCAGGACACAGGCGGATGGGAGCTGGTTGGGCTTGCCCCGAAAACAGCTGCCCCACCTTGAGCCATGTCGGGGAGTGACTGGGCACCTTGGTCCCAGTTTGACATTCTCCCCCCATCCCAGTGGCAGAGGGAGAGGGGGGTGGGACCAAAGGGACGTCCCCCGACAGCTTATGGGCGGGTTTTCTGACCCAATAGGGTTGAAGAGTGATGTGCCTGTCTCTCCGCCGCATTGTCTAGCTGCTCCGCTGCATTGTCTAGTTACTCAGGACACAGGGGACTGGGAGCCAGTTGGGCTCACCCCAAATCGGGCCCATTTGTGATTCTATGTTGAGGCTGTGAGGACAGCAATGAAGGAGTTCCTTGCTGCCCTCATAGCATCTGCGAAGTCACGCCCGGCTGAACTCTTTCAGGTGGTACGGGAGCTGGTCAGTCCAGCCTCCTTCTGCCTGGATGGGGACTTGTCCCAGGCCCGCTGTGAGGAGTTTGTCACCTACTTCGCAGACAAGATCACTCCGATTAAGAGCAACTTTGATGCTGGGTTGGAGACAGTAGGTGGAGAGCGTGAGGTCACAGAGGCCCCGTCTGGTCCAACTAAGTGGAGGGAGTTTCAGGAAGTGATGCCAGCCAATGCGGTGGATGTCTTGGGGTCTGTGAGAGCCACCAGTTGTGAACTTGATATGTGCCCGTCCTGGTTGGTGAAAGTCTCCATGGAGACATTGGGGACGGTGCTGGCGAGGGTGGTCAATGCGTCCCTGCAGCAGGGGAGGCTGTCGCCTAGCCTCAAGGAAGCTGTAGTGCGCCCGCTGCTGAAGAAACCATTGTTGGATGTGGACGCACTCGCCAGCTACTGACCTGTCTCTAACATTCCCTTTTTAGGGAAGGTCATTGAGCAGGCGGTGGCAATCCAGCTCCAGGTGCATCTAGATAGCATTGGTTTCCTTGACCCTTTTCAATCTGGGTTCTGCCCCGGCTATGGCACCGAGACAGTGTTGGTGGCCTTGGTCGACGATCTTTGCTGGGAGATGGACACAGGATGTTTGACATTTCTTATCCTGCTAGATCTCTCAGCAAATTTTGACACCATGGACCATGGGCTGCTGTTGAGATGGCTGCGTGACCTGGGGGTCTGGATGGGACTGTTCTTGAATCATTCCGTTCATTCCTCTTGGGGAGAAGCCAGTGGGTAGTGTTGGGAGCTGAGACATCTTGCCCCAGCATTTTCTCCTGTAGCGTTCCACAGTGTACTATTCTGTCTCCATTATTATTTAATGTTCATATGCATCCCTTAGGGGAGGTCGTGAGAGGGTTCAGGGTGCGATGTCACCAATATTCTGATAATACTCAGCTGTACCTCTCTTTTTCAGCTGACCCAGATCCCACTGTCTCATTGCTATCCCAGTGTCTGGAGGCCGTGACGGAGTGGATGTGCCAGAGAAGACTGAAGCTTAACCCCGATAAGATGGAGGCGACGGTGGTGGGGAGAGCAAGGGAGGTGTTGGCCCCCCTGATTGGGGAGGTGAGCCCTCCTATAGCTCAGCAGGTTTGGAGTCTGGGGGTGGAATTGGACGCAGATCTCCACCTGGACTGACAGGTGGAGGTGGTGGTGAAGGCTGCCTTTCGCCAGTTATGTCTGGTGTGGAGGCTGTGCCCGTACATCTCTGGCCCGTACCTGGCCTCCCTCGTCCATGCCTACAACACCTTGAGGCTGGACTACTGCAATGCGCTCTACGTGGAGCTGCCCTTGTGCTTGGTTTGGAGGCTGCAGCTAATTCAGAATGCGGCGGCCCAGCTCCTGTTGGGGATGGGTCTCTGGGATCACATAACACCTGTACTCCGGACTCTGCACTATTTGCCAGTAGTGTGCCGAGCCAGGTTCAAGGTATTGGTATTGATCTATAAGGCCCTTCATGGTCTTGGCCCCTTGTACCTCAGGGGCCGCCTCACCCTCTGCACCCCAGAGTGGCTCCTTCAGTCTGCTGGGGGTGCCTTTTTGGAGGTCCCCTGTGTTAAGCAGGGGCCATGATGGAGAGGGCATTCTCGGTGGCTGGGCCGCACCTTTGGAATTCCCTCTCGGAGGAAGCTCGCCTGGTCCCAAGCCTTTTAACATTCCAGCGAGTTTGTAAAACCTGGCTGTTCACCCAGGCCTTTCGGGACAGGGTGGGTGGGTTAGGGGGTTTTAATCTCCCCCTAACCCTATTTATTGTTTTATTGTCTATAACCCTGTTTTAATATTATTATGATTGTTTAAAAAATTTTATGATTGTATTTTTATGTTTAAAATTGTTAGCCGCCCCAAGCTGTTTTCAGGAGGGGTGAGATACAAATCAATGAAATAAATAAATAAACAGCTGCCCCAACTTGAGCCATGTCGAGGATTGACTGGGCACCTTATTTCCAGTTTGACATTCTCCTGCCCTCCCGGTGGCAGAGGGAGATGGAGGTGGGACCAAAGGGGTTTCCACTGGTGGCTTAGGGGTGGGGTTTCCAGCCTGATAGGGCTGAAGAGTGGCGTGTTTGCCGGCTCTGCCACAGGCATGCACTGCAGGCATGTGCCTAAGGGCAAGGGCCATGCCAAAGGGCCCTTAGTGGGGCCCGAGGGGCCGGGGCAAAAAGCTGGAAACTTTGGGGAATCCTGAGAAGGTGGGAAATTAGTGGGAGGATCAGTGGGCTTATTTTGTGGCATTTACATGGAGGGGGGTAGAGGATGTGGGGTTTTTTGTAATATATTTTATTATTTTGGGGGTGGGATGTTTAGAGGAGGAGGGATGGGGAGGAAGTGGGCTAGGAAGGAGTGGGGAATTTTTATGGGGGGTTGGGAGGATCTGCCCCACTGCCAGGGTGGGGCAGCCTGGGGGAACCGGGGGGGGGCCAGCCAGGGGGTGCAGCCATTGGGGTGATGACAGGCCAGGCAAGATATGATCCCAAGTGGGGGGAGGTGAGATCAGTGAGATGGGACAGGTGTTTGTTACATGTCCCACTCACTATCTCCGAGGCAGAGGGGCAGGAGGTTCTCAGTCAGGGGCCCCCGGCACTGTGTCGATGCTGTTAAATGCAAAATTGGTGGTGAATGGACTATTGTAACGTGCTCTATGTGGGGTTATCCATGGTGATGGCTCGGAAACTGCAGCTGGTGCAAAATGCAATGGCCCATCTACTGGTAGGATTGGGACACTGGAAGCATATTACATCAGTGCTCCACTCTCTGCACTGACTGCCGGTGGTTTTTCGGGCCCAATTCAAGGTGTTGGTCTTGACCTATAAAGCCCTAAATGGCCTAGACTCTACCTATCTGAGGGACTGCCTCACTCTCCAGGTGTTGGATCGACCCCTGCAGAAATCTGGGGGTGCCCTGCTCAAGGTCCCGGCATTTGGCGGGGACCAGGCATTGGAGGCCAGGCATTTGGCGGGGGAGATGGGTGAGGCGGTGGAGGGTTTTTTGAGTAAGGAGTTATTTTTTCCCTCCTTTTAATTGTTTTTAAATTGTTGTTGTTTTAATGTTTTCTGAATTGTAAGCCGTCCTGAGTTGCCTGTGGCAGGAGGGGCGGGGTAGTAAAATTTTAAAATAAATATATAATAAGAAAGAAAGAAAGAAAGAAAGAAAGAAAGAAAGAAAGAAAGAAAGAAAAAAAGAAAGAATGTCTCTAAATAACGATTAGTCAAGTTAGTGAGGGGATGAGACTTCTGACCGTTGGGGATTGGGAGGGAAAACAGGAAATGGATCACTCCATTATAGCTGATTGTGCATTTCACTGAAGCAACCAAAGCTGGCTAGTGTTGGAAACAGGATGCTGGACTAGATGGACCATAGAACTGACCAAGCATGGAACTTCTTATGTTCTTGTGCGAATCACATGAATAGATTTTTGGTTTAAATTTCCCAAAGCCCTTTAAGAAAAAACTTAAAGGGCTTTGGGAAATTTAAACCGAAAATCTATTCATGTGATTCGCACATGAATAGCTGAAATGAATATCTGCAATGAATATTGTATCCAATGCAATTGCCTGATTCTATATGGATCGGATGAAGTAGATATGCAATCCTGCTTCACTAGATATCTAATTCATATATTTTGGTTTGATCATTTTGGTATTTCAAGTTAATTCATTTTGGTGATAGTGCACATACACAATAGCCAAAAAAAGAAACTAAAATGATGAAATGACCAAAATAACAAAAATATTGAAAAAACAGAATTATCCAAACTGTAATAATCCAATGAGCAGATATATGGATATCCATTTTGGTTACAAACATCACTTGAATATTAAGAGGGCTATCTGAAAATGTGAATAATATCTATACATTTAAAATCTACTATTCATTTCTGCTCCATCAGCCACAGGGTCACTCAGCCAGAAGATTGACTAATGCAATAAGAATGATAGTACTACTGTCCTAAGTAGGAATAAAATGAGAAAAAAATTAGCTTCTGATGAGAAATAACAAGAATCCAAGAATGGGGACTAAGAGCTCGATGAGATCTTGTTCCCAGTACAAATTCTCGGTATTTGTCAGTGTAAAAAATATTTAAAAATATCTACATATTCATAAAATGTCCAATGCACATGTACAGATGACCTGCAGTTTTCTAAAATGGTGGTATCGTTGCTTCTGCTATTTTAGAAAAGGGCTGTGCATGTACAGAAATGCCCAGTGGCCAATTTGCCCATGCACATTGATTTTTTAACAATTGTTTTTTTCATTTTTCTTAAGCATTAAGTCAAGACGCATTAAGGCGACTATAACCTCCCAGATCCATGGCAATATATCAGTTCTCCATTTGTTCTCATTTCCAGGAACGATAAGAACATAAGAACATAGGTAGTGCCATACTTAGTCAGATCAGTGGCCCATCAAGCCCAGCATCCTGTCCTCTGACAGTGGTCAATCTCGATTGTATGGGAGAAGAACCAAAAGTCACAATGGGCAATCCATTTCCCATTGTTCACTCCCAGCTCCTGACAGTAAGGAGTTCATCCCATAAGATACTTGGTAAATAGTCAATTAATGTTTTTAATCCCAGCTATACTACTTAGGGATGGGCGAACGTGGCTCAGAAGTTCAGAGTTCGGACCGAACTCGACCAGTTCAGTTGACCGAACTGAACTTCCGAACCGAACTTGATTTTCAAACCGAACAGAACCGAATTTCCGAACTCGGCTCTGTTCACCCATCCCTAATAGATAATATTCCATTTAGTTCAATGGGGTTTGAATGTCTGAACTGAACTTCTGAACCGAACTGAATTTCCGAACTGAACCGAACTGAAGCGGATTTCCGAACTCAGTTCTATTCACACATCCCTAATACTACTGACCTTGACAACATCCTCTGACAACAAATTCCATAAGTTAATTAGGTGTTCAGTAAAAAGGTACTTCCTTTTATTTGTTTTAAATTAGGGATGTGTGAACAGGACGGAATTCAGATGTTCAGTCGTTTGGCCGTTTGGCCAAAGAACTTAGTTTGGGTTCGTGGGTTTGGTCCGGCAGAGTTCAGATCCCCCAAATATTTGGCAAAGTTTGGTGCTGCTGGGAGGATTGAGGCACTCCAGGGACCCCCAGGGGTGCCCATGGAAGCATGGCAGGCCGTCAGAGACCCAACAGCAGCAGCAGCAGCAGCAGCAGAAGCAGCAGCAGCAGGGACTAGGAGGGCTTGGCTCTTGGCTCTCTGGGTTTCCTGGGCATCCAGGCTCAGCGCTTGGCACCTGGGGGTGCCCGTGGCACCAGGGATGGATGTCTGAGACCCAGAGGCAGCAGCAGCAGAGATCAAGAAGACTTGGAGCTTGGCACCCCAGGTTACCCGGGCAGGCAGGCTCAGCGCTTGGACCCTGGGGGTGTTCATGGCACATTGCTCCTGGCACATGGGCTGGTCATCTGAGACCCAGAGGAAGCAGCAGCAGAGGCTGGGAAGGCTTGGGGATTGGTGTCCGGCACCCATACATAGGGGGCTGGACATTGCAGGCTGGAATTGGTGGAGTGGCTCAGATGCCTGACCAGAGCTTGGTGGCCAGCACCCCTACTTGGCTGGGCATTGCAGGTTAGCATCAGTGAAGCAGTGGCACAGACCTGGCCAGGGCATGGTGGCTGGCACCCCTGCTTGGATTGACATTAAAGGCTGGCTGGCATCAGTGGCACAGTGGCAGAGATCCAGCCAGGGCTTGGTGGCTGGCACCCCTACTTGGCTGGGCATTGCAGGCTGGCAGGCCTCCAGTTCTGCTCGCTCTATGCTGGGTTCTCCAGTTCTAGCCACCATCATGGCCTGGCGTTGCTGGCTGCCAGGCATCAGCGGAGCAGCAGCAGAGGTCCAGCCAGGGTTTGATGGCTGGCAACCCTACCCAGATGGGCACTGCAGGCTGGCAATGCTGAGTAGCAATGCTGAGTGGCATTGTGGCCAAGAACCCACTCAGATGGAGTGTTTGGGGATGGATTCAATTATGCGGTTCTCAGCATGGCTACCCCAGCAGCAAGCCACCATGCACTCCCTCTGCCATTGACCATGGGGGAGGGGGAAGCACACTGGGCTGGTATTTTCAAGTGACATGTCCCTTCCCAGTGTGAGCCCTGGGGACCCAGGCTCCCTAGGGCTTCTGGATAGTTCTTCTGAGGCCATATTCCCTGCCCACTGTGTGCCAGGAGGAGTGGCAGAGTCCTGGCCAGGGCTCGGTGGCTGGCACCCCTACTTAGCTGGGCATTGCAGGCTTCCAGGCATCAGTGGCAGCCTGACTCAGGGTGGTGTGTGAGGGCAGCTTATACTGGTGGGTGGGGGCAGAAAGCTGCCAGGCAGCTAAACCCCATGTCCCCGACCACCAAAAAATGCTGCCCATTGAGTGCAATCATTTCCCCCAAAATTCAGTTGAAAGCCATGCTGCCCTCCATGTCTTGCAGCTGCCAATGAACTTGATAACATGGATGGACAGCCCTCCCTGCCTGTAACGTAGGCCCCAGAACCCTGATGGTGGGTCCTGGTGCTGGAGTGGCAGGCTGTTTCTTGACGCGGTAGAATGACAGTTCCCATGAGTGGAATGAGGGCCTGAGAACCCTGATGGTGAGTCCTGGGACCAGGAATGGAAGCTTTTGGATGAAGTGGAACGACAGCCCTCCCTGCCTGGAACGTAGGCCACAGAACCCTGATGGTGGGTCCCGGGGCTGGATTGGCTGCTTCTTGAGGCAGTGGAATGATAGCTCCCCATCAGTGGAATGATGGCCACGGAACCCTGACTGTGGGTCCAAGGGATGGAGTGGCTGGCTGTTTCTTGATCTGGTAGAATGAGGGCTCCCTGTGAGCAGAATGATGGCCCCCGAACCCTGACGGTGGTTCCTGGGACTAGAGTGGCAGCTTCGATATGAAGTGGAATGATGGCTCCCTGTGATTGGAATGACAGCCCCAGAACCCTGGCAGTGTGTCCTGGGACTAGTGTGGTAGTGTCTGGATGCGGTGGAATGACAGCTCCCCATGAGCGGAATGATAGCGCCAGAACCCTGACAGTGTGTCCTGGGACTAGAGTGGAAGCTTCAAGATGTAGTGGAATGACGGCTCCCGATGAGAGGAATGATGGCCCCAGAACCATGATGGTGGGTCCTGGGGCTGGAGTGGCAGCTTCTGCATGAAGTGGAATGACAGACCTCCCTGCCTGGAATGTAGGTTCCAGAACCCTGATGGTGTGTCCTGGGACTTGAGTAGCTGGCTGTTTCTTTATGCGGTGGAATGACAACTCCCCGTGAGCGTAATGACCACCCCAGAACCCTGATGGTGTGTCCTGGGACTAGAGTGGCAGCTTCTAGATGCAGTGGAATGACAGCTGTTTGTGAGGAGAATGATGGTCCCAGAACCCTGACAGTGCATCTTGGTGCTGTAGTGACAGCTTCTGGATGAAGTGGAATGATAGCCCTCCCTGCCTGGAACATAGGCCCCTGAAACCTGAGGGTGGGTCCACGGGGCTGGAGTGCTAGAGTTGCAGCTGTCCATTCACATTATCCAGAATCAATAGGATGCTGCTGCTGCTCAGCCTGCTGCTGATGCTGCTACCACTAGGGCTGGGGGCAGGGATAGACCCCGCTGGCTGAAAGGGGTGGCTGCTCTCACTCCCACCATCCTCAGGGGCATCCTGCTGCTGCTGTTGCCATGCACTCTCCAGTGCCCGCTCTGCCTGCTTGACCCTCTCCACCAGCTCACCCATCCAGTGGCCATAGAGGAGTATCTGGTGTACCACGCTGCCCTTCACCCTGGGGTCTAGCATGGCTGCCAACACATATTCCGCCCACTGCAGGAGCTCATTGAAACATGCCTACAGCCCTGCCTTCAGCTGATGCACCAGGGCAGCGCACCAGGGCAAACAGCTCATCGGCCAGCTTCCTGCCCTGAGCGCCACAATCCCACCCCTGGAGAATCTCCTCCAGCCTCCTGAGGAGACTCTAGACCAGAGGGGTCACCTCGCTGATGGTGGCCGTGGAAGAGCTTATGGTCTCCATCATGGCCAGGAATGGTCTCAACAAGAAGACCATGTTAGACAGGATCTCCCATTCTGCCCCATTGTACCCTCAAGGTGTCCCGCTGTCCGTCACCAGTTAAGCCTGATGTAAGGCGGCTTTCTGCTCGAGAAGCCACTCGAGCATCAGGAAGGTCGAATTCCACTGTGTGTACACATCCTGCACCAGCTGGTGCACTGGGGAGCCTTGCTCTGCATGCTTTGCCTGGAGGAGGTCGCTGCCCTTCACTCTCCAGTTAAAGAAACCGGCTAGCTTCCTCCCCTGCTCAATCAGGGAGCTAATGGTGCCTGCCTCAATCCCCTTCTCCCCCAAGTCCAGAGCATCCCTAACCACCAGGTGAAGGGTGTGCATGGCACAAGGGATGCTGGTGAAGCCCCCCTCACCAACTGCCCTTAATATGTTGGCTGCGTTGTCCATCACCACACACCCCTTGGTGAAGGGTGTGCCTGGCATGACCTACTCCCTTCCCATGGTGGTCAGGGCTGCTTCAATGTTTTGAGCGGTGTGGGGGGCCATCCATGACTTCTTCCTGAAGCAGGGCCCACCTATACCTTGCTTTGGGAATCCTCCTGCCACTGACAAACACTGCCTCTGGGTCCTGCCACCAGTGTGCCATCACTGCCAGGTAGGCATCCTGCACATTCCTACTCGACCACAGGTCTGTTGTGAAGTGGACGGTGGCACCCCCAGCCTTTGCCAGCTGCTCCTTTAAAGCCCAGTACAGGTCTGGCACCACCTGCCGACTCAGGGTGGTGTGCGAGGGCAGCTTAACCTTCATTCAGTGTCATGAGGGAAGTTCCAACCCCAGAAGTGCATTTTTAAAAATAACTCTGAAATTTGCAGACCCCTGACCTTGTTCTATTTAGACATTGTCAACCTCCCTGCTGGGTACAATATCAGCAAACGACAATCATTTGCCATTGACATTTTAAAAAAAATTAAAAAATAAAACACCTGGGGTAACCGCGTAGCCCAAAACGCCCATTGACCTCAATGGTTGGTTTAACAGGTTACCCCAACCCATGTTAGTGCCTGTGGTAACAAACTACCCCAACACTAAGAACAGTCTTTTGGTGCTCCAACCTTTGACCATGACAACAAAGGTCAATTGGGGACTATTGGGGTACTACACTGGGAGGCAGGGGATTGCAGCTGGGCTGGCTGCAAAGCTCTGGGATGAGGTTGCAGTCCTTCTGAGGGTTAAACCTGTTTTTCTCCTTTCAGGACAGCTTTATTGTCAGAGTACCCAGGGATTGGGTTTACACCACAATTTTTGACACGACACCTAATAGCTGTACCTTGCCCTGGGATTTGTTGGGGGAGGGGGATCTACACTTGCAGGGCCCCTAGAAGACAATTGTATCACTTCTCCAGGAACAAGAGCAAGAGAGCAGAACAAACAGCAAGCTGCACCATGGAGCTCCCTTCTACAGTAAGTAATGCTTGGGGTGTCCAGCATTGGGGGGGGGGACTCACACCAGGGGGTTAGCAAGGTTGGGGGGCAGACTAACACCAGGAGGTGTAGCAAGGTTTGGGAGGGGCAGACTCACACCAGGGGGTGTACCAAGGCAAGGTCTGGAGGGAGGCAGATCCACACCAGGGGGTGTAGCAAGGCCTGAGGGGAGGCAGACTCACACCAGGAGGTGTAGTAAGGGGGGGGCAGACTCGTACCAGAGTGCATGTGTCAGCATAGGAGTGCAGACTTGACATCTACTTTTCTCCATGTGTATCATGGGGTAATCAAGGCTGTATTCTCTTATTTTTGTAGTCCAAATGGGCAAGATACCATACTTCCTCTGCAACTGAGACTATCGCACTGCTATCTAACACGGAACGATGTTCCTCAGGTGATGGCAATTCATACAAACAGGATGATGATGAAGACTTCATTCCAGAAGCTGCGGGAAGCTGCTCTGAACTCAAGGACCATGTATCTGAGGAGAGGGAATCCAGTGGGACCTCAGAAGAGGAGGAGTCAGCAGCACCAGAAGAACAGGTGGCAGTAGTAGTGCAAGGGAGAGGCCGAAGCCGGGACCGGGTCTGGGCCCGGGGCCAAGGCAGATCCAGAGGCAGAGGCAGAGGCAGAGGCAGAGGCAGAGGCAGAAACCAAGTCATCATACAAGAGACTGAGGAAGAGGCGGAAGCAGAGGCAGAAGCTGAACCATTATGCCACCATCCCCTGAAAACTGTCCAGATGCTGACACAATGAGAGGCAGGGATGGAAGACTATGGAGAATGCATCCACAGTTAGTACAACATCGCCGAACAGTGAGAGATATTGCGCATGAACAGAGCAGTCCAAAGTTTGGTAGTAAAACAGATACAGTGCTAGAAACATTTCCCCTGTATATCACAGACAATATCCTGTATGTGATCATACAAGAAACAAACAGAGAGGCAGAAAGGCAATACAGGGATTGGAATGAGAAGAATCCCGAATGCATCAAGGCATGGAGACAGCTTAACGCAGCGGAATAGAAAGTCTATATTGGTCTCCTATTGCTTGCTAGCATTTACACTGCAAACCATGAACCACTTGAGGAATTGTGGGAACAATGCACCGGACGCCCATACTTTCGTGGCACTATGAATCTGGGAAGATTTCATACAATCACACGTATTATGTGCTTCAATAATAAAGGGACATGGGAGGAAAGGAGAGAAGTGGATACGTTGGTGGCCTTTCGTGACATTTGGAGTATGTTTGTGGAAGAGTTACGGAAGTGGTATGCACCTGGGTTAGACATTACTGTGGATGAGCAGCTAGTAGCTTTCTGGAGTCGCTGTCCCTTTAGGCAGTACATGCCCAGCAAGTCAGTGAAATATGGGTTAAAAATATGGTGGTGTTGCTATGCAAAGTCATCATACCCCCTAAATGCTGACATTTACCTGGGCAAACCAACGGTAGGACCATGGCAAGCCAATCTTGGAAGCCAAGTAGTCAAAAACTTGGTCCAGCCTTGGTATCAATCAGGATGTAATGTTGTGGGTGACAATTTTTTATGAGTATGGGCCTAGCGGTGAATCTGCTACGTGAAGACTTGACATATGTCAGTACCACCCAGAAAAACAAGCCAGAAATTCCAAATGAAATGCAGGCAAATCCACGGTGAGAACTATTATCATCAGTGTTTGGTTATGATGGAGAGCTAACATTAGTGTCATATGTGCCCAAGAAAAATAAGTCAGTGATTCTGTTATTGAGGATGGACCACGACATGGCAGTGGATGCAGACAGTGGGAAACCTGATGTCTAGGGATGTGCGAACAGAATGCAGTTCGGTTGTTCAGTCGTTCGGCCATTCAGTTCGGGAGCCAAGTTTGGGTTCGGTCATTCAGCCTGGGAACAGAGTTCAGATTCAGTTGTTTGGTTTGGTAGAGTTCAGTTCAGTTCGGCCGTTTGGAAATCGGTATCGGTCTACATATCGCGTGCGCGTGGTCCCGTATTCGCGTTGGAAACTGGAAATTTGCATGCGTGCAGAGCTTGTGTGGAGAGAGAGCATGTGTGTTGTGGCTGGCTGGCTGTTTGGTGTGTTTGGACTGTGTGTTGGTGTGGTTTGGTTTGGCTGTGTTGTTTTGGCTGGTTGTGGTTGGTGACTTGGTGGGTGTGTTTTGTTTGGCTGTGTGCGCGTTTGAAAAAATATGAAGAGGGTGAAGCTGAACAGGGGGGATTGGAGGAAGGCCAAGGTGGCAGAGCCGGTGGAGGAGGAAGAGGTTGCCGCTGGACCTTCGGTGCTGGAGGTCGGCTCCTTATCAGAGGAGCAAGAGCCGGGCACAGGAGGTGCTGCCAGGTTTGTAAATTTTACTTTGAGGACAAGAAGAATACTATCCTTTAGAGTGAACTCACTGGTGTGCAGGTGGGTGGATGGTGGGCAGTTAGGCACAAAAAGTGGGCATCAGCGGGTGGCAGCAGATGTCTGCCACAGAGAGGGTGTGGGGGGCTCTTCCAGCAGTCAGGAAAGAGCCGAAGGAAGCACCCACCCAAACACATGCCATCCCATTCCTAGCAAGGGTCTCCCATTGCTTTCCCTAGCACCCCAAGAAGGACAGGATTTGCACGTGCCAGCAAGGGTCTTTCCAGTTGCCATCCCTAGCACCCAGAGAAGGGAAGGATTTTCATGTGCCAGCCAGGGTCTCTCCATTTGCCATCTC
The DNA here is from genome assembly GCA_003113815.1 of Sphenodon punctatus. NCBI lineage: Eukaryota > Metazoa > Chordata > Lepidosauria > Sphenodontia > Sphenodontidae > Sphenodon > Sphenodon punctatus. The sequence continues at coordinate 222,289 of QEPC01001171.1, forward strand.
CCTAGCACCCCAAGGAGTGCAGGATTTGCACGTGCCAGCAAGGGTCTTTCCAGTTGCCATCCCAGGCAACAAAAGAAGGGCAGGATTTGTACGTGCCAGCCAGGGTCTCTCCATTTTCCATCCCCCTAGCACCCCACGGAGGGCAGAAGTTGCACATGCCAGCAAGGGTTTCTCCTCCATTTGCCATCCCATTCCCTAGCATCCCCTAGCACCCCAAGGAGGGAGGACTAGAGGGGCATCATCATAAATGCATGATATTATTAGGTGTTGTTTATGTGTTCCTGGTTCAGAGAGGATGATGATGAGTCCGCCTTCGCTGCTGGTGCCCGGACCACCAGAACCCCAGCAAGGCGAAGGTTGCCAGAGCCACTGCCAGAAAGCAGACAGATGAGGTCTGCAGTCTTGCAGCACTATGAGAGGCAGAAAGGTGAATTTGCCATCTCCAAGGTAAGGCACGGGGGCTGGAACAACAGGGAATGGATTGGATTGTTGGCCTATGACCTGTTAGGAAGTCCCCTGCAGAGAGAGATTAGCCACCCTACCCACCCACTTGTGGAGACAGAATGCAGGCAGGGCTTGACAGACCATTGGTCTGACATAGTATGGCACTTCTTATGTTCCTAACTTTTTATGTTCTTTAGATCTGTACCAAAAAAATAAGAAGGGGCAGCCAGGGGATCACATCAGGACTCATCGCCCACATCGAGAACCTGCTCGGCATCAAGGTGGCGCGGCAGGATGTCTCCAGGTCTAGGCGCAAGGACTCCAGTGAGGAGGAGCATTGCTGGAAGCAAGAGGGGAAGGCCCGGCAGAAGTGCCGCCACCAGAGGCCTTCCCCCTCCAGCTCTAACGAGGAGTCTCCAACCCCACAGGAGGAGGAGTCTGCAGCAGCAAGGACCTTTCGGGCCCAAGTGGAGAGGCCTACCAAGGAGTTTCTGGAGGCCCAGAAAAAATATGCAGATGGGCTAAGGGTCCAAGCCTTTACAATGGAGAACCACCTGGTGGGACAATTCAGGGACCTGGAGGCACAGCAGCGGAAGGTGGAGGCTTACTCCGAGTACCTCTGCTCGGAGGTGGTTGTTGTGGAACTCTACCGCCAGTCGGTCTCCAAATGGCAGGAGTCCTTGGCGGAGGCCCTGGACTATGTCTGGTGACACGGCTTTCAGCCAAAGGAGGACTTGATGCCCGCCCTTCACTCCCGTGCACCCATTTCCCCTTTCCCCCACATTCTCCCACGAGCCCCCACAGACCCCTAAGTTAGTTTCCCTTTTGTTTGCATTGTATGCTTTCTGTTTGATAAAGTTGAATGTTTGATTTTTGTAGTTAGTTTTTAAAGTTTTTAATATAAAATTTAAATTTGTAACCTTACCAACTTTGTTGCAATCGAGTAAGATATGAGCTACAGTATCTTCCTTGCTGCTTTGAGCCAAAGGAGGACTTGATGCCTGCCCTTCGCTCCCGTGCACCCATTTCCCCTTTCCCCCACATTCTCCCACGAGCCCCCACAGACCCCTAAGTTAGTTTCCCTTTTGTTTGCATTGTATGCTTTCTGTTTGATAAAGTTGAATGTTTGATTTTTGTAGTTAGTTTTTAAAGTTTTTAATATAAAATTTAAATTTGTAACCTTACCAACTTTGTTGCAATCGAGCAAGATATGAGCTACAGTATCTTCCTTGCTGCTTTGAGCCAAAGGAGGACTTGATGCCTGCCCTTCGCTCCCGTGCACCCATTTCCCCTTTCCCCCACATTCTCCCACGAGCCCCCACAGACCCCTAAGTTAGTTTCCCTTTTGTTTGCATTGTATGCTTTCTGTTTGATAAAGTTGAATGTTTGATTTTTGTAGTTAGTTTTTAAAGTTTTTAATATAAAATTTAAATTTGTAACCTTACCAACTTTGTTGCAATCGAGCAAGATATGAGCTACAGTATCTTCCTTGCTGTTTTTACACATCTGGCACTTCCAGAACTCATGAGGTATACCCTTATACCTTCCCTCTACAGAGGCAGAAGGAAAGGTATGCAAACACATTCTGGTGAATGCGGTTCTTATTGCAGGGTCTGACCACTTAAAAAGATAGAAAGAGTCTGGGCGTGGCTCAGCATAAGTCACCATACCTGGGGCAACCTTCTGTGCAGCTAGCAAAGCCCCTTCAGATTGGAGGCATTGATCTAAATTCTGGTGTAGCTGAATCACTATAATATTCATCTACTGCAGAATTTTGTTCCAATATGTTAACAGATTTCTGGACATCTGTGTCACCATCAAGTTTATCTTCATAAACTGGACCTACCATCTGCAGAACTCCTGAAGTTTGTGTTCCTTGAGTTTTCACTGGCAGGGAGGGCTGTGGCGAAGTACAAGCTGCCCCCCTCCCCAAAAGCCTACTCCTCTGCACCCACCCGCGGATGCCCGCTGAAGCTGGCTGCTGAAACTAAAAGCCCCTCCGACCACCAGCGCCCGCCGCCTCCCGCCCGCTGCCGAGGAACCTGTCTCTCTTTCTCTCTGTCACACCCACCCACACAAACACCAGCAGCCCTGCACCTCCTGGGGGCTTTCTGCTAGTTGAGACCCTGCTGCTGGCACCGCACATCTTTGGGTTACTACGCTACTTGAGGTGGCATGTGCTGCTGGAAGGGATCTAGTAGCTGTATGAGATTCTGCCACCTGCCAGCCAGAACTTAAGCACATAGGGAGGGATAAAAGAGAGGACTAAAACGAAGCTCGTAACAATAAATTTGAAAACTTTACTCAAAACTATTTACAAATTCAATACAGGAAAACAAAACAACAACAACAACAACAACATTTAATAAAACAAAAGCAAACATGGAAAGGAAACTTATAAACAACAACCTAAGAGTCAGTGTCTCTGCCACTGGGCCTGTCCCCCCGTATTTGGGGGAAAGGCAACAGGACTTGGGGCGGCTTGCAGTCCGGAAGGCAAGCAGCCACCGTGGAGGGGTCCACCGCTTTCTCCATCACCTCTGCTAGGTCTTTATGCCACCTGGAGAGTGCCTGGTGGTAGACCTGCAAGCGGCGCTGCTCGGCGGACAGATACTGGCCATATGCCAGCACCTGCTGCCGCTCCACCTGCACCGCCTGCATCTCCACCACCAGGCACTTCTCCAGGTTGGCGGTGGAGCACTGGACCTCCTCCATGTGGCCCTGGGTGGAGCGATGCACGCTGTCCCAAAGGGCCTTGATCATGGTGTCATCCAGGATCTTGGGGGTCTCCACAGTGAGGCTTGAGGTGGAGGGAGAGGAAGGGCTTATATGCCTCCTTTTCCTGGAGGCCTTCCCCCCCCTTTGCAGGCGCTGTGGCTTGACGGGTGCCGCTGCAGCGGAGTCCTCCTCGCCTGCCCGCCTCATCCGCATTTTGTGGGTCTGCTCAATGTGACTGAGCAGCCCCAATGTTGTGCCCTCCCTCTGCCGGCGGATCACTCTTTGGCAGATCTAGAAAGATTAGAAAAATAAAGGAACTTTAGAAGTGCCATACTGTGTCAGACCAATGGTCTGTCAAGCCCTGCGGGCATTCTGTCTCCACGAGTGGGTGGACTGGGTGGCCATCCAATCTCTCTCTGCAGAGGACTTCCATTCCTAGCAGGTCAGAGGGTAATTCATTCCCTGTTGTTCCAGTCCCCGTGACATACCTTGCATGTGGCGGCTCTGTTGCCCTGGATGTAAAACCTCCAGACATCCGACGACTGGTGTCTGGGGGTGATGATGGCGAACTCCGCCTTGGGGTCCAGCGGTGATGAGGCGTCGTCCTGGGCCTGGAAGCAGGGCTGGGCCTGGGGCCAGAATAATCTGATTCCTCTCTGAAATGGGAACACATAAAATACCAAGTAAATATCATGCATTTATGATGATGCCTCTAATCCTCCCTCCTTGTGGGTGCTAGGGATGGCAACTAAAAAAAAACATAAGGCACGTGCAAATCCTGCCCTCACCATGGGTGCTAGGGGATGCTAGATATTACAACTGGAAAGTAAAAGTTTTAAAATGGTTTACGCAAACCTGGCAGGAATGGCAGTAGAGCCCACCGCTTCCTCCTCATCCGAGGGGGAAGCCAGTGCCACCACCGGTGCCACAGGAGGTGCAGGGGCAGCGGCCACTACCGGTTCCTCCTCCTCCTCCACCGGCAAATTTGCCCCCAGCCAGAGGATGCGACCTGCACCAACACTCTTCTTCATATATTTTTTTTAACAAAACCCACACACCAACTGTCACCCACAACACACACCAACCCACCCAAACACACAGCACAGCCAAACTGAACACAATCACATCCAAAACACACGAACAAGCAGTCACCGAATCAAACGCACACCCACTCGCCTCACAGCTCCACACGGCCCGCACATGAATTTCTGGTTTCCGCCGCAATTTCCGGCTTCCCGCACTCTTATGATATTTTCAGCCGAACTCCAAACAGCCGAACATGAACTCGGCGATCCACCCAAACGGTGAACGGCCGAACACGAACACACGACCCGAATGCGGCCGAACCGAATGGCCAAACACGAACGCGCGATCCACGCGAACGGCCGAACACGAACACGTGACGCGAACACGGCCGAACCGAACGGCTGAACACGAACTCGGTGATCCACCCAAATGGCCGAACATGAACACATGAACCAAATGCAGCCGAACCGAATGGCCGAACCCGAACCGCGATCTGTTCGCCCATCCCTACTTTTTAGACTTCTAGCATTTGTGTATAGACATTTAAATGTATCCCTTTTATTTTTAATCTGTTTAATGTAAGTAACTGCTTTAGTTATTTGGGGATCAATAGAGATTGACTGTTGCAAACTGATTTCTACCTGAGCACTCTGGTAATTTTCCCTGTCTTCTATATTAGGATACTCTAATTCCCCTGAAATAACAGCATCTTTTGCAGCTGCCTCAGCCTGAACCATATGCTGCTCAGTACCTGTTGGCTTTACCCCATGTTTTAGTTTAAAAACTGATCTATCTTCTTGAGATCTGAATGATCCAAGAATCGGAATTCTCAACGAGACCAAACACACACACAAACACACACACCAAAAAAACCAAAACAAAACCAGAATGGACTTTCAACCCTAGTAATTGAATTTAGTAGCATTACTTCTTGGACTTCTATGACTGAGACATACCAACTGAAGGGCTGGAAGAAAGAGTCTGTTACTTAAAACAATTTAGATGGATATATAACTTAGTGGCGTACAATTCATTTTTGTTATTTTATTCAGTAAAATAAATAAAGCCCAATTATTTTAGTAAATAAAATAAAAAAACGATGACAAAGTTAACAAGAATGAACAAAAAAAAATCTATTTTCATTATAAAAATAAAATATATATTTAAAAACCTGTGCAGGTGCAAAATGGCCACTGAGGCCATTCTGTGCATGTGTGCCCTTTCCTGAAATGGTGCCAGCAGTACCATTTTTGAAAAGGGCAGCCAGTCGTACATGCGTTGTGGCCATTTTACAAATGCACAGACCAGCTACCCTTTTCCAAAATGCAGACGATGCTGCCAACGCCATTTTGGAAAAAGGCTGTACATGCGCAGAATCATCTGGTGGCCATTTTTCACTTTCACAGTGGTTTTTTTAAAAAAATTGATCATTTAAAATAAATTAAAATGAAAAAAGAACAACAAAAACGGTATGGGTCATTTATGAAACCCCCAGAAAATGAAGGGGGTTTTCTAAATGAAAATTTAAATTAAAATGAGAATGAATTATGTGGCTGCTACACAGTCCTACAACCAAGAGCCTGATTTGTGCATGCAAATACTACTACTATTACGATGACTTATCATTTCTATAGTGCTACTAGGCATCCACAGAGCTTTACAGTCACAGATTTTCACCACAATTAAGCAATGGCTAGTTAAAATTATTTGCCTGGCAATTAAAATGTTCACTGGGCAAACAGTCTTAAGCATTTTTTCTTAAATCTTGAAAGATTGCTGTATGCTGCCTTTAAACGAGCAGCGGCAGCAAGTTACTTTCATCAATAAGGAATGAAAATGCATAGGTGAGATTCAGGGTGTTAACTAATGTGATGCTGGCCTGGTTAGCTCACTCTGGCGTGCCTGGGTCAGAGCCGAGTCCCGCACATTCATTCCAGCCGGGCCTGCCAGAAATGGGCCCAGTTCCAACCCCACTGGGGTTGGCAACCAGGCCAGAAATGTGGGCCTAGAACAGACTGTCCCTGCAGTCCCTGCCTCCCAGGTGGGCTAGAGCTAGGAGAACTAGGTGGGCACGTCAGTTTTTGTGCCCATCCAGCCCAGCATCGGGGGTCACCATGGTAGCCAGCAATGGCTGCTTGTTATTGGCAGCCATTCCTGCCCATCATGGCAGGGGTGGAGCCAGCCAGCCATGCATCACTCCTACCCTCTCTCCTTGCCCTGGTCAGGCTGGGGGAATGTTAGTTTCCATTTCCCAACCTAACCTGACTGTGGGCTGTGGGGGTGGCCATCCCACCCCTAGGAGTGCAGCCATTTCTGCAGCTGCACTTTCATTAACACCTTCTGTGTGTGAGACACTCTTGTATCTCAGCAATGAGTGCAAAAGAAATACTTAGATAACATCGGATAACATGCATTTCCTGAATAAGTGGAAGTGCCTTATCTCACTATGCCTATCTCTTTTGGTCAACTCTTACTATACCTGAAGAGGATAAATCAGATTTCTGCTGTCTATATGTCACGGGTGTATACTTCTTGCCACTCCTACGTAAGATTCTGCACGTTAGCATGGAGGCTGTTTCTAGCAAACCAACCAGGAGAATCGTTGTGAAATAAATTGATTAAATTTTCCGAAGTTCATATGCAAGTTTTAGTGTGGTTTGAAGTGTAAGATAAAATAATGGCTTATCTGTGCGATCAGGAACCTAAACAATACTTGTAGACATGTTCTTCGATTATACATTCAGTATGCCAGTGTTCCATAAATCAGAATGGAAATGTTAAAACACAAACAAACCATATATTAGATGTGATTAGAAGAAGGGTAAAAAATCCCACTGAATCCTAGTCACTATCAATCACTTCTGCATTTCTACTTTGGTCTTGATTACACAGACATTTTTCCCCATGCATGTGTAAAAAGTGGGCAAATAAGGATTGGATCAGGAACAGGTCATAAAGTATAAGCTTTCCAGGTCAGAAATCTCATCTGCAAAATGTCTAATACACTGGTAGTCCTTCATGAATAGTGAATGGCAACTAGAAATATTAAGATAAAATCTTTCCCGAGATAGTTTTTGCTAAAGGCTAGTCTTGAGCTTGACTGACTGGTTCTTCCTGGGTTGCTTTCCAACTAAAGCAGGGCATCTTTCATTCATCACTTCAGTCTTAAGAGTCCTCCATTCATTAAATGGAAATCATTATTGAACTCTTAGTTCAATTAAACATGTTGAGTCTTCCCATACTTTTAATGCATTTTAATATTAAAGTGGGTAGCACAAATATGTTATCTATCTCCTGGCTGGATCTAACTAAATATTGTCATTGTGCAGGTGAGGCAGCTAAGGAAAATGTTAGCCTACATTGCATCAGTTACATCATTTTGTGTGTGTGTGTGTGTGTGTGTGTGTGTGTGTGTGTAAGCAGGAATGAGGTTTCAACAGCTAGAAGAATCCGAAACTGAATTCTGTAGCCTATGCAGTAATAAGCCTTACAACCAGCAAGGAATCAGATTTCAAGTAGTCTGGTTAAGCTCCACTGTTGGAGCCTTATTTTCTTTCTTGGCAGCATATGATACACCTGAAAAGGCATAGGCTATATTGTAACTATACTATTTTTCCTTAGCCTTTCCTCTGTATGTGTATACACAATTGATTTCTCCCAAATCAAACTTAAAGGTGGCACAGGGATGCAGTGTTTGTGATCTTGAAGTGATAACTTATAACAGGGAATTCAGTCTCCTAGCCTCAGTATGAAAGAAACAAGTGATTGATTAAGAAGACATGTAAGTGAACACAGTCAAACAGGCAATAATTGTTATTCTACAGGCCATCAGTGCTGTCCTTGTGAATCTGATAAATGAGGAAGCTGGATCTCTCATATCAACCCCTATCAGCAGCCTCCGTCTCCTCTGACCCTTCTGGAAGTTGAGAGAGTGCCAGGTGGGATGTATCAAGGATGTGTGGAATCTTTGGGGCTGAGTGTGAAATGCAAGCAGAGTGACAGGTGAAAGTTGACTTATGCAGTCTTACGCTCTTCTCTGTGTTAGACATCAGCAGGCTATGTCAGATCTTTTATTTGCCTCAAAGACAAATACCAGGCCAGTAACCTGTCAAAGAAGTGAAAGAGGGTCATAAACATTACAACTGTATATGCTAAGCAGATGCTTCAGCTCTTCTCCTTATGGAAGTAATTGAGGATCAAATGTTGCTATAATTGAAAAGGTGGGATCCTCAGCTTAGATCTACTTATTAGCTGCGGTGTTTCAAACCCAACCCTCTAAGTACTATACCTCAGGCGGTTTGTGCATTGTGATCAGAAAAGACAAAGCACTTTGGGAGAGGAAGAACTGAAGCAGCACGTACAAGTTCAATCTGAGGTGATATATAGGAGAGCAAAAGCTATTTGTACACGTTTCTCCATATCTCTGAGATAACAGAATTGATATCTTGGTTTAAACTGATTGATAGAGAGATGTCAGGGCCAATTTTCAGCTCCATTCTGTCTCAATTTTTTACATTTTGGCAGCACAAAGGGGAGGAATATCTGGTATAAAACAGACTTAAGGATTCCCTTTTTGTAGGGCATCAAAGCAGGCATAGTTAGCTCCAAATCATTCATAGTCCTCACCCTTAACAAAGGGCATAGGGAACATAGAGTGAAAACAAACATAAGCCTGCTCTCTGGGCCACCCTGGGGAGGACCACTGCAGCCACCACTCCTCAGTTCAGTAGGGAGGGAGGCTCACATGAACAGCCCCCCTGGTAATCGAGGTGTGGGGACTGTTATCACAGGTCCCTCCATAGCACGGGTTGGTCTCAGAGCCGTAGGTACAGGACTAGGGCTGAAATGAGAATGCAAAGCATTCTCGTGAGAACACAAAAGATTCTCGCAGCCCTCAGCAAGATATTGCGAGTTCTCGCGATGATTCCAAGAATCTTGTGAGATTCTTGAAAATCCCCAAATTCCCTGTGCATGCGCAAAATGGCTGCTGTGGCCATTCTGCGCATGCACATGCACACATACCCGTGGCCATTTTGCACATGCACAGAATGCTTTGTGGGGCATTTATAAAGCATTAAAGAATCTTACTGAGAATGGGGATGAGAACACTGATTCTCATGAGATTCTTGACCTGGAGAATTTTGCTGAGAAGCCCATTGTTGTCAAGATTCTTGAAGGGGTTGAAATATCATTTAACCCCTATATGGGACAGGACATCCGGAACCCCACCACTCAGCAGGATTGGGTCCCAGGAAGAACTGCCACAAAACAGCTGTTTTGGTGTCCGGAGACATCCCCTCACCTGGCTTGGGTGCACATGCCAAGCAGTGAATTGGGTGTTCTCTCATGGGTCCTCATCAGCTGTTTGGTGCCATCCCGTAGCAGCTGGCTGTCCACCCCAAGGCTGTAGCAGACGAACATCTAGTGCCGACCTACTAAACGAGCAGGTGACTCCCAATCTACTGTGGGATACCGCAGACTATTACCGTCTCATTTGTTTTCACCCACAGGTGCAATGTCTTGAACTGAACCCAGAGTGGACAGGGTTTGTGATCCTAAGAGTCAGTGGAAACTAGTGCAGCACCAATGATGCTCCAATGTGACAACAAGGTTGAATTAGTTTCTGGTTCCTGTCAAGAACTGGGGAGCAGCAAGTAAAGAATACAGATTGTATAATACACTCCAGCAATGTTCTTCACACTGGAGACTCTAGCAACATTTCCCTGGATAACAGGAGAACAGGATTTGTGTAATGTTACAAGTTTATGATTATGCCAAGTATTATATAAAAAGCAAATTTCTGTGCCTCCAAAAAGCATATTTGTACATCAGACATGTTTGGTGTCACTCCAATGCTAGCAAACCATTGGATATAAGGGTATTAAAATTAGGAATCAGAATTGTAATATAAGAGTTAGGAATATAAACTCTGTATAAATTACAAGAACACTATTGAAGTCAGACAGAATTAAATTAAAAAAATCCACAACTGGCAAGGTCAAGTCTGTGGAGTGATTTGCCGAAGGTGCAAAAACATGGTGATATTCAAAGGCCATGCTATACTCTCTAAGGAGGCATGGGTATGCATTTGTTTGGTTTTGTTTGGTTTAATTACTAAAATGAACTGAGCCACATTCGTTTTACTAACGAATGCCCCAAAAATGAATTAATAAGCCAACAACGTACATTTGCTTTCACGCATTTTTGTTTAAAAATATAAATAAAAAATAAAATAAAAAAGAACTGTGCATGCACAAATGGCTGCTGTGGCCACCCTTTTCCAAAATGGTGCGTATGTGTGTGTGTGTGCATGCATGTGTGAGTGCATGTGTGTGTACAAAAATGAACGGGTTTTCAACAACAATCCTTTCTGAAAGAAAAGAAAAGAAAAGAAAAGAAATGAATGAGCTAAGTTCTGCACTCTCCTATAAGGAGGTATCGGAAATCATCAGCCGGCAGAACTTGGACGAAAACTGAAAACTAATTAATGCTGCACTGATAAAAGACAATTGAACCTATTTACACCAAGAACTGAAAAATAGTGTTTGTTTATTTGTCTACATCTGCAATGCGGGACCCAGCTCAGACCTAGCAGAACTGTGAAAGAACCTTCCTAAGAACTAGTCATGATGTTCCCCTTGAGAAAGGAATCATCCAAGTGAATTTAGTCTACATTGTTTAAACCACTTTGCTTTCAGTGTCAACTGCCTGTAACTCTGGGTGATTTCAGATGTGATGGGGCGGCTTTGGCCCCATCACGGAATCACCCTTTTGATTCCCCACCGGAATCCAACTGTCACGGCCAGCAGACATGCCTGCCAATCCCGGCGGGGAATCTGGGGGGGCGGGGCTGTGTGGCGCAATGTGCGGCCACACAGCCCCACCCCCCAGGCTCCCAAGGCCGTCCGCCCTCTGGGAGATGGGCGGGCACTGCGGCCAATTCGGTCGCGGCACCCGCCCGCCCCCCAGGGTATTGACCATATCCCGGAATCGGCAGCGAGCATGGCCGATTCCGGGCTGTGGTCAGAGGCCAAATGAGACGTTACCACGCTCAACCACAGTGAATCCCAACATGGTTGAGCGTAGTAACATCACGTCTGTTGGGGGCAAAAAGTGATTCCCACCAGGTGTTCACCCCTGGCGGGAATCACTTTGACCACGCTTTTGAAGATGGTTCCCGGACCATCCTCGAAAGCATGGTTATTTTGGTTCCCACCTGAGGTTCACTGTGGTGAACCTCTAGTGGGCATCAAACAGACGTTACGGGACCATTCCCCACCACAAGGGATTGTCTGTGGTTGAGCGTGATCTCGTAAAGTCTCAAAATACCCTCTGAATAATTTTTCCTTTTGATTTCAGCTTTAACTCTTTTTCATAAAACTTTCTTTTACTTTAAAGTATGTTTGTATACAATTTACATTTGCTGAACTGCCACTGAATTCTTAAGTGGCCCTCAGTTTATATACAGAGGCAAGCCTAACCCACATAAAATTTTCTATGTTCTGAGAACACCAAAAATTACAGATGGCTAAAGGGTTTGCTCTTGCGAATCTGGTTTTGCATATTTGGACCAATGTACACTCTTGCAAGAGTGGCTGAAAAGGCCCCTGGTTTTAGGAGCAATAGCTCATGAAGATCATGAAATTGTGACTTAGCTGTTTATAGAGGTGCAGTGGATTTTCAATGAAATACATCCGAAATTTCAGTCACACTCTTTTAATTAATGGTCAAAATATATTGTAAACAATGCCATGACTGACAAGAGTTCTGAGCTAAATTGTGTGTCACCAGTGCACTTGACTTGGCACTGCCAAAACCCTGCTGCCACTGAAGTCAATAGCAAACTCCTATTGACATAAATGATGATAAGTTTTGAAAATTCCACTCTGAAACACACACGCAACTGATCCTGAAAAATGTGGGAACGATTGATTTTTAAAGAAGAAAAAAAAAATAGCAAATAACATATTCCAGATGAATACATCAAACCTTTGGGATTGACTGGCAGAGATTTTCATTAATTCCTTATACTGCCTCTTTACGGCCTTAATTCAAGCCAGCTTTGAATAGAAAAAATTGCCACTGTCCTTGTAATGTATAAAAAATAAAATATATTTTCCCCCTCAACCAGTTGTAAAGTTAGAGGCCAGATTCTGTCACCCTTACTCCTACCAAATAGTACTTATTGAGTCTCATTTATTTTAGTACAGATTCTTGCAAAGTCAAAACTTGCTTTCACATGTCAGATGAGGCACCTTCCACAGTAACATAGGGTTGCCTTAGGGATTCTACATTATATTTCTCAATAGCTGACTTGATCTACCACATGGCAACCCAGAAGTGATCATGGTAACAACACTTTGAATATTTTCCATGGTACTTCCAGTGTGGATCACATCAGGATTATTTGTGTGTATTTATTTATTCATTTATTTGGATTTTTAACTCACCCTTCACTGAAGGCTCAGGGTGGTTTAAAATATAAAATATATATGTAAACAGTAGGGTTGAAACTGAAACTCATATATCTCGAAAATCTTGTTGAGAATCGGGTTTTCAGTGAGATTCTCAGGAAAAAGTAAAAAACACTCTTCAGATGTGCAAAATGGTTGCTGCCATTTTGAAATGAGAATCATCTTGATTCTCGTTTCAGCCTTAAATAAACATATCCCCTGTAAAAATATAAACTGCATAAAATTCCTATTTAAAACCATTCCCCAAACCTATTCTCATCTGCTAAACTCCTGGCCAAATCAATAGGTCTTACACTGCCTCTGGAATATGTTCTCAGAGCTGAAATAGGTAGTCAAATTGCTACTCGCAGATAATACCCATAATCTTGGGTAGCCTGTTGAATGCCCAATTGGTACCCTGATTACCGAGTCAGGCACCTGATTTCCCCAAATACCACATGTCACTGTTACCAATTTGCTGATGTTCTGTTTTTCTAACCAATTTTCTGCTTTACCAACTAATTCCAGCTTACCATTTCAGGGTTTTTGTGTGTGTTTCTGAATGTTCCTGACTATATTCCTCTCTCAATACAAGGCAGAAGCAAAAATTGGAAAACACAAAAACAGAAAATTGGTAACACGAACTGTAAATCTGGTAAATTGGGCAGCTTGTCAGGCACTAATTGGGAACTGATTAGTATCCAATGTTACTGAGTTGAGTTGGCTACCATAATTTTACCAATTATAGCTGTTTTTGCAGATACTTATTTCAGCTCTACTCAGGATCAGGCTTTGATAAATCTCAAGAGAAGATAAATCCAAAGCTACAGAGCAGTCACAGGCAATACTAGTACAGACAGGGTACAGTGATGGAACTTCCAACCTGACCAGGTGCCACAGTTGACTTTAAGGATTGTGATGCAATATCAGGGAGGAGGCAAACTTTTAGATATTTAGAGCCAACCTATTTAGGGATTTATATATCAAAACCTGGATCTTGACTTGGGCCCAGAAAGCTATGGAATTCACTAATATGTGTTAACTAGAGCTGAGACGAGAGCAAGTGTTCCCTTATCACTGGGATATACTTACTGTTGGGAATTAGCTACCTTTGGGGAGTGCTTGTGACTGTTCATCAGTATTTCCTTAACAGTTCAGTGATTTCATGCTTCCGCTATTGCATGATCAACGCTTGCAATTTTCTGTTATTTCTTTCATTTTTAATAAAATTTTGTCATTTTTGTCAGTTTTTGGTATTTTCATCAATTTTTGTTATTTTCATCAATTTCTGGTATTTTTGTCAATTTTCATTCATTTCTGAGTTTTTCTGTCAATTTATGTCACTTTCCATCGTTTTACTATACTTTACGACACTTTCCATCAATTTTACTTCTCTTAGGCAATACTATAAAAATATGGTTAGTCCCCCTCTGTTCATTTTGCATTAGGGAAATGTCAGCTAGAGTCCGCTCTTGCTGGGGTATTCAATTTACCGAACAATTACAATGTACCGAACAATTGAAAGAACTAGCAAAATACCAAAAAACATGCCCTCAAAGAGTGAAAAATAGCCACAATAAAATGCCAAAAAACTTGGTAAGTTACCTCGTTGTGCAAATGGAAGCGAATGACCTGTTTCTGATGGAAACAGCATTTATGTGATTGTTCATTTCAGACCTAGTGTTAGGCCTGAAATGACAGATTGCAGTTAATGCTGCTTCCATTGCAAACAGGTTATTCACCTTCATTTGCACGATGCTGAAACTTACCGACTTTTCTGCTGTTTTTACCATTTATCATTATTTTTCATGTTTTTAACAGAGCTGCTACAGGCCAATCCCAAGTCCCATATGTGCCCTGTGCGCATCCCTAGGACTATGGAGACACAAAGGTATCAGCTAAGTGCCAGAGAAGTGCTGAAAACTGCAGTGAAAATGCTGTAAAAGACCCTGAAAGTGACAAAATATGACAAAAATGATGGAAAATGCTGGAAAGTGATGAAAAGTTATGGGAAATGATGAAAAATAACAGGAACCAATATTGACAATGGCAAAAGTGCAGAATCACCAGAGACTGACAAAGAAGCAATGAACACTCACACGTACAAAGGTCAGTATTTCCCTGTGGAACGGGAACACATGCTATCATCTCAGCCCTAGCAGTAACCACAAGACAACCCCATAATACTGCTGTGAGGATTTGTAGAAAGTTCCTGTGAGGTCTGAAAGTATCTGTGGGATTCTCAACATGAATGTTGACAAAATCAAACCAAAAGTTATTGCAGCACTGAAAGTTTGTCTTTTGCAGCTACATTTTTTATTATTTGTATAAAGCAACAATATAGGACCTAACTCTTTGTACAAATAGGAATTCTATGCTTTTACAACTTTCACCATAACATTTCCCATTTGCCGAATGATAGAGTAAGGATACCAAGATGTTCCAGTAACTCAGCAATATAAAAAAATCTAAGCCAGCAAGAATAAACTAGCAACAGTTAATAAGTGCGTTTCTAATTTGCAATGCCTTTGCAGAGCTAATTGCCTGGAGCATAACTATTTCCTTAACTGAGTTTGTCTGACTATGAACAAGATGAAAATCTTGCCCTTTGTTCAGATACTCTTTATCCTAAAGAACTCCAAAGTGTTATATAAATGTTGTGTGCACAATGCTATGTTAAAACTACAAACTTTTAGAATGGACCCCCTCTGTGATTACTGCTCATTGGATATAAACAAATGAGATGATAGCTCATTGGAATCTGTGTTTCCTGTTCAGTCTGTGCAGCCTCCTACTCACATGTTTATGTCTAATAAATGGCAGTCCCCACTCATCCTCCACTCACAGGTTTAGTGTGACAAACCTGATTCACATGTGTTCTTCCCTACTGCATAATTGATGGGATGCGAACATGTGGGTCCACATTAGTCCACATTTGTAACCTAATTGTTGGGACATGGACACATAGGTGCACATTAGTTTGCATCTCTAGGGATGTGCGAATGCGGTTCAGAAGTTCGGAGTTCGGACCGAACTCAAATAGTTTGGTTGACCGAACCAAACCTTCGAACTGAACTCGAATTCGACCAAACTGTTTGGTCAAATCCGAACCAGTTCAGAAGGCCAAAAATCCCATTTTTGAATGTACAAATTTGGTTCAGAAGTTTGGAATTCACGACCGAACTGAACTTTCAAACCGAACTTGATTTTTGAACCGAACTGAACTGAATTACCGAACTTGGTTCTGTTAGCACATCCCTAGACCCTGCTGTGAATGGGGGATGTTTTTCCTGTGGATGGTGGCCATGTGGCCACTGAGGCCCTTTTTACATGGGCCATGGCATGGCTGGGGGGAGGGGATACAGTGTGCGCCATAGTCCATGTGCGGTGGTTAGGGAGAGGGTATAAATGGGCACACACCCACCTTCACCTGGAAAACACATTATTGGCTGTAACATTTCTGTATTTTATGCTATGTGGCTGAACATTGGGGTGCCTATACCTCCAATATAAAGCATTATGTGTACCAAATTTCAAAATGATTGGATAAAGGAATCTGATTTTAGACGCAGTTGAAGTATTGTATTTTGCAATATTCTACATTATTATTATTATTTTATTATTAACAAACATTTATATAGCGCCAGCAGTGTACATGGCACTTTACAAAGTAATAAAATAGACACGGTCCCTGCCCCTAGGGCTTACAATCTGAGCGACAGGAGCTGGGGGAGAGACATAGGAAGGGGAACAGAGGGAGAGACAAGGGGTCTAACATTCATGAAGATGCGAGGTCTCAAGTGCACGTACTTGGCTTGGTTACGATGAGAATGACAGCAGGCAGGTCCATGT
>QEPC01001171.1:260375-271903 GCA_003113815.1 Sphenodon punctatus
GAGGCGGATCTTGTCTATCTTGGAGGTGAAGAAGGAGGCAAGATCCTGAGCAGAAAGGGAAGAAGGAGGGGGAGGACAGGGAGGCTTGAGGAGGGAGTCAAAGGTAGAGAACAGATATAACATCATTACATCAAGAATGATGACTGGTTGGTCCATGTGGTGAGGATATGAGTACACAGACCTCAGGTAACAGATTGTACTGGATGGAGGGTATCAGCAGGAGTTAGGTGAGGGGACCAAGGAGTCAGGGAGAGCAGAGCAGAAGAGAAGGAATTCGAAGGTATGAAGGGAGGGGGTGTGGCGGATGAGGACAGGGAGGGAGTTCCAGGCATGAGGGGCATCTAGGGAGAAGGGACGAAGGTGGTTAAGGGAGCAGGGGAGATGAGGGAGGGCGAGGGAGGGGACAGAGGAGAAGCGGAGTTCACAGACTGGAGTACGGAGGGAAATTAGCGCAAAGAGTTAGGGGGGAGCAAGGTTGTGAAAAGCTTTATAGGTGAAGACTAGGAGCTTGTGCAGGATTTGTTCAGAAAGGGGGAGCCAGTGAAGAAAGGAGAAATGGGGCTGCACGTGGTCGAAATGACGGGCGAGGTAGATGACTCTGGAAGCAGAGTTTTGGACAGAGATAAAGGGAGAACAGTGAGAGCGGGGGAGGCCAGTGAGAAGGAGGTTACACTAATCAAGGCAAGATATGACCAGGGCATGAACAAGGGTTTTGCCAGAGGAGACAGAAAGAAAAGGGTGAATATTAGCAATGTTATGGAGGGAGAATTGACAGGATTTGGCAACAGAGTCAATGCAGGGTATACAAGAATGGGGTGAGTTATAGATGAAGCCTAAGCTACGGACTTGTGGGACGGGAAGGATGGTGACCTGACCCCATGAATGAGGATTGACAGGGAAGAGGGAGAGGAAGGATGAGGGAGGAAGATAAGGAGTTCGGTTTTAGTCATGTTGCGTTTGAGTTTACATTGAGACATCCAGGTAGAGATGTCAGAGAGACAGCTGGTGAGGTGAGCTTGGATAGATGGAGAGAGAGAGGGTGGAGGGAGGGAGAGAGGAGAGAGAGAGAATTGAGTGTCATCAGCATAGAGGTGATATTGGAAGCCATGGGAGGCAATGAGTTTGCCTAGGGACAGGGTACAGATAGAGAAGAGGAAAGGGCCAAGGACAGAATCTTGGGGAACACCAACCAAGAGGGGAAAGGAGGAGAAGGTGGAGTTGGAAAGAGACAGATTGAAGGAGCAGTCAAAGAGGTAGGAGGAGAACCAGTCGAGGACGGAGTCACGGAAGCCAAGGGAGTGAAGTAAGTCCAGCAAGAGTGAGTGGTCAGCAGTACTGAAGGCAGCAGAAAGGTCAAGGAGGACAAGAATGGAGTAGAGGCGATTAGATTTAGCCACAAGAAGATCGTTGGTGATCTTAGCGGGAGCAGTTTCAGTAGAGTGAAGGGGGTGAAAGCCAGACTGGAGGGGGTCAAGGAAGGAGTTGGGGGAGAGGAAGTCGAGGCAGCAGGAGTAGAGAACACGTTCAAGAAGCTTGCAAGCAAAAGAAAGGAGTGAGACAGGACGGTAGCTAGAAGGGTCAGAGGGGTCAAGAGTGGACTTTTTGAGGATAGGAGAAACAGTGATGTGCTTGATGGTGGAGGGGAAGGAGGTAGTAGAGAGGGAGAGGTTGATGATGTGCAGGAGGGAAAGGGCGATAGTGGAAGCAATGCTTATAAAAGTCAGGAGGTGCGAAGGAATGGGGTCAAGGGGGTAAGTGAAAGGGTTGGAGGAGGAGAGCAGGGAGGAGATTTCCTCAAGGAAGGTGGGAGGGAAGGAGGACAGGAGAGAAGGAGGGGGGAGGAGGGAGAGGGGAGGGAGTAGGAAGAGGAGAGGAGTGGGAAGCAATGTCGAGGCAGATCTTGTCTATCTTGGAGGTGAAAAGGGAAGCAAGATCCTCAACAGAAAGGGAAGAGGGAGGAGGAGGAGGACAGGGGGTCTTGAGAAGGGAGTCAGAGGTGGCAAACAGGCAACGAGGGTACCGAGAACAGGACTCAATGTGGGAGACATAGTAATGCTGTCTACTTCTAGTGAAGAAGATAGCAGAAATAAGGGAGGAAAGACACATTTTGAAGTGAAGGAAGTCAGCATGAGAGTGGGATTTGCACCAGAGGCATTCAGCAGTACAGGTGCAGGAGCAGAGATGGCAGATACTGGGGGTGAGCCAAGGACGGGGGTTGTGGGAGCAGGCAGGGTGGGAGGAGAGGGGGGAAAGGGAGTCAAGGGTGGAGGAGAAAGAGGCAATGAAAGCAGAAAAGGCAGAGTCAGGGGAGGAGGAGGAGAATACTGAGGGGAAAAGTGGGGAGAGAGAAGAGTCAAAGTCCAGGGGGTTAATGGCCTGCAAGTCACGGAAGGGGCATGGAGATGAGGAAGATGAGGGGGGACAGTGGGAGACATTGAAAGAGGCAAGGATGGTAAGGGATGGAATGAGGATCGAAGGAGAGATCAGAGACAGAGCAGTTCCTAGAGAACTTAAAATTATGATTTTAAAGTACTGTCTGTATGCTTTAACTTATACTTATGTCATGCACTATTCCATACTTATCTAATCTGATGACAGCTCCCACTAATGTGGGAGCTTGATGGTCTAAAGCTATGACTCTTGCTTAAGAAGCATGAGGTTCTGGTTTCAAATCCCATGTATTGCTGCTGTCATTCAATAGGAAAGAAAAAGACTGTACATTTAGGGAATTTATTTATTTATTTATTTTTTGCTGTTGCTGGCCATCAAAGTTCACATCCAGTCTTGGCCATAAGGCCCTGATCCTGGAATGCAACCAACCTCTGCATCCACAGAATGGTGCAGCATCGTGCCAGGCCCGTAACCCAGAGGGCAATGGAGAAAACCATTCTTGGCTAGATGACTTCTTTGAGAGCTATGAGTTGCAAGGGTGTGTTGATCTACAGGTATGATCCTTGCTTGAGGGATTAGAGGTACTGGGTTCAAATCTTCTGTGGCGCTAGTGACAAAAAAAGAGACTACTTGATGGTGCTTGTGAAGACCATATCAATGTCAGTTTGTATGAGTATGGTTATGGTATACTTCTATTGAGAGAGAAGACAAAAGCCCATGTGATGGGGCTGGTAAGAACATCATCAATAGAACACATGTAATATCTAAGTTCCTGTTTTGGAAGTCTATATACTGAATTCCAGGTAGAGGATAAGAGGGTAGTGCAACGAGATCTTACTCAAAATCCACCTATAACGCCACCACTTGAGTTTCCTAGAGAAAAGATTGTGGAATATATCACGGCCCTGAAATCCAACAAGGCTCCAGGCCCGGATTTCATAACAGCAGAAATATTTCAGACAGCTCCAAACTGGTGGGCCTCAATCCTGTCCATACTATTCTCAAAAATTAGTGAGGAGTGTAAGATGCCACACGTGTGGATGCAAAATTGAATAGTCCCAATCTTTAAAAAAGGAAATAGCAGGGATCCTACCTGCTATAGGACAATACGTTTTTTATCGGTAATAGGCAAACTATACGTGAAATTTCTCTTGTCTCATGTTGAGAAGTGGGCAGAGCAGGTGGATATTATACCTACAGAGCAATTTGGATTTAGAAATGGGACATCAACAATGGACTGCTGTTTTATATTAGCACATGTCATGTTCAAATATCATAAAATTAAAAGAGGGAAGTTATTCGTGGCCTTTATAGACCTAACCAAGGCTTTTAACTCGGTGCCACGAGCAAATCTCTGGGAGAAACTGAAATCATTGGGCATGAACAAAAAAGTTCTGGCTCTAATAGTGCAGCTTCACTTAAATAATGAAGTGACAGTAAAAGGTGGAGACAAGAGCGGGCAGAGTGATCCCATCTCCATAAATAGAGGTGTAAGACAGGGCTGAATACTAGCCCCAATACTTTTCAGTCTATATCTATCCGATCTCGTTGGACATCTAATGGGAGATAATATTCATTGGGAAATTACCCAATCTATGCACTACAGTATGCAGATGACCTAGCTCTTATCTCACAAACAGAAATAGGTCTAAGACACTTAATTACCAAACTGGATTCCTATTGTGTGGTTAAAGGTTTGGAGATTAATGCTCATAAATAAAAAATTAAGATCATCAGGCAGCGATCTGCCTTGACCAGTTGGAAGATCAATGGCAAAAGCTTCACAGTGGTTAAATCCTTTACATACCTTGGATTCACCTTTTCTAGCAGAGGGACATGGAATGCGCATATTCAAAATAGGGCAAACAAGGCATTAAATACTGCACGTGCTATTATCAGGGCTGCGAATATCTCTAAGGAGTACCTGTCTCTAAATTTCTCCAAACATATCTTGCAAAACTCCCTGCATCAGCAGTTTTTGTTCTAGATATTATACCATTCCCTGATGTGGCTGTACTTGAGCAAGTTCAAAACCTCTTTCTGCGACACCTATTAAACGTGGGAAACATCGTACCCAGTGCAATCTTAAGGGCAGAGACTGGCTTAGTCTCTATAGAGAGCCTCTCAAAAATAACTCTTGCTAGATTTTGGCTGAAACTCTTGTCCCAACAGGAGACTGCTCTTCCTGTCCAATGTTTAAGGGAGGAACTAAGCTATTTAGGTCCAAGAGTATATCCTTGGTTGCGTTACATTCTTGTTCTCCTGAATAATATGGGATTCTCCTTTGAATATTTTGTAGGGAAACCCTTGGCAGCAATAAAAAGGGAAATCTGTGCTAGAGTCAGAGATATAGGGGAGCAAGAAGATCTAGCTGTAGTGGCACAATGGAAGGTGGCACCTTGGCTGGGCCAGATTAAAAACTCTGTATCCTTTGAGTTATATCTGGATAGGATTACAAATAGAAATCTCCAAAGATGCTACATGCTTTTACAATTTCAGCTCATCCAGACTGCAGTTACTGAGGGCCGTTATGCCCGTGTTGATTACGATCTCCGCTGCTGCACCCGCAGTCTGGGTGAGACTGAGACAGTTGAGCATCTCCTTCTGAGGTGCCCCTATTATAACAAATTGAGGACTACTTGGCTATGCCCCCTGCTAAAGAAAGATACGGATTTCGGCTCAGTACATTGCTATAAGTTTTTCCTCACTTTATCCAACACGGAGGAAATGACAGCAATAGCGACATTCCTTTGGTTAGTAACAAAAAGGACAGAAATTAAGACAAAATTAAGGGCACTGAAGCAACACCCTTAATTCTGTGGTGAGCGACTAGATTTCATGTGTCCATAACGTAACAGACAGCTGTTCTAGTTAATATTGTTTATACTCTGTTGCTTAGAGAATTCCGAATCTGTTTATAAACAATCTATGAAGTGCTAAGTTTGTCAACTGCTCAAATGGAAATTTGTCTGTATGTAAACATAAGATGAACTGATAAATACATTGATTAGACAGAGGAGGAAAGCTGGTTGATAATTGGAAAGGTTTTGGTTTTTAACTAAATCATAGAATTATAAATTATAATATGTAGCTTTCCTTGTTTGTTCACTTGTTGGTATGTCTGTCTGTTTGTCTGTTTGTTTGTAAATGTGGGCTATAGAGAAAGCTAAAGCCATCAATTAACTTACTTACTTACATCTAAGTTCCTGCTATGTTCTGTATATTGCCATTGAGCGTGAAAATAAAAGGTCTGTGTGTCAAGAAAGAAAAGTGCTGTGTGATAGGACTTGTGAGGAAAAACATTGGTAGAATGCTTATGATTAACATTTGTACATGTGAAGAATATAATGAGAGGAACTTGAAATGAAATTGTGATGCCCAAAAACTCTAGTCTGATCAGTTGGTGTAGACAGTTCTTTTGAAGGAATCCAGGCAGCTGGTTGTCAAATAAGGCCTCTGGACCCTCCAACCCTTTCTTACCTACTTGAGAACAAAAATCCCATCTGTAAGGGTGTTTTCAGACGTGACGGGGCGGCTTCGCCCCGTCCCGAAAACAGCCCAGAGATTCCCCGCTGGGATCACCCAGGCACGGCAAACAGACGTGCCAGGGATCCCGGCGGGGAATCAGGGAGGAGCAGGGCCATGTGGCGCAACGTGTGGCCTCACGGCCCCGCCCCCTCCATGCTGCCTCACCGCCCGCCCTCTGGGGAGATGGGCGGACGGTGAGGCCAATGCTGCCGCAGCATCTGGCCAAGTTCACCAAGGCCCGGAATCCCACCGGGGATTCCAGGCCGTGATAGCCAACCAGACATTACTTTTTATTGATGCCCTCCTGGAATCACTTTCACCACGCTTCCGGGGATTCTTGTGCAGGGAGCCCGGGAAGCGTGGTTGAAATTGACCTCATGTGGGTTTTCAGTGTGGCAAACATCTGGTGGCCGCCGAACAGACGTGTAGGGAACAGTGACCACAGGTGGGTATTCACTGTGGTTCACTGTGATCTCATCACGTCTGAAAATACCCTAAGAAGTGGGGCTTGTTGGTCTAGATATACAGCTCTTGCTAGGTGAAGAAGAGGGCCTAGGTTCTAATAGCCTGTAGTACTGTTGTTTTAGAATAGTAAGGAAAAGTGACTTACCTTTAGGGGGGAAAAGTTATTGTTCCTGACTGTCAAAGGTTCATATCCATTACTGTTCATTGGGCCCCGATCCTGGAATCCAGGCACCCTTTGCATCTGCAGAGTGGAGCAGCATTGTTCCAGACCTGTAACCCAGAGGTCAATGGATAAAACCATTCTTGGCTAGATGGTGTCTTTGAGAGATACGAGGTGCAAGGGCATCTAAGCCCTAGGGCAGAGACCACATCTATTTTATTACTTTGTAAAGTACCAGGTACATTGCTGCATTATATAAATGCTTGCTAATAATAATACTAATACTAATAATAATAATTTAGAGGTATGATCCTTGCTTGGAGGACAAGAGGTCCTGGGTTCAAATCCCAAGCAGCACTGCTGTCAAGTAACAAGAAAAAAGGCCACGTGACGGTGCTTGTGAGAACCATGCCAATGTCCCTGGTATAAGTACAGTATACTGCTATGGAGAGAGAAAGAAAAGGGCCATGTGATGGGGTTTGTAAGAACACCCTCAACAGAACAGATATAATATCTGAGGTCCAGGTATGCTCCATGTGCTGAGTGAGAAGGAAAAGGGCTGCATGATGGAGCTCGTGAGAACAACCCGATAGAACACATACAATGCCCAACTTCTCGGCATGCTCCGTATACTGCTGTTGAGGGCAAAAGGAAAGAGCCACAGGACTTGTGAGAACACCATCAACAGAATGCATATGATGAACTTTGATACGTGTGAAGAGTATAATGAGAGTTAGTTCAATTGTGATGCCCAAAAAATCCAGTCTATTCTGCTGGTATAGACAACTGTTTTGTTGGTGCCCAGGCACCTGTCACACAAGGTCTCTGGATTGTGGCAAAATTCAGCAAAGGGGCGCTATACAGTTGAGCCACCCACCTCACTGTATTAGTCCAAATCTCTAACCTGGGTTCCCCACAGCTGGCAAACCCCAGGAAAACCTAGCTTTCACTGCCACCACCTGGGTTCCAGAAATCAGAGGGGATCCACACAACCCAGGATATGTGAACCCCACACGTTTATAAGCCCACAGCTTCCCAATGCATTCTAGTTCCCTTTATCTGGTGTTCTCCCCCATCCAGGAGGCAGAACCCTTGGAGCAACCCAGAGGTGCTTATCTTGGTCAAAAGCTGCCTTGGCTAAAAGAGCCAGAGGGAAGTTTCTTTCTACCTCTTTGGTAGCTATCCCTTCCAGGTGAAGGGAGGTGTTCTTTGCAGGTAAACACACGCACACCCAGTGGAGTTAAGAATAGAAAAATCTTAGGCTTTACTTATAGGGTTAAACAGGTACAAAAAGGCACAAAAAGGTAAGACTCAAGATAAGTAATTGAGCAAGGCCCAGAGTCCAGTTTGAGGGGTACGAGGACACTTTTTAAATCTGCAACTGCCTAAACTGTACTGGTTCAGGCAGGCAATGTGGTGATATATAACTCTATGTACAGGTAACTTACATAGGGTTCAGTCCTTAGTTCCAATCTGACAGAAGCCCAGATTTTGTAGATGTCAGAGCAGGCAGGAAGAGGCAAGAGAGTAAAAAAGGGGCAGTCTGTCCCTTTTAAGGTCCTATCCCAATCTGCTGAGATTAGTCCATGGCAGGTCACCTGCAGGACCAGACTTAGGAATTTTGCACCCCTAGGCCCTTTTCCTGCTGCTTCCCACAAGCCAAGCTCTGTCCCCACGCTGTGTGTTCATGGGTATGGGAGTTCCATGCGAATGATACGGCACACACGCCTGTGTGTCTTGGGTTGCGTGCACGTTCCTGTCTAACACACATCCCCACTCACCCCCCACTTCTCCCCACGCACAGAGCAACTGGGGAAAATGGAGGCTGCTCCATGGGTGCGGATGAGCAGGAGGGGTGAGTGGGGATGCGTGTGCGGCTGTGTGAATCCCCGCCCACGCACCAACACACCCACAGACACCCCCCCCAATGGACCATGTAAAAAGTGCATATGAGGAGCCATTTGAAGAAGAACAGAAGGTTGCTGCCTTGTAAACAAGATTCTTTGAGATGGCTCCAAACATTCTCACAGCTCCCACCCTTCCAGCCCTGCATGGATTTTTCCCCTTATATTCTTAGAAAGTGTAGGAAGGAACTGTCATTCTGAGGGAGGAGAGCACTTTTTATAGTATAGGAGCTCGAGAACCTCACGTGGTCTGTTATTTGGATATGGTGAGCATACCATGCACAACCCAGTTGTGAGAATGTTGGGCGCTATCTCAAAGAACCTTCTTTACAAGGTAACAACCTTCTGATCACTCACATGGGGAGGAGTTTTTTTTGCAAACAAACAGGTTTATCTCCCAGCCCGATCACTGTCCTGGTGTCTGCAGAAAGCAGACTCAGGTGA
The DNA here is from genome assembly GCA_003113815.1 of Sphenodon punctatus. Lineage (NCBI taxonomy): Eukaryota > Metazoa > Chordata > Lepidosauria > Sphenodontia > Sphenodontidae > Sphenodon > Sphenodon punctatus. The sequence goes on from QEPC01001171.1 coordinate 269,268, forward strand.
GGGATGGGGACCCAGGCAGCAGGCTTCAGCTGCAGGCAGCAGCCTCAGCTGTGCAGGGAGAAAAACAAAAATGGAGTGAGGCAGAGCCGGCACCAGGATTGCCATCCCCCAGAAAATACCGCCCATGGCATGGGCCTAGGGGCCCTGCCCTTAAGTCCGGGCCTGGTCACCTGGTCTATGACCCAGTCCAAGACAGGGAGGTCTCTGCCCCGCCATGTGGTGACAAACCAGTCGCTCAGTTCAGGAATGTCAGTAATGTGACTAGGTTGCCATGTGCTCACAAGAGAAAGGAGGGCAGGTCCCACCCTATTCAGGAATGCAACACTGCCCTGCTAGGGTCCCTCTAGAGGCAAAGGCAGGGGCATAAGGCTTTTTGCTACAGGATCTGCTCCATATTCCCACTCTTCTTTACCTATTTGAGGACAGAAATCCAATAGTTTATGTAATAGAGCATGGTGGTCTAGAGGTAAGACTCTTGTATAGGGAGAAAGAGGTTCTGGGTTCAAATTCCCTATAGGGTTGGAGGGGTATATATAGTAATAATAATTTATTATTTGCGCCTTGGCCATAACACAATACAAAATTCCACGCAATATCAACATAATACATAATATATACAATGTAAAATACCAACAACGAGAGGGAACATACTACCCTCGACACATTCACAGCCACTCTAAAGCTTTCCCATACTCCCCAGCTCTATGTGATGAACTGGTGGGGGGGTAAATTAGCCAGCAGCACCCGTCTACCTAAATATCAGATATATATTAGCATATATTGGACAGCGGACTACTCCCAGAACTTCATACTCGCCCACTGTGTCTGGGCCCCCTTTATTTGCCCAACTGGGTCATGTATGCCGGTCAGCCCTAATATGGGATGGGGATCCCTCCACCCCAACCCTCCGTTATGCTCATCTGGCCCCATATCCTCATGGCTGCCCTTAGTCTAATAAAGGTTTTACACAAATTCGCAGCAGCTCTCGGCAAAGCCATATCTCTGCTGCTGAGAAGGCTCCGTAAAAGTAAGTCAGTCTCTGGCCCACTCATATCTTGTAACTCATCACCCAAAAGCCTTTGTCTCAGATCCGCAAGTGCCAGGCAGCGTAGCAGTACGTGGGAGCATGAATCCATTTCGGGGAGGGCACACAGCTGACAGCACCTGCCCTCTCTCGGGATACACCCCCAACGGCCCTCCAGCATGGCCGATGGGTAAGCATTACATCTGTCCTGCAAAAGCCTTACATAATTCATACTCCTGCCACCGGTGCAGATAGTTTAGTTCCCCTCTTCCCACACTCGGGGGAAGATACTCCAGAGCAACCCTCTGGCTCGACAGGAGAGAGGTTTCATTTTGCAACTCCTGATCCTTTACTCTCCTCCTCACCAGGAGCATAGCCCTCACTGGACCCAGGTGTCCCAGGACCTCTCTAGTAAACCCCAGCAGTTTCACCCGTTCCTCTACCTGCACTGTCCAAGTGTCCAGCAAGTCAGCCTCCACCCCCTGTGCCAGCAAGGAGTTCCCCTGCTGTGGGAATAAAACCACTCTGATCCAATACTTCAGGAGCACCTGAGAGGCCTGGCTCCAGATAGAGGTACTTGAAGTCTCCTGCTGGAGAAGAACCGAGGGGGTACCTCTAGGAACCCCCAGAATGGAACACAGGAACTGGTTCTGGATCTGTTCCAGCTTGTTCAGAAAGGGAAGCCCCCACACCGGGATAGCGTATAGGCATTGAGTGATCGTTTTGGCTCTGAATAGCCGCAGAGCTGGGAGCACCAGTTTTCCTCCCTGGGTAAAAAAGTATTTTACAATAGCAGCCGCGGAGCTCTTACATTGCGTCACCACTGCCTTATAATGGGGCTTCCAACTCAGTGAAGCTGACATAATAAACCCCAAATACTTAAATTCTTTAACTTGTCCAATGGGGTTACCCCCGATGGACCAGGCCCCTCCTCCCCAGAACCATGGTTTTGGTTTTACTGAAGTTGATCTTTAACCCCTCCCTCACAGTAATCCCCAAATCCCTGCATGGACCTCCTTAGTCCCACCAAAGTCTGCGAGAGTAACACCGTATCATCGACGTAGAGGAGCACTGGAATATACCTCTCGCTGATTCGCAGGGCATGCGTGTCTACCTTCTTTAAATACGGAATTGCATCGTTCAGGAATAGATTGAACAGTACGGGGGCCTTTAAGCATCCTTGCCTGACCCCCCTGCATACCTTAACTTCATCTGAAAGAGGACGCGATGTATCTGATCTAATCTGGATCGTGTTTTTACTATGGATCTTAATCAGGGCCCCGAGTCTTCCGCGCTCCCGCGATTCGCGGGATTTGCGCAGAATCCTGCCCTCGGCAGGATTCTCGCAGAAACTGGGGAAATCCCCACGGATTTCCCTTCCTGCGGCGGTGAGCCAATCAAGGACCAGCTTTATTGAGGCCACAAGCCAATCAGGGGCTTGCGCGGCCTTTATAAAGCTGGTCCCATCAGCACATGTGACCTACTTGAAGCGCCGCTGACTCCAGCCGCTCAGCTCCAGCCGCTGCCGCCGGGATCCCCGCTGCTGCCTCTGCCGCCGCCGCCTGGATCGCCGCTGCCTCTGCCGCCTGGATCACTGCTGCCTCCGCCGCCG
>QEPC01001171.1:272977-296894 GCA_003113815.1 Sphenodon punctatus
TTAATGCAAATATGTAAATAAATGTTTGTTTTTAATTATAAAGATGTCATTACTGCTATTAAAGAACTCATTTTTAATTTTACTAGACCGGTTTTGTAACTTTATTGGGTCGCAGAATTTTCCATTTTGGGTCGCAGAATTTTCCATTTTGGGTCGCAGAATTTCAGAAATTTTTTCGCAGAAGAATCGGGGCCCTGATCTTAATAAGTAAAAACGATAACCTACAGTCAATGGAGGTAGCGAGCAATTTGAGCCAGAGCCTCTCTCTATCGATGGAGTCAAAAGCCATTGGTAAATCAATAAAACATAAATAAAATTTCCCCTGGCGATCGACATACTTATTTGCAAGCAGAGAGAGGACCAAAACCTGGTCCAATGTTGACTTCCCCTGCTGAAACCCCACCTGTTCTACTTCCAGTATCCTGCTTTCCTCCAGCCACAATACTAACTTTTCCAGAAGGAAACGAGAATACAGCTTCCCAATAATATTTAGCAGACATATAGGATGATAGTTCCCCGGGTGAGATGAATCACCCTTCTTAAAAATGGGGACCACAATTCCCCTCTGCCAGAACTTGGGGATCGTACCGGAGGAGTTGATTTCTGAGAACAAAGGTGCTAAAAGATTGGCCCACCACTCTGGCTCAGACTTTATTCATTCCGGGGGGATAAAGTCCTCGCCTGGGGCTTTCCCTGATTTTAGCCTTCCAATAAATTGCAACACCTCCTCTCTAGAGACCGGTGACCACTCTGGGAGACCCATACTTGAAAAGTTGCCACTAATACCATTAATATTCTCCACACTTCTGGATAAAATTTTGACATAAAACTTAACCCAGGTCTTAGCCTGGATTAGCCTACCCTTATTTTTTGATTTACCAAAACGGACAAGATCCCAGAACCATTTAGGGTCGTTTTGCAGCACCACCTCCATCAACACCGCCCACCCCTCTTTTTGAAAAGCCAATCTTTTAGCAGCCACCAGAAGGCGATAACTCCTTCTAGTAGCCTGATGTTCTTGTTTATACACCAAGGACGGATTGCCCCTTACCTCCTTAACCAGCCATCGCAACCTCGCTGGACCTGGCGGCATTCCCCATCAAACCAGGGCCCCCCTCCTCTCTCTGGGGACCCTCCCACTTCTTAACTGTCAACACGGGGGCCAGTCAGGCCAGCAATTTGTCATAGTCTCTGAGAAGATCAGCCTCCTTACTTGCCATCCCAGCCACCAGTTCCCTAACTTCCTCCCATTGACAAAACCCCACAAAGGCAGCGTCCAACTCTTCACTCATTTCACTCATCTGAGACCCCCCTCAGTTTCACCACCCCTATCCTGCCCCCCCCATGCCTCCCGATTTTAAGGGATCTACCGTCACTAAGGACAGGGGAAGGTGATTTGTTTCAAATCTCGGGAGAATGCGGAGTTCCCTAACATTAGCGGCAAAACTCTCCATGACCCCAAAATAATCAATAACACTGGACCCCCTCATTGAAAGAAAAGTAAATGCCTCCTCTAGATCTCCCGGGGTACAGCCATTCAGTATAACCAGGCCAAACTCAGTCAGCAGATCCTTTAGCCGGCTTGCCCCTGGGCCAACCACCTGGTCCCTTGACGTCTGTGGGGGAAGAAAATTATCTGAGTCATCCAGCTGGGGCTGACGGGCCCCTGCCACTGGGTTTCCCAGTCTTATGTTAAAATCCCCCCCCCAGCAACAAGACAGCCCCTGGGAAGAAATCACACCACCTTCGCAGTTCTTCTTTTAAGGTTGGAGGGGTGTGAGCCCCTGGAGCATTTTTCATCTGTCCGCCTGCCCGCTTCGTATCCTGGTTGTTCCGCCACCCCTACGCTCCACCTGCATCTGGTTGCCACGATCCTCCGACCGGTGGTGAGACCAGCTGCATTGCATCCGACAGTTGGGAAACCCATGCCTGCGCCAACACCTCCATCGGCTCTTCAAAAGCACCGCTGAGGCCAAGCGCAGGGGTTGGAGGGGTGCGAGCCCCTGGGGCATTTTTCATCTGCCTGTCCGCCCGCTTCTCATCATGGTTGTTCCGCCACCCCTACCCTCCACCTGTGGCTGGTTGCCACGATCCCCCAACCGGTGGTGAGAGCAGCTGCGTTGCATCCAACAGTCAGGAAACCCGCGCCTGCGCCAACTCCTTCATCGACTCTTCAAAAGCACCGTGCCCTGCTGATGGCCTTGACAGATTCCCCCACCCCAGCTCCTCCATGGTGGACTGACGGCACTGCTGGTGAGGCTCCTGCTGCTGTTCTTCCCCCATACTGCTCCTGCTGCTAGAGGCAGCAGCAGTTGGTGCAGGACATTGGCCTGCTGAAGGAGCCGGGCGACTGGACGCTCCAGTCAGGAACCCGCTGGCATCCACTTCCCCTGCCTTCCTGCTGAGCAGCAGATCACTGTGATGTGTGATCTCACCATTGCAGGTGTCTCACCATTGCAGTTGTCCCAAGATTGGCGAGCACCTGCCCACGATTCACCACCTTATTTCACAACGTGCACTGCACCTCTCTGGGATCATCTGCCTGCACCTGCTTAAAATGATCCCAGATTGAGAATTTTTTTCCCCTCCTGCCTTCTTGCCCATCCCGGCTGACGCACTGCTGCCAGCACTGCTGGGAGGCAGAGAACTTGGTGGTTCTGGTGACACAGCTCTGGGAGGAGGCTCATCCATCGCCACAGCTCCAGACATCTTCTCTGCAGCACTACTGTCTGCCTCTGACTCACTGTTCGTGATCAGGGTGATGTCCCATGAAGGGGAGTACTGGGACTCTGAGGCTAGACTTCCCATGCCCGCCATACTGCTGGCACTCTCCCTGTGCCCCCCACCTTAGCTGCTAGTGCTGCTGTTGCTGCTGCTACTCCTCTCCCTACTGACATTGCCTGGGGATCAGGCCCTGCCTCTAGCAGCTGGGGTGGGATCCACCACCTCTGGACTGCTGGGGATCGCCTTATTTATTTATTTATTTATTTATTTGTTACATTTGTACCCCGCCCCTCCTGAACACAGCTCGGGGTGGCTTCCAACCATAAAACAACAATATAGAAGTCTAAAACACATAAAATAGCATTCAAAAAAATGTTTAAAAATAAGCAGGGCCAGGGATATGCCTTGACAGTGAGGGACATTGATGGCCCTGGAGGGACATCGGAAGCAGCACCAGCACCTGCTCCAGCACCACCAGCAGCAGAGACAGATGCAGCCTCAAGTCCTGCAGGCCTTCCAGTGCCCTGTGTGGCAGTCAAGGAGGGTACTGCCAGGAGGCGATGCAGAGCCACTGAAGCCTGTTGCCCTAAAGCAGGCCTGCTGAGTTTGGGGGGTGTGTGACGTGCTCTGCCTCTGGCTACTGCTGCTGCCTGCTGCTGCTCCCCTGGCACGGCCCCTACTGCCTCTGGCACATGCCCCATTGCCTCCCCTATGGGCGGCAGACTGGCCTCTCCTTCCCTTCTCCATTTCTCCCTCCAAAATAATGTTCTTATATATTTATTTTATTTTATTTTTTTATTTAAAATTTTCATCTAATATTATATATCTATCTATCTACACTAACTCTAACTGCTATTAACTATTCTAAATGGTATGAACTAAATGGATTGTCTAATAAGTACAAAGGTCTACTCCTACAAACATATGGGATGGGGGGAATCACAAGGAGGGGTACAAAACTGAAATGAAACCTAAATCAATTTAATAATTCTACTCTAAATGAATCAAAATACAGGGGAAGGGAATCAGGGATGGAATATATGGGAGAGGGAAAGGATTCAATGGAGCGGGGAGGGAGGAAGGAAGATTGAACACAGGGAACACAGGGAGGGATTTAAACAAAAAAATAACCACTAATTCTATCTAAGCTAAGCTAAACAAATGAGAATATGGAGGTAGATGGGTTGGATTGGTGAAATAGGAGGAGGATGGCAATGGATAGGAATAGGAAGGAACAAAAACTGCTGGGAGTCGAGGGAGTCTTCTGAAACGCCGGATGTTCAGGAACAGTGACTAGCTCAGAAGGTGTTGGGAACGGGGGAGGCAATCAGCTTTGTTTCTTGCTGTGCGCCCCTCACTGGTAGCCCCATTGGCTCCATGCAGTCTAGCATGTGGCCAATCGCAGACTGTGAAGCCACTGGTCTGAGGAGAAAAGGGATGGTGATTGGGCAGGCTGGCTGCTACTCCAAGCCTCTCCACCCCTGGTGCCTGGAAGTCGCCTCCTCAGCTGACTCCCCCTCCCTGCTTTCCAGTGACACCACATTTTTGTCCTTTTAGCCACCCGAACTCACCCGATCACGATCTGAACTGACCGAACTGTTCGGTCATTTCAGCATTTGGAATTGAGTTCGGTTCAGTCAGTTCATGTTCAGATTCGGGTTCAGTCATCCGAACAGGCGGGGTTCGGGTCGAACTCCGAACTTCCAAACTGCGTTCGCCGATCCCTAGCATGCATGCACCTAGACCCACCGCAAGTGGTGTTTGCACAGATGCCTCCACCCATCTCCACCCAGAGAAATGCACCCCATACACCGCAAGTGGTGTTTACACCGACGCCTCCACTCAACAAAACTGGATGGAGGCATCTCGTGTAAAAAAGGCCCATGTTGCAGGGCTGCAGTGTTGCCCTGTACCATGTATAATAAAATGTAACACCCATTTTATCGATGTTAGAGTGTCTGTGTAAAAAGGGCCTATGTGAGACCATACAACAACTTCACTGCTTACAAGGTATGCAAGTTAAGGTGGCAGCCTTAACATACAATTTCCTGGTTTGTTAAAATTTGCTTGATGTGAATCTGCCTTAACTAGGTTTTTTAAACCTTTTCTTTGAGAATTACAAATTTAAGGCAATGTTTCTCTGCAAAAGTTTAAGAAACCTACTTCAACATTTGAAATTGGTGTCAGCTTTTCCATTAGCTGGCTTTGTGCAGTTAGATTGACCTGTATTTCTCTCTAACTAATGCTCTTTAATCTCTCCATTTTCAAAATGTCTCATCTCTGGGATTAGACACCTCAGGTGTCCTCGCCTTCCACTGGAATTTTGCTTGTAAGAACAAAAAGATTTTGCAATGGGATAAGGGAGTGAGAGGGGGTATGAGACAGGGTGGGGAAAAGAGACAGAGAGAAGAGGCCTAAATGGGAGGTGTTTGTGTAAGACAGTAGACAGACAAAGGAGTCAGAAATGTGAGTGAAAGGGCAGATCTAAAGAAAGGAATTATTTTTCTTGTTGTCACAAGTTTAAAAGCCTTATATAGTGAACAGCAAGAGGTTAGGGAAAGGGTAAGATGATCTCCATTCCAGGGGTGTTCTTAAAAGTCATCGGGCTTTGATAGTTGGACACACATTTTGTTGAAGATGGTAGTTTAAGGGTCTGTGGAGCAGGATTTTGTTCCAAACCTCAGTGAAGTCCATGGAAATATTTGTTTTCCTAAAAACTTTCTTAGTAAATTGTCGTGAGGTTATGAGTAATTTAATAAAGAAACTTGCCTGTCTTATCTATAACAGCTTTAATGCTGTCTAATGTGACAATTATACAGATAAAGTGTACCTCTTGCATTTCCTCCATGTGCCTAGCACCTCAGTTTCAGAAACATTAAAATTGGAGTTGAACTAATGTTGTAGTGTTTATATAGGACCTCATGGTGACTGCAGCAAGAATCCACAGCTGAAAGCTTAGACCAGGGGTGAAGGAACCTTTTCCATCCCAAAGGCCACTTTGAAATGAGTACAAATTGAAAGTCCATATACCTGATAGGAGTTGGGGGCTGGGATTGTTCCGGGGTGCACTCAGGATGTGGGAAGGAAGGATAGGGTCCAGATCATGGCTCTATGCCATGAATCCATTCCCAATCCTTTTGTGAATATGAATACCCTTATCTCTTTTGCTTTCTCTGGAGCTCACACTTGTCCTCAGTGCTTGAGGCCAGGGCTGGGTCCACAAGCCAGATCCAGGAATTGGAAAAGGGGCAGTTAAAAAACAAGCAAACAAACAAACAGTCACGTGGCAGTGTTGATTCATGGGTCAGACCCCCCTAACTCTGGCTCAGATGATTGTCTATGACAACTTCTAGAGAGATCTCTCAGCTTCCAACATTGCAAATTGTGTTAAGATGACACAGAGTGATACCGTTTATGCCTTAGCTGAAATTTTTAAGTAAATATATTATTTATGAAACTGATATGGTATTTTTAAAAACAAAACAAAACTGTGGAGTGCTTTAAAATATACCTTAGGGTACACTTAGTTGGTATGCCCCATACAAAAGTATAAAATGGTGGCTTGACAGCAGCACATGTAAAACTTCACTGAGCATGAATCAGCAATCTGATGTGACTGCAACCAAAGTTAATATCATCTTAGGTTGCATTAACAGAAGCATTGTTTCCAAATGAGTTGAAGTAATAATTCCACTCTACAGGCCTTTTTACATGATACGCACCCATGCATGCCCACACAGGTCAGCTGCATGGGCATGCCTGGGTGCCTCCTGTGTGAATGCCACCATGGGTGGGTAGGTGGGCGGGCGTGCATGCATGCTCCCATGACCCACCCATCTCCACCCACCACCAATGGAAACAGCTTTTGCTGTGATTGCTTGATTGAGAACTCATTGAAAGTTCTCAGTCACTGGAGCTTGCGCTTTTGGGGTTGTTTTTTATTTTTAAAAAAAGAATGGTTGCTCCATGCATGGAGGTGGGTGAAAATAGGTGTGCATCCATGTACATATATGCACCTATGCGCCACACACACACCCCTCACCAGCATGCACACCAATCCCGCCCCACTCCACCCCGCAGCCATAGCCTGTTTAAACATGAAAACTTCGGCACTGGTCAGACCTCACATGGAGTATTTTATCCAGTTTTGGGCACCTCATTTTAAGAAGGACATTGACAAATTGGAGCAGGTTCTGAGAAGTGTGTCAAAGATGATAAAGGGTCTGGAAAGCAAATCTTATGAGGAAAGGTTGCAGGATCTGGTATGTTTAGCCTAACAAAAAGGAAATTAAGGGGAGTCATGATAGCAGTCTTCAAATATCTGACTGTTGCAAGGAAGATGGCAAGGAATTGTTCTTCATTACTACAGAGGGCAGAACTAGAAATAATGAGTTCAAGTAATAGGAAGGTAGATTTTGATAAATATTGGGGAAAACTTGCTAACATTAAGCTATTTGGCAATGGAACACATTGCCTAGGAGGGTTGTAGGTAGAACTGAAAGAAGAAAGACTGTTTCTGTACCATTCGGAAATATTGACTTTTGGGGAGCACTTGTGACTGTTCGTTGGTGTTTTCTCATTATACATTGAATCCGCATTTCCACTGTTCTCGAGATCAGCGGTGCCTGTGATTGTGATAATTTTTGATATTTTTTCCACCAGCTAATTTCCAGTATTTTCATCGGTTTCCAGAATTTTAGAACAGTTTATGGCATCAGAATACAGAAAACAAGGGCTAGCCCTTGAAATACACCAATCAAAACACAGTTTACAAGGAGCCAAAAGAAGGACCAATAAGAGAAATGATGAAAGTTATGTAGTGAACTTGCAATAACACAAGCGAACATAAGTAGCATGTAAGATACATAAATACAAGAATTACCGGAAGTACCAAACAATGGGTATTACCAAACAGAAACTAATGAAAATAGTGAAAAAGCCAGTAATTTTCCTCATCACGTAAACGCAGGTGAATGGTCTGTTTCCAATGGAAACAGGTTTTGCTGTGATTGCTTGATTGAGCACTCATTGAAAGTTCTCAGTCACTGGAGGTTGCGCTTTTGGAGTTGTTGTTTTTTATTTTTTTAAAAAAAGCCTGAACTGCCATCTGTCGGAGATATTGTAATTGTAGTCATCCTGCATCAGAACAGGAAGTTGGACTATATGACCCTCAAGGCCCTTTCCAACTCTAAGATTCTATGATTCTTGTTCATATTTTCCAGCTAGCATTCTGAAAACTGAATTTTATTAATTTGTTATATTTGTTTTGTTTTGAATGAAGAAAATGCAAAGAGCTATTCATCTCCCACGTTGTTTACCAAAAATTACTATTTGTTACTTTGGACGTTTTATGCAGTTTTTCTCATTTATTTCATTGTAGCAGCCACCTGGGTGCCATCCATCTTTACCCCGATATGGGGTATTAGCTGGCTTGCTGCCACCAATTCTGCTTCACTTTAACACCCTGTTTGGTTTGGTTAGGTAAATCCCCAGGGGTTTCCTCCCCAGTCTGCTAGCCCAGCCAAGACAAAGCTAATAGTAGCTAGCTTGGAATAACCACACCTTCAGGGGCAGATTGGCCATAGGAAGTACAGGGGAAAAGCCCGGTGGGTCACTGGCTCCTGGGGCCGGACCAGATCAAGCAGGGACTGGTGCTGTTGCCTGTGGAGCTGGGCTGAGCTAGGACAGCCCAGGGGCAGCTGCCGGTGGGCCCATCAGAGCCGTGTGCCGTCTTGGCTTCCTCCTCCCCTCCCCCCCAGGCTGCATTGGGGGTGTGTGGGGCTACCATACCAGTTTCCCCCTCCCCCCTTTCCAGTCTGAGATGACTCTTACAGAAGCAATGGCACTGCGGCAGCTTCTTGCATGCCGCAGCATGCTCTTCAGCTGCTCCTTCTGACCTGCTTCCTGGCCCCTCCCAACAGGTCCTCTAAGAGCGACACAGTTGGATGACATCATCTTGCCACGTCGCTTTGAAAAGAGCAGTTAGAAGAAGAAGTTAAGAGTGGCTGGGTGCAAGAAGCAGCTAGTGGGAGGGGGGGCAGTCCAGATAGAGCGAGCTGTGCAGGAGCTCAGCACTCAGCCTCCCCTAGCTCCATACCCAGAGCTGAGCTTGGACCCTGCAGTGGTTGCTTCTGGAGGGTTGGGGGAACAGTGTGAGACCTTCCTGCTGCCCCCACCCAGTGAAGAGAGAGAGCAGCCTTGGCAGAGGGGCAGGGTCCTGCCTGTAAGCCTCATCTCCCTTTTCCCCCCACAAGCTGATTCCCCCCACACACACACACACAACTGGAGAGAGAAAGAGCAGGTGCTCTCTTCACCTGCTCCTGGTCACTTTCTGGCCCCTCACTCCCAACAGGCCCCCTGCTCAGGGAGGCCCTGTTGGGAGGGGCCATGAAGGAAGTGGCCCACTCAGTGGGTGAAGAGCATGCTCACACTGCAAGAATCCACCAGTCCACCATGCCACTCCCACCAGGCCCTCCACCACTGGGATGGGGTAAATAAAGGCAACCTGCAAGCTGCTTGGGGATTTTGAGAGGAGAAGGGGCTGAGACCAGGCCTGGGGCCCTGGGGGAGGGTTTGTGGTGGGTGGAAGGGACTGCTGGGGAGGGTTTATGGGGAATGGGGCCAGGTCTGGGACCTTGGGGGGCCCTGGGGGAGGGTTCAGGGGGAAGGGACTGCTGGGGCTGGTTTGGGGGGAAAGGGCTTCTGGGGGGTGATTTGGGGGAAGGGACTGCTGGGGGCTAGTTTGAGGAGGGTTTGATGGGACAGGGCTGCTGGGGGGAGGGTTTGGGGGGAATGGGCTGCTGGGGGCATTTGGGGAGGGGCTTCTGGGGAGATGGTTTGGAGGGAAGGGGCTTGGATACAATTTGCTTGGACAAATATTTGCAGAAAAGTTAATGAAAAAAAGGCACAAATGCCTACATAAACAGACGGCTAGAGTGATGGTGGCTCCGGACTCGTGACCAGTATGATGGATCGCAGCATAAAAACAGTTTAAAGGCCTATGCAGTGCCGGTGCAGGCAGCAAAGAAGCAGTTCTTTGCTGCCCTTATTGCATCTGCAAAGTCACGTCCGTCGGAGCTTTTCCGGGTGGTGAAAGGCTTGGTCAGCCCTGACTGCCTTCGCCTGGACCTGGAGCAATCCAGTGACTGCTGTTACCAGTTTATCGAGTACTTTGTAGATAAGATCGCTTGCATCTGTCATGATTTTGGTACCGCAGTTATTGCTGAGGATCATCTTGGGGCTATGGATGCCCCATCCTGTCCCGTTTTGTGGGATCGGTTTCAGATGGTGTCGCCTGCCTATGTGGAGTCCTTGTTGGGATCTGTTCATGCTACTACTTGTGAGCAAGATCCATGCCCATCCTGGCTGGTGAAAGCTAGCCAGGAGACGCTACGGCCATTGCTGGCTGGGGTGGTTAGTGCCTACCTTCCGGAGGGCAGGGTGCCTGATTGCCTAAAGGAGGCTGTGGTTAGGCCCCTGCTCAAGAAACAATCTCTTGATGCTGATGCTGATGCTCCTGCCAGTTATCAACCGGTCTCTAACCGTCCCTTTTTAGGGAAGGTTATTGAACGGGCTGTGGCACGGCAGCTCAAGGAACATCTGGACCGCACCGGTTTCCTTGATCCCTTCCTCCCTTCCATGCCTTCCCTGCTCCCCTAACCACCTTCATCCCTTCTCACTTGCTGCCCCCCATGCCTGGAACTCGGTCCCTGTCCACATATGCCTTGCCCCCTCCCTTCATACCTTCAAATATCTCCTTAAAACTCACTCCTTTTGCTCTCCTCTGTCTGACTCTATCCTGCTGTGCCACTATTTCCTATACCTACAGTCTGTTTACCCTTATCCTTGCCACATGGACCTGCCTGCTGTCATTCTCATCGTAACCAAGCCAAGTACGTGTACCTGAGACCTTGCATCTTCATGAATGTTAGACCCCTTGTCTCTCCCTCTGTTCCCCTTCCTATGTCTTTCCCCCAGCTCCTGTCTCTCAGATTGTAAGCCCTAGGGGCAGGGACCGTGTCTATTTTATTACTTTGTAAAGTGCCAGGTACACTGCTGGCGCTATATAAATGTTTGTTAATAATAATAATAATAATCCCTCCGAGTCTGGGTTTCGGCCTGGGTACGGTACGGAGACGGCCTTGGTGGCCTTGGTTGACGATCTCCATCTGGCATTGGACCAGGGTCGTCAGACCTTACTGGTTCTGGTAGACCTTTCGGCTGCATTTGACCATCGATCATGAGGTGTTGGTGACTCGCCTGTGGGACCGTGCCAGAATTGGCAGAATGGTCTTGGACTGGTTTCATTCGTTCTTGGCCAGGAGAACTCACCGGGTGGGGTCTTGGGGGAGTGTACATCTTCCCCCCGGGACCTCACGTGTGGAGTCGCGCAGGGTGCCATTCTGTCCCCCCTCTTGTTTAACATCTATATGCAGTCATTATGGGAGATCGTGAGGGGGTTTCAGGGCATGCAGTGTCATCAGTATGCTGATGACACTCAGCTCTACCTCTCTTTTTCCATCGACCCAGGCCATGCAGTCTCTTTATTTTCCCAGTGACTGTCAGCTGTGGGGGCTTGGATGAGGTCGAGCCATCTGCAATTGAATCCTGACAAGACGGAGGTGATGTTGGTGGGCGAGGGCTTGGGGGACCTGGGGGTGGTTGAATCTCCTATTTTGGGGGGGAGTTCACCCTCCCATGGTCTCTCAAGTGTGGAGTCTGAGTGTGCTCCTCGATTTGCGGCTCACCTTGGAATCTCAGGTTGTGGCCATGGCAGGGAGTGTGCTTCGGCAGTTACATCTTGTCCAGCGGTTTTGGACGTATCTCTCAGACTCCGACCTCGCCACTGTCATCCATGCCCTCATCACCTCGAGGCTGGATTTCTGCAACGCGCTCTACGTGGGTCTGCCCAAGAAGCTGGTCTGGAGGCTGCAGCTGGTGCAGAATGCCGCGGCCCGTCTCCTTACGGGGGCGGGTCGCAGGGAGCGCATGACACCAGTGCTCCAGGTTCTGCACTGGCTGCCTATAAAGTACCGGGCTAGGTTCAAGGTGCTGGTTTTAACCTTTAAAGCCCTTCATGGCCTGGGCCCTGCTTATCTGCGGGACTGCCTCACTCCCCATGTGCCCATGCAACCCTTCAGATCGTCTGTGGGAGCCTTTTTGGAGGTTCCCCAGGTGAGGCGGGTGGCCATCGATGTTAGCTCTTTTTCGGTGGCCGCCCCTGTGCTGTGGAATTCACTCCCAGAGAAGGCTCGGTTGGCTCCCACTCTCCTGCTGTTTCGGCGTGTATGTAAGACCTGACTGTTCTGTCAGGCTTTTGGCGAGGGTTAGGGGTGTTTTGGGGGGTGGGGTTTCCCCATGTATTGTATTTTAAATTGTTTTAAAATATTTTATATTGTTTTTATTGAATGTTGTTCATTGCCCCAGGCTGCCCTGAGGGCAGAAGGGGTGGGATATAAATAAATAAATAAATAAATAATGTGTACAGTTTAATTTGAAAGAACATTTTCAAATGCTGCTTTCTACCTAGCTTCTGATTGAGTGTTTTCTGTAATCTAGGCTAGATGTTAAGGTACTTCTGTTTTCTCTGCTACTGCTACTGTACTCCAGCCATTACATTGCCTGCTGGCGGTTATTGGAGACAAGTCCCTGCCCAGTGGGCAATCTAAGAAGAACAGGCCCTGGTTGCCCCCATGCACACTGGACTCACTTGGCTATTTTTGAGAGAGAGAGAGAGAGAGAGAGAGAGAGATTTGGGTTTTCTGGTTTCACCATGGGCATATCTGGGGATGGAGCGAAAGGTTTGTGACTGCATTTTGTCCCCTGTTTGCCCCCATGCACTTTGGGCTCACTTGGTTGAGGCCCTGTTGTTGTTTGCTAGGACTGATATCCTCCTTATGTGCTTATTCTATTCTATTGATCATGTTCATGTGTGTCATTTTGGGGTTGGTTCCACCTACCGGGGGTCACTTTTAGAATATTTTTAAGGGCTGTTTTAAGTTCCCAATCCACCCCTGCACACCTTGTTTATTGGTTCTGTCTCCAGTTGGGCTAGCTGGGCTGCTAGTCTAAATCTCTGTTTGGGCTCACAGCTCTTCTGCTTCCTCTCTGCCCCAGTCAGTTTCTCTCTTTGTCCTTCCTCCCCCCCCACCCCCGGCTTTCTGGCTTCTGGGATTTTTCAGTCCCCTGGCCCAGGTTCCAGTCAGGTGATTGATTAGTCTCAGTCTCCACTTCCTAAAGAGCCAATACTCCATTTTGGCTTGCCCCTTGCAAGGTAATGATCCTGTAAGCACTTGCCACCTCATTACATTCATTTACTTCAGTATTTCATTGTGGTTATTTGTTTATTTTAGTTTGTTCACTTCAGAAGTAGTATTTATCACAGAGTAGTAACATTATATGTAATTTTCATTTTGCACAACAAATATAATTCAGATATTTGGTGGTGCATTCAAGTATACTCATTATATCACAAAAGCAAAAGTAAAATGCTTCAACTCTACTCTCAGTCATCGTCTTGTTCTGAGCTGTATGGAAAGTTCATAATGATGCCTGAGCAGCTCTGTCAAGCTCCAGTGGATGGGCCTTTCATTAGATTGCCATCTTTCCTAATATTCATGTACTCTGGTTGACGGATTCCTGTTGACTTCCATTGGTATTGGTTCAGGTTGTGTTTGGATGAATAGGACCATACCTCATCTCCATCATCTGCACAGTATATCTCCCTAGAGATCCCAGGAATTTTGACTGAGGCTCATGCCTTAATAAGGTCATGTCTATGCCTTTCTGCCTCAGAACTGTGCTGTAAAAACCATAGTATCAGTCCAAATCAGCAGTTGGCCTGCATACTACAATAGTTGCCAAGTCTATGACATTGGGTGTAATTTATTTTATTATTTATTTATTTTATAAACGTATATCTCGCCCCTCCTGCCTCAGGCAGCTCAGGGCGACTCACAATAATGTCATCAAAATATAATAAAATATAAATATAAATCACCTAAATAAACAATATAAAACATTTAAAATACAAAAATACAAATGGTGTGCTATGAAACATCAAACCCCCCTCCTAAACCACCCTTTAACACTCCCCTCCACCAAACGTCTGACAAAAGTTCCAGGTCTTACACTGATAGCAGAACATAAGAAGGCTTGGGCTGAGGCGGATGTCTTCTGGGAGAAAGTTCCACAGCACTGGAGCAGCTGCCGAGAACACCTGCCTGCCGGTCCCCACTTGTCTATAGCAGGGAACCTCCACGACGGCAGCCTCAGACGACCACAGAAGCCACCCAGGGGCCCAGGAAGTGAGGCAGTCCCTCAGATAAGTAGGGCCCAGACAGTTTAGGGCTTTATAGGTCAGCACCAGAACCTTCGATCAGGCCCAGAAGACTATAGGCAGCCATTCCAGTGTCGGGAGCACCGGTATAATGTGCTCCCTACAACCTGTCCCAGTGAGCAGACAGGGCACGGGCCACAGCATTCTGCACTAACTGCAACTTCCAGACCATCATTATGGGCAGCCCCATGTAGAGTGCATTACAATACTCTAGCCTCAAGGTGACAAATGCATAGATGACAGTGCAATTAGGAGCAGGAGTATACCTCCAATGACAATGAGGTGTTAATAACTCCTCAGCAACCCAAAACTACAATGGAGTAAAACGTTACCAGAACACAAAAAATCAGAGGAACAACCACTGTGGATTTTCCTCAGATGCCCCCATTATGCACTGATTTACCAGTCTGTGTGAAGGATGCTCGCCAGATTTGCAACACGGTGCAGGCTGGTGCTGCCGTGGGGCAGCTCAGCTTAATGAGCTCTGCAAGATCCAGGAGCACACTGCATAGAGCAGGCTGTTCAAACCCAGGGCAACGATCAAATGGGGCACTGCTGCCAATCTGTTTGCAGGACCCATAAAGCACCTCCATGCCCATCCATCTGATGCAGCATCATAGAGTTGCGGACAGCTTCTTAGAGCTTCACTAGAGTGTCATGGCTCTATGGTTGTAAGTGGGGGTGCTTCTCAGGCAGATCACAGCCAGGGGACCCTGCCAGTCCATGTAATGTGGGCGAGGGGTGGAATGAGATTTCAACCCCTTCAATAATCTCACCAAGAATGGGTTTCTCAGTGAGATTCTCCAGGCCAAGAATTTAAAGAGAATTGGCATTCTCACTGCCATTCTCGGTGAGATTCTCGAGTGCAGTAATGCCCACGGTGGCATTCTGAGCATGTGAAAAATGGTTGCTGGGGGACGTGCATGTATAGCATGGCTGTGGCAGCCATTATGTGTACACGCAGATTGCTTTGGCATTTTTGAGAATCTCCTGAGAATTCTGAGAAGCCTCAAAAAACACTGTGAACTTGTGCAAAATGACTACCGGGGACCACACCTGCCGTTTTGCACATGCAGAGCTCATTTGGAGGATTTTTTAAATCATAGCGAGATCACACAAGATTTCACTGAGGGCTTCAAGAATCTTGTGTGTTCTCACAAGAATGCTTTCCATTCTCATTTCAGCCCTACCCTGGGCAGAGCTGCTAAATTATGGCCATGGGTGTGGACCCACAGAGCAGCTCCAGTCACCCTGTCTCAGGGCCGGCCTGAGGCATGTGCCACCAGTGCCCAGGCACATGGCCCCACAGCAGCCTCCAAGGAAGGAGCCCTGCACTGCGGAGTTGGAGTCGGACCCCACAGTTTAAATTCCCCCCCAATCCCATTGGTAGCAAAGTCCCGGAGGCCACCTGTCCTGACTTGGTTTACCCCCACCCCCACCCCCCTGCCGGCTGACACATGCCCCCTCCTCCCCTCTGCCGCCTCCGCCACAGGGCTCACGCTGCAATGGGACTGGGTGATAAAGCTGTTTATTTACAAACAGCTCCTCCCCATGTGCTGATCAGAAGGTGGTAGCCTTGTAAAGAAGGTTCTTCAAGATGGCACCTACATTTTCACAACTGGGTTGTGCATGCTCACCCTGTTCAGATAATAGCCACATGATGGTCTCAAGTGCCTGTAGTATAAAATGTGCGCTCCCCCTCAGAATGACCTTTCTTTCCAACCCTTTCTAGAAATAGAAGGAAAAATTTCTATGTGAGGCTGGTAGGGTGGGTATTTGTGAGAATGGTCGGAGCCATCTCAAAGAACCTTATTTACAAGGTAGCAACCTTCTGTTCTTCTTGGAGTCGCTCCTCACATGCTATTTTTACTAAATAATAAATATGAATGTGCTTGTGTGATCAAGTATTGTTAATAACATGCAGCTATTTTGATGTGACCCAGAGGTTTTGTATGTTTTAAATATGTGAACAGGATTTTTTTATCCTGCTATGGCACTACCACTGATGGAGAGAGAGTGAGTTGTCCTACTGGAGTCCCATCCACTTACTGGATGAGATCCTAGTAGGAGGGTTCTTTCAGTCTCCAAGTGACAGGGTTTTACTCAGCAGCAAGGAGTTCCCAGTGTAAACTAATGTCCTGTCCATCACATCTTAACGCTGAAAACTCTTTGTTGCTGGATTTTTGGAGGCTCCGCCTACAATGGACAAGCCCCTCCCTAGAGCGCTGCCAGCCATAAGGTTCTGCCAACCCGCCAGTGGCAAAGCCACCAGCAGACCAGCAAGCCTTTGGGGCCCCGCACAAAGACTTGGTGCATGGCCCTTCAAACCCTTGGGCCAGCCCTGCCCTCTCTGTCTAAAAACACCCACTCTGGTAAGAGGAAATGGTGGTAAGTGTCGGAGGTGGAGTTCACAGAAATGATGGAAAAGCCTGAGGCAAATTCCCAAATCATTTGTCTGACTCTCTCCATCCTTTGAGATGTACTCTTTGCTACTAAGATTGAGCATGGGCTAATAGTCCAGGTGTCTCCTGTTCCACAAGTGACTGTGCTTCTTTATATTAGAGTGGTGTTACATGAGTGGTCTGGATGATGATGAAAAGAACTGAGGTACAGACAAGCAATCCTGCCTCACTGAAACACCTAAAGCTATATCATTTAGGAAACAAAATCTCTGGGTTTGCATATTAAACTATTGTTAAGATACTGCCACAAATCTGGAATAAAAGACATTGCAAACCCTGGGTAAAATTGGAGTAAATTGGAATTAACTCTGGGTGAAATCTTGTCCCCAGTGGAGTCTAGGGGAGTTTCTCCATTAACTTGGGATTGTATAAACAAATAACTGCAGAGTCCTTAGTAAAATATTTGTATGCTTGCCCTAGATTAAGGTACGTTTGCTACACATTTTGCATCTTTGCTTCGATGAAAGGCATATCCCACTGGTAGATAAAAGTAGTCTATGCCATGGGAAATGAATTACTACTAGCTATTACTACTATACAACTATCTTGATATCATTGGATTCCTGGACTCATTTCAGTCGGGCTTTCATCCTGGGTATGGCACCGAGACTGGGCTTGTGACCTTGGTTGATGACCTACACTTGGAGATAGACAAGGGGAATTCTGTCTGGCCAATCCTGTTCGATCTTTCAGCAGCCTTACATATGGTTGATCATGAGGTGTTGTTGACATGACTAAGGGACCTGGGAGAGGTGTGCAGGATTGCTCTTGAGCGGTTCTACTCCTTCCTGTTGGGGAAGTCCCAGAGAGTGGTGATGGATGATTGCTTGTCGTCCTCTCAGGACCCCACCCCCCCCATGGGGTACCACAGGGTTCCATTCTGTCACTTCTCAATTTCAAGGTGTATATGAGACCACTGGGTGAGGTCATTCGGAGGTTTGGGGTGAAGTGCCATCAGTATGCTATTGACACCCAGCTCTACCTCTCTTTTCCATCTGACCCAGGCCCTGAAGTCTCAGTGCTTAACCGATACCTGGTTGCTGTTGGGGACTGGAGGAGAGTAAGCCGATTGAAACTGAATCCAGACAAGACTGAGGTGATGATAGTTGGCCAGTCTTGTGGCATGGATGGGATTGGGACTCCTCTTACTGATTACCCTCTGGTCAGTCAGGTCCACAGCCTTGGAGTGCTTCTGGACCCCTTGCTGTGTCTGGATTGTCAGGTTGAGGTGGTGGCCAGGATCCCTTTTCACAAACTCCATTTGGAGGCTGTAGTCTTTTCTAAATAAATACATTAATTTAAAAATATATCTTTTAGTGCACTGTTTTTAAATAAAACATGTCTACTCATGGGCCCCCACCATCCATGTGTCCAACCTCTTGTGTGATGGTGGTGCATGAGGAGGCATGCTTCCCTGACCCATGCAGCAGCCACTCATGGTCACACATGGATCACTCCTGAAGAATCCAGAGTGCCCCTTGCGGGCCAGGGTGACTGCCTCCATGGACGGGACAGCCTTCTGGGAGAAGCTTGTTTAAAGTACTCCCTGTGCACATTGCGTACACGGACTCCCTGAAGCCATGCCTCTCAGTGGCCACAGACGTTCCCCCCTCGCCCCATGGATATTGTTTTAAAACACCCTTTGTATATGCTTTGTTGAGGTTTATAACTGTTTGGTAAATAGTGAATAGTATCTGGTGTGGATAACCCACAGCCGCACTTCTCTGTGGCCACGGACCCCCCTCGTTTTAAAACAAGAAACACAAGACAAGGGGGGAAACTATTACTTATGGACAGTTTCTTACATTAAAGAGAAATTGTAGTTTGAATGAGGATTTCTACCACGAATCAAGGGCCTTGTTTGAACTTCTGCTATAGAAGGGCTATCCCAAAAATATGATTGCAGAGGGGTTACAGAGAGCATGCCAAAAATCTAGATCAGAACTACTAACACCTAGATCCCAAACCAAATCAGATAGAATTGTTTTCAGCCTTACTTACAATAAAGCCAGCGCTCATTTTCATAGGAGTGTTTTGAGAAATTGGCAAACATTGGATGTTATATCTATCTTTCAGACACAACCATTATTTGGATATAAAAGAACCAAAAATATCGAGGACCATCTGGTAGTGGTACATGCCAATATTAACAGAAAAGACAGCACCTCTTTTAATAACTCACTGGATGTAAGATGTAAGAGTAAGGGACATTTTCCCTGTGGCTCTGGCATTTGCTGCAGACAAACCTCCAAAATGGATTTTTTTATTAACCCTTTTGATCCCATGAAATATTTTCTCAGAGATTTCACTACACGTGCATCTACATATATAGTATATGCCATACAGTGCCCATGCCCCAAATTATATGTGGGCAAAACTACTAGAAAACTTAATATCAGAATCAGTGAACATAGAAGTAACATCAGAAATCATAGAGTCACAGTGTCTCTGGATAATCATTTTTTAGCAAAAGGACATGGTACGGAGGATTTTTCTTGTTGGGTAATTGAGAAATTTGGGCTTGGGTTTTCTGACAGAGAGATGCGTTTATCCAGAAGAGACCATGTGGATTTTTAAACTGAAAACTATTGAGCCGTTTAGTCTAAATGAAGAAATGGATTTTAGTGCTTTTCTTTAACTTTTGTTCATTTTTATCCTGTTTTCCTCATATGTTGTCTTTAGATTATTTTGCCTCTTTATTCTGAATAGAATATCACTCTTTCATGTTCATTAACAGTATCAGGGTTTTTTTGTACAAGAGAGGTGTATATCGAAGAGAGAGAGTATGTGGACTTTCAGAATTACATTGAGCCTTTTGGCTTTTATGATTTTCTATGTCCCTAATTTTTGTTTTTCAGGTCCCATGAGGGCTTTTACTTATATATTTCTTTTATCTATGATAATATATAGCTTTTATTTTTGTAGTCCTTTTCTTGAGTTTTACTTGAGTTTCACAGATGTAGTGAGCTGTTCATTACTCTCTGAGTTTATATGAGACACCTGGTAGAGAGCAAACATGCTTCTCTTCAGTATGCAGTTAGTTCTCATCATAGGCCTAATCCTGGTAAGGCTCTGTTTTTTATTTTTGTTTGGGTTTTAGTTTTTAGATTATTTTTAGATTTTTATTTTTGGGTTCACCCTGGACAGGTTATTACTCTCTCATGTTCAAAATAAAGGTTAAGATTTAACGTTACAAGTATAGCATACTTTTCTGTTTCAGAGGTTTTAGCTATAGCTTTTTACTGTTTTCTGGTTTTGGTCTGAGGGTAGCATGAAGCTCTGCAGTATTTCTGAGATTGCTTAGATAAGGCCTATTTCTACAATTTTATATGGAGCAGTAAAGATATGTATATTGTTTTTTAGGCTTGGATATGGGTACATTTAAATTGGCAGATAGGCTAGTAGTGTGTATCAGACATTGTAACAAATTAGTATTGTATCACTGAAGACCATATATTGTCAGTAGATTTTAGTTATAGCTATCAGCATTTTTATGTTTGTTCATCCTGTTTAGAGGTTTAATACAAGTGTTGACATAGGCATGTTTGTAATATTGTATTCTATATGATCCCATAGCCTTTTTCTGGGTAATTTCAGATGTGACGCACCTCCAGGTCGCCACAGTGGATTCCCAGCCATGGCTAGCCGCTCAACCCCGCCCCGTGGTTCCGACAGGCAGACATGACGGGAGCGGGACCACAGAAAGGAAACAGACTGCCAGGCCATGATCTGGGATAGCGCAACAGATGTGACACCGATCCGGGACTGTGACAAGAACCCCCAGAAGCCACCAGGGAAGGGTGGGACTCAGACATGGGCGACCGAGGGCAAAGGAAGCCAAAAGCACCACAAGGCACTGCCTATGTGAGGGAAATGGGAAGGGCAGGGGAGGAGGGAGGTGAACGGTGAAGCTGCACACACACAACAGGGAGAAGGAAGCCATGGACAGAGTTGAACACAAACTACACACACGCTGGTGAGCACACACACAGCCAATAGGAAAGGGAGCAAGGTGGAGGCACGCAGGGGCATACAAGGGGTGATGGGGAACACCACACCATGCAGCCCAACATACAGCAGCAAGGACATGGGAGAAGGGGGGCTGAGGCCAACAATGGGTAACAAAACAGGAGGTGGCTGGGGCCAGAACAGACCGGCACATGGGAGCAGGCACCCAACACCCCAAGGCAGCACAGGCACCACAAGGCACCGAACAGCAACACAGTCTGCTGTATAGAGATGGGTCCACATGGTGACAGAGCAGGGTCACAGGGGATGAGCCACCAATCCGAGGAAGACAGTGAGGAGGGCAGAGGCAGGTCCCAACAGCAAGACATCTGGTTTCGGATGGTACTGCACAGCCAGCGAGGGAAGTGAGCCCCAAGTCACGGACAGCTGATGGTGCTGCCCTTCCCCCCAACACAGGGATGCTGGGTGGGGCAAGGAAGGGAACCCCAGTCACATACAGTCATGGAGGCATCATGAGTGTCAGGGCAGGGGCTGATCACGGACACTGGCTGGGAGCTGGCTGAGCAAGGGTGCAAAGGTCCATGGGGATTCCCAGTACAGGTGTCAGATAGCAGCTAACAGCTGCCTGGAGGGCGGGTCACGGAAACAAACCCCAAGGCTACAGGTGGGACAGTGGTGCCACACAGAAAACCCCAGGGTGCAGGGTGCAGCACAGCCGAGTGAAACAGGGGGAGCAGATGGAGGTCCACAGTGGCAGGTCCACAATGGAAATGATGTAGCAGGTCACAGAACAGAAGGGCCAGGGAGGTGCAGGGAGCATCTGGCAGCAGTGATAGGCAGAACACAGATGACCCGGGGGGGAGGGGCTACAGCCAACTGCATGGGGTCATGAAAGGGGGTGGGACAGGGTGGCCCAACAGATGAACGTAATGGGGCCACTGCAACATGCCCATCTGTTCAGAAGCCTAGGGAGCGAAGAGAGTCCAGTAGGAGTGAGTGGTCAACAGTGTCAAAGGCAGCGGAGAGGTCAAGAAGGATAAGAATGGAGTAAAGGCATTTAGATTTAGTGACAAGTAGATCATTGGCGATCTTGGGAAGGGCAGTTTCAGTGGAGTGAAGGGGGCAGAATCCAGATTGGAGAGGGTCCAGGGAGGAGTTGGCAGAGAGGAGATCCAGGCAGTGGGAGCAGACAACACATTCCACAAGCTTAGAGGCAGAGGGTAGAAGGGAGACCGGCCAGTAACTAGAGGGGTCAGAGGGGTTGAGGGTGGATGTTTTGAGGATGGGAGAGACAATGGCATGCTTGAAGGTGGAGGGGAAGGAGCCAGAGATTAATGACATGTAAAAGAGGGGGGGAAACAGTGGGAGCAATGGAGGTCAGGAGGAGGGAGGGGATTGGGTTGAGAGGGCAGGTGGAGGGGTTGGAGGAAGAGAGCAAAAAGGAGATTTCCTCAAAGTAGGCAGGAGGGAAGGAGGAGAGGAGAGAGAGGGGAGAGGGAGGGGGGGAGGGGAGGGAGTGGGGAGAGGAGATGGATGGGAAGCAATGTCCTGGTGGATCTTGTCAATCTTGGAGGTGAAGAATGACAAGAGATCCTGAGCAGAAAGGGAAGAGGGTGGAGGGGGGCAGGGGGACTTGAGAAGGGACTAAAAGGTGGAGAACAGGTGGCGATGGTCACGAGAGTAGGATTCAACCCGGGAGGCATAGTAGTGTTGCCTCACCAGGGAGATAGCGGAGGAGAGGGAGAATTTATAGTGGAGGAAGTCAGGGTGGGAACAGGATTTGTGCCAGAGGCATTCAGCAGCCCAGGTGCAGGAGCGGAGGTAGCGGATAGTAGGGGTTAGCTAAGGACAGGGGTTTTGGGGTGGAACGGGTTGGGAGGAGAGAGAGGCAAGAGAGTCGAGAGTCGTGGCAAGAGAGTCATTAAGAGAAGAGATTACAGTGTCAGGGGAAGAGGAGGAGAAGACAGGAGGGAGGAGGGGGAGAGGGAGGAAGCAAAATCTAAAGGGTTAATAGCCTGAAACTCACAGAATGGGCGTGGATCTGGGGAAGAAGATGGGGGCTGGTGGGAGAGGTTGAAGGAAGCAAGGTAATGGTCGGACATGGGACAAAGGTCAAAGTAGAGGTCAGCAACAGGACAGTTTCCCAAGAAGATGAGGTGGAGAGAGTGGCCATCGGTGTGGGTGGGGGAATCAGTCCAGAGGCGGAGATCAAAGTAGGTTAGGGAGAGAAAGCGGGAGATAGAGGGCTGGGAAGGTGAGTCAACATGGATGTTGAAGTCACCAAGAATGAGAGCAGGGGTTTCATCGGAGAGGAAGAAGGTAAGCCAGGATTGAAAGTCTGGGAGGAAAGGGGACCAGGGGGGTGGTAGATGACAGCAACACGAAGGTGAAGGGGGGAGTAGAGATGCACAGAGTGAGCCTCGAAGGAAGGGAAGGAGAGGGAGGGAAAAGGGCCTGGAATCGACAGGGGTTGGCAAGGACAGGAGTTGGCAAGGCCCACACCACCACACCGACCTTCGGGGCGGGACTAGTTAGAAAACGGAAGGCCTTCAAAGGAGAGGGTGGCAGGGGTGACAGGGTCAGAGGGAGAGATCCAGGTTTCAGTAAGTGCAAGGAGCTGAAAGTAGGCATGTGCGAACGTGGTTCGGAAGTTCAGAGTTCTGGCAGAACTCGGTCTGTATGGATAACCGAACCCGAACTGACTGAACCGAACTTGATTCCAAACTCTGAAATGACTGAACAGTTCGGTCGATTCGGATCGAGTTCGGATGAGTTCGGGTGGCAAAAACATGTCACTGGAAGGCAAAACATGACAGGGAGGGGGAGTCTGCCGAGGAGCAGACTTCCAGGCACCAGGGGTGGAGAGGCTTAGAGTAGCAGCCAGCCTGCCCAATCACCATCCCTTTTCTCCTCAGACCACTGGCTTTGCAGTCTGAGATTGGCCACGGGCTAGGCTGCACGGAGCCAATGGGGCTTGCAGTGAGGCGGATGCAGCAAGTAACAAAACTCATTGCCCTCCCCCCTTCCCAACACCGTCTGAGCTAGTCACTATTCCTGACAGCAGGCGTTTTCAGAAGGGTCCCTCTCCCGACAGTTCCCATCTCCCCAATCCATTGCCATCCTCCTCCTATTTCACCCATCCAACCCATTTACCACCATATTATCATTTATTTAGATTATATTAGATAGATTTAGGTGTTATTTTTTTTATTTTACCCCTCCCTGTGTTTCCTGTGTTCAATCTTCCTTCCTCCATCCCCCCTCCATTGAATCCATTCCCTCTCCATCTTATTCCATCCCTGATTATTCCCTTCCCCTGTTTTAAGTTTTGGATTTATTTAGAGTAGGATTATTATTAGATTGATTTTCATTTCAGTTTTGTACCCCTCCCTGTGTTCTTTGTGTTTCCCCCTGTGTAATATTG
>QEPC01001171.1:296957-310047 GCA_003113815.1 Sphenodon punctatus
GATAGATAGATAGATAGATAGATAGATAGATAGATAGATAGATAGTGTGTTTGTAGGACAAGGCCTTTGTATGTAGTTATTAGGATATTCCATTTAGTTCCATAGGTTTTAGAATAGTTAATAGCAGTTAGATTTAGTGTAGAAATAGATATAATATTAGATTAAAAATTTGAGTAAAAAAATAATTTTTTAATAAAATCTTTGTGTGTTTTTGAGTTAGAAGACATGGAGACGGGAAGTAGGAGAGGCCGGTCTGCTGCCCGTAAGACAGGCAATGGGGCACGTGCCAGAGGCGGGAGGCGCCATGCCTGCGGAAAGGCAGCAGGCAGCAGCAGCAGCCTGAACACATCACCATGTCCCAAACTCTGCAGGCCTGCTTTAGGGCAACAGGCTTCAGCGGCACCTCCTGGAAGAGCCCTCCACTGCCACGCAGGGCACTGGAAGGCCTGCAGTACATGTGGCTGTGTCTGTCTCTGCTGCAGCTGCAGCAGCAGGTACTGCTGCTTCTGATGTTCCTCCAGGGCCACCAATGTCCCCCATTGTGGAGGTGATTCCCAGCAGTCCAGAACTGGTGGATCCCACCCCGGCTGCTGGAGGCAGGGCCCGATCCCCAGGCAATGGCAGTAGGGAGAGGAGTAGCATCATCAGTAGCAGCTAAAGAGAGGGACACAGGGAGAGTGCCAGCAGCACGGCGGGCATGGGCAGTCTAGCCTCAGGGTCCCAGTACTCCCCTTCATGGGACATCACCGTGATCACGGACGGTGAGTCAGAGGCAGACACTAGTGCCGTAGAGGAGATGTCTGGAGCTGAGGCAATGGCTGACCCTCCTCCCAGAGCTGTGCCGCCAGTGCCACCAAGTTCTGCCCCTCCCAGCAGCGCTGGTAGTAGCAGTGCGTCACCCGGGATGGGTCAGAAGGCAGGAGGGGAGGGGGAATCCTCTGTCTGGGAACATTTTAAGCTGGTGCATGTAGATGATCCCAGAGAGGTGAAGTGTACTTTGTGCAATAAGCTGGTGAAGCGTGGGCAGGTGCTCGCAAACTTTGGGACAACTGCAATGGCGAGGCACCTGAAGTCATGCCACAGTGCTCTGCTGCTAAGTGGGAAGGCAGGAGAAGTGGATGCCAGCGGGTTCCTGACTGCAGCGGCCAGTCGCCCACCTCCTTCTGCGGGCCAGTGTCCTGCACCAACTGCTGCCTCTACCAGCAGGAGCAGGGGGGAAGAACAGCAGCAGGAGCCTCGTCAGCATTGTCATTCCACCATGAAGGATCTGGGGTTGGGGGAAGCTGCCAAGGCTATCGGCAGCAGGGCAGCATGGCTTTCAAGAGAAAGCCAAGTGCTTGTTGACCAAAATGATTGCGCTGGATGGGCAGCCCTTCTCAATTGTAGACGACAAGGGCATCCAGCAGCTGATTGGGTTCCTGTCCCCCCACTTTAAATTGCCATCCTGTACCACCCTCAATCGGACTGCGGTGCCAGACCTTTACAAGGCTTTGAAGGAGCGGATGAGGGAGCAGCTGGCAGGGGCTGTGTGTGGGGGGGCACAGTCCACTACACCACGGACCTGTGGTCCAGCAGGAATGCCTAGCAGGCCTACCTGGCGGTAACAGCGCACTGGTGGCAGGTCCCGGAGGCATCTATGGGAAGTGGCAGGAGGGGTCCCGAAGCAGGGTATAGGTGGGCCCTACTTCAGGCACAAGTCATGGACGGACTCTCCACACCTCCAAGAACATTGAGGCAGCTCTGATCGCCATGTTGAGTGAGTGGGTTATGCCAGGTGGGGCCTTCACCAAGGGGTGTGTGGTGACAGACAATGCTGCAAATGTACTAAAGGCAGTCCATGAGGGGGGCTTCACCAGCATCTCTTGTGCAGCACACACCCTTCATCTGGTGGTCAGGGATGCTCTGGACTTGGGGGATAAGGGGATTTGGGAAGGCACTCTTAGCTCCCTGATAGAGCAGGGGAGGAAGGTGGCAGGGTTCTTCAACTGGAGCATGAAGGGCCGCGAGCTCCTCTGGGAGAAGCAGGCCAAGCAAGGGTCCCCAGGGCACCAGCTGGTTCTGGATGTGCCCTGACCCCGAGTGTGGTAGTGGGCCCCCCATGCCTGTCCGTGATGGGGGCCTGCTGCTCCCTGAGGTTCCGGGCCGTTCTTCTGTTAGAGCCACCAGTTGCAAATTAAATTCATGCCTGTGTCACCCACCGCCGCTCGACAGCACGGCGGGTGTCCGCACCAGCCCAGGACCCTGCCCCCCCAACAGAGGAACCTACCGCGGGGCGGGAGGAAGACACAGCACAGTCTTCAGAGCCCCCGGCAAACACCAACACAGGGGCCGATAGTTCAGGCTCAGCAGAGCCACCGTGCAACGGCACAGAGCCACACACCCTGCTGAGACGCTCAGCACACCTCCTGGCACGTTCGGGGGGCGGGGTTTCTGCCTTATCTGCCAGAGGCACAGGAAAAGCAGCGCTGGTGAACAGAGCTTTGTGTGTCTGGAAAGATTGGCCTCCCTCGTGCGAAAGCTAAGTGTTGCTTGTTTGTGAAACCACCTGCTAGAATCTCTTTTGCCTCGCTCGCTCCTCGCATCCGCCTGTCCTTCCTTCTTTTCTCCTAGTGCCTCCTGAATTGTGTTTGTTTGGAACCCCGTCCCTCTTGGTTATCCCTGAGAATGCCTGCGTGGGTTGCATGAGCCTGCGGGCAGCGGGTGTGGCCCTGCCACTCCTGAGTTTCCAGCCCTTTCCCCCTCCCCGGCATGCAAGAGCCCCTTGGTCCCATTCCCCCTTCTCTGAGGGCCCCTGTCCCTGCCTTCCCTTCACCACCCTGCACTGGTTGCCCCCTTCCCCCCTGCCGGGTGCGTGTGGGCGTGCATGTGTGGCCCCTTCTCCCCCATGCTCTGAGCCCCATGATGATAGGGGCCTGACGTCCAGTTGCGCCTGCGCACGGAAGGGCCCACACACTATTCTGACGGGCGTCTTTCCTCCTTGCAGAGCATCCCAGAGTGAGTCAGGGCTGTGTTGTTGCCTCTGTCCTCCCTCTCGTTCGCCTTTCCCCCCTCCCACTGACAACCTGTCCTGTTTCATGAAAGCCTCCAGGGAGACTTTGGGGACGGTGCTGGTGAGGGTAGTCAATGTGTCCCTTCAGCAGGGGAAATTATCACCTAGTCTTAAGCAGGCTGTGGTGCGCCCCCTGCTGAAGAAGTCATCTTTAGATGTGGACGTACTTGCCAGCTACCGACCCATCTTCAATCTTCCCTTTTTAGGGAAGATTATTGAATGGGCAGTGGCGATACAGCTCCAGGCGCATCTGGATAAAATTGGCTTCCTTGACCCTTTTCAGTCTGGGTTCCATCCCAGCTATGGTACGGAGATGGCGTTGGTGGCCTTGGTGAACGATCTCCGCCGGGAGATGGATGCATTTCTGATCCTGCTAGATCTTTTGGCCACTTTTGATAAAGTGGACCATGGGGTGCTGCTGAGATGGCTGCAAGACATGGGGGGTCTGGACGGGACTGTCCTTGGATGGTTCCACTCATTCCTCTCGGGGAGAAGCCAGCGGGTTGTGCTGGGAACTGAAACATCAAGCCCCCAGGCCTTGACCTCTGGTGTTCCACAGGGTTCTATTCTGTCTCCGCTATTATTTAATGTGTATATTCAGCCCTTGGGGGAGATCATGAGAGGGTTCGGGGTGCGCTGTCACCAGTATGCTGATGATACTCAGCTGTACCTCTCATTTTCAACTGACCCAGGTCCTGCTGTCTCATTACTTTCCCAGTGTTTGGAGGCCGTGGCGGATTGGATGTGGCAGAGCAGACTGAGGCTCAATCCCTACAAGATGGAGGTAATGGTGGTGGGTAGGGCGAGGGAGGTGTTGGCCCCCCTTGTGGGGGTCCACCCTCCTGTAGCCCAGCAGGTTCGGAGTCTGGGAGTGCTTTTGGATTCAGACCACCATTTGGATCGACAGGTGGAGGCAGTGGCTAAAGCCGCCTTTCACCAGTTGTATCTGGTGTGGAGGCTGTGTCTGTACATTTCCGGGCCCGACTTGGTCACCCTCACCCACGCCTTCATCACCTCGAGGCTAAGACTACTGCAATGCGCTCTGCATGGGACTTCCCTTGACACTGGTTTGGAGGCTACAGCTAGTGTAGAATACAGCGGCCTGTCTCCTCACAGGGACAGGTCAGTGGGAGCACATAACGCCTGTACTCCACACTCTGCACTGGCTGCCTATAGTGTACAGAGCCAGATGTCAAGGTGTTAGTGTTGACTTATCAAGCTCTGCAAGGTCTTGGCCCCTCATACCTCAGGGACCGCCTCACCCTCCTCACCTCAGAATGATCCCTTCGGTCCACCGGGGGCGCCTTTCTGGAGGTCCCCCAGGTAAAACGGGGGGGCAACAATGTAGAGGGCATTCTCAATGGCCGGGCCGCAACTCTGGAACTCCCTCCTGGAGGAAGCCCGCCTGTCCCCAGGTCTGCTGGCTTTTCGCTAAGCCTGCAAGATCTGGCTGTTCACCCGGGTCTTCAGAGAGGGGGGTGGGGGGGTGGGGTAATTGGAGGTTATTTGGAGGGTAAGATATTTTAAAAATTGTTGTGGTTTTAGTGTTTTTATTGAATTTTATTTAATTTTATTGATGTGTTGTTTTGGTTTTGTAAGTCACCCCCAGATGCCGTAGGCATGAGGGGGCAGCTAATAAATATAAATAAATATATAAATAATTAAATAGTGTCCGCCTCACTGTCCACTCTCTCTGTCTATATAACTATCCCCATATCTAAGATATGTCCCCCTGTGAAAGGGAGTACTGGGACCCTGAGACTGGACTGCCCACCATGCTGCTGCCACTCTCCCTGTGCCCCCTATAACTGCTCCTGCTGCTACTGCTGCTACTGCTGCTCCTCTCCCTGCTGCCATTGCCCGGGGATTGGGCCCTGCCTCTAGCATCCAGGGTGGGATCCACCAGCCCCGGACTGCTGGAGATCACCTCAATAATGGGCGACTTTGGTGACCCTGGAGGAACATCCAAAGCACCTGCTCCAGCAGCAGAGACAGCCACAGCCTCATGTACTGCAGGCCTTCCAGTGCCCTTCGTGGCAGTGGAGGACGCTGTCAGGAGATGCCGCCGAACCACCCCGAGGCTAGTGCCACTGTTGGGAGCCTCTGAAGCCTATCTCCCAAAATCAGGCCTGTGGAGTTTGGGGCGTGGTGATGGGCTTGGGCGGATGCTGCATGCTGCCACTCTGCTTGCACGGCCCGTACCCCTACCACCTCTGCCACGTGCCCCATTGCCCGCCTTACTATTAAGTACTCTAAAACCTATGGACCTAAATGGAATATTATCTAATATCTACAAAGGCCTACTCCTACAAAAACACTATAAAATATTAAAACTGAATCACTACACACTCTCTCTATCTCTCTCTATAACTAAGCTAACTCCTACAACTATCTATATCTATAGTAACGACCTAATATCTATCTATCTATCTATCTATCTATCTATCTATCCACAGGGATGGGGTGGGACACAGACAGCTCACACCAAACAACACAGGGAGGGGAAAAAACTGAAATGAAACCTAAATCACCTTCAAGTCCCTCCTAAAAACCCACCTCTTCCGCTCTGCCCTTCCTAACTCCTGCTAACTAACTCCACCCAGGATTATCCTACACCTTTTATCTGTAAACTCCCAACTTGCTGCAGCCAAGACAAGAACATGTACCTGAGTTCCTACATCCTCATGAATGTGGGATTCCTCCTTCCCTCTCTCCCCTCTTTAGATTGTAAGCTCTTGGGCAGGGACCGTGCCTATATTATTATTTGTAAGACACCAGGTACATCGCTGGTGCTATATAAATGTTTATATTAATAATTAATAATTAATATAATACTGGTGCTACCCTAAATAAATCCAAAAACAGGGAAAGGGAATTAGGGATGGAATATATAAAGGGAGGAGGGGAGAATTCAATGGAGGGTAGGGAAAGAACACAGGGATGGGTAAAAAATAAAAATAACACCTAAATCTATCTAATTTAATCTAAATAAATGATACTAGGGAGGTAAATGTTTGGGATGGGTGAAATAGGAGGAGGATGGCAATGGATTAGGAATAGGAACTGCTAGGGGAGGGAGACTTCTGAAAACCCCTGCTGTCGGGAACAGTGGTTAGCTCAGAAGGTGTTGGAAGGGGGAGGGCAATGACTTTTGTTGACTTGCTGCGCCCACCTTACCACAAGCCCCATTGGCTCTGTGCCGCCTAGCCCCCCCTCCTTCCCCCATGTCCAATTGCAGACTGCCAAGCCAGTGGTCTTCCAGTCATATTTTTCCTGCCCGAACTCATCCAAACTCACCCTGATGTGACCGAACTATTTGGTCGTTTCCAAGTTCGGATCGAGTTCAGGTTCGGTCGGTTCAGCTGGTTGGTTCGGTCATCCGAACCGACCAAGTTCGGTCCAAACTCCGAACATCTGAACTGCGTTCGCACATCCTTACTAATTTCCAGGGCCCTTCCAATTGACAGGTGGATGTCCTATCCAGTACAAAGGTCTTCTGGGGTAGCACTGATAAACTTGGCTCCCCCACTCCAATAAGGCTGGACCTACCCATAATTTTTGCAGTCGAGTGGGTGCAGCTCTTCTTTTCCCTGTCACTAAGAAAATGGTCAAGAAACAGGAGTACTCTCCTGCCTGAAATGGAAGCCCAGGTGTCAGGACTGTATTGCAGCACTCAGCAGCAGAGAAGAGGATCACTGCCCTCGCCTGCTCTGTAAATCCCACAGTAAAACTTACAATGGAGAAGGGACCCTGGGGGCCACCTGAGTAGGTTTGCCTAAGGTTGACCATGCTAATTGAAAATGATCCTTTCCATTTGGTAGAAAAACTAGGTCCTGTGAGTCCAAAGACAAGTCCCTGGCTGCTTTCCAAGATGTTATGGAAAGCCCTCATGGGTCCCTACAACATTACCTTGCTTTGCAATGGGGGTTTCTGTGACATCTGAATGAATCTACAGTATGGTAATTTCATTATGCTGTCATGGAGGGCCTTCTGTGATATCTAGAAGCATCTCAGTACAACCTTTTTGAGAGATCATTCCATCACCTTGAAGACTGTAGTAAGACTATAGTTGACCATAGTTCAGCCCTGTACTTGAAGACCTGATGGTGGAATTTCTTTTCTCATGCATATATTTCTTTAATCCAAAGATGAATTTACCCATGTTTCTCACCCTGGTGTTTCCTGAGAATATTCTGAAAGGTTATGTCTTGTAACCATGAATACTCATGAGAAGCTCATTTTTAGCATGAATGTGTTCCTGTTCAGTAAAAGTGAGGTTCTCTTGGAATATGCAGACATTATTTTTTTTTATGATGAACCAGTTAATTTAATAACTCATGTGGTATTCTTGCTATTCTCTGATTGTGTTTATCTTGCTTATTTGCATTAATCATCCCAACTGCAAATAACACAATTCACAATTTGTATCTTGGGCTATTTCAGGGTCTGATTCTATTCTGTTGTGTCACGCTGAGGATCATTTACTCATTTGAACAGTTCAACTGACTTCAATGGGACTACTTGCATGAGTAAATAAATATGATTATTTGTGAATATAGGTGGAAAAAATTTGTCCCCCAAGTGTGTATCTCTATGCAAATACATTTCCAACCCAGCACAACTTTTGATTTGAATATTCAATTGTAAATGAAACAACACAACTTATTTGCAGACCAAATATGTTTTTGCTGAAGGAATTAGCAAGTAATTTGAAATGATGGGAATAAATGTGAAACTTTCGCCGCCTCTGCATGTTCAGTTCATGATGAGAACAAATAGGCAAAGTGTGTTGAATTACTGGCAAATTACTTGCCCTGATATTTGTTCAATTTACTCAGTTCTCGTATTGCATCTTTCCTGAGCTTGTGGTCACTTCCTTGATGTTTTCTCAGCATTCTATTCTTGTTTAATTCCCACTCCTTAAATCAACATCAATAGAGGCATGAAAAATAAATCAATTGTATGTCTCCATGCACAGGATACTCAAGCCACCTTCTGCTCCTATCAGGGGCGTGTTGGCCAAAGGCCTCTTTATTTCTTCTTGCAACATATGAGAATTGTTTATATAATTTCAAAATATTTTTCTCTCATGACTAACATGTAGACAATCCTGCTAAGAATGGAATATTGTGTATGTTTATAGTCAGTTCATGGACAAGCAAGGATTGAGTTTATATTAGGGATGGGCGAACGTGGTTCAGATGTTTGGAGTTTGGGCCGAACTCGGTCTGTTCAGACATCTGAACCGAACATCCGAACCGAACTCTCAAACGACCAAACAGTTTGGTCGTGTTCAGATGAGTTTGGATGAGTTCGGGGGCAGGAAAAATGTCTTTTCAGGGCCAAAAATTCAGTTTCAGTTTTGGTTTGGTTTCAGTATCGATAGCGCTATTTTTGAATGTTCAGCCAAGTTCAGCCAAACCGAACTCGACTGAACTGAACCATTGAACCCGAACTTGGGTTTCGAACCAAACGACCGAACTTCCGAACATCCGAACCATGTTCTGTTCACCCATCCCTAGTTTATATTAGACTTTTAATGTGTATATGACTTTTAGAGGCTATGATTGACTTAAGTGAGGAAAATTTGGCTACTGGGTAACTGAGAGGCTATATTTTCAATCAAATGTTTTGTTGTACATTTTTTGTTGGTTTTTTTCCATAGGCAACCTACTAAGTGGATAATGTGATTAGGTGTTTGACATAGAGAAATGACTGGCAGTTTTCCACTCTTTCAACATGTAGTCTGGTTCAGTTTGTTGAGAATGAAGCAGTAGAGGAAATTTGCTGTATGCCTGATCCACAGTGACATTGATAGGAAGACTGATAAAATCTTAATCAACAATTCATCAAGGCATCAGCACCAGTGGCTGATATGTAAGGATCAGGGTGCTACAGATGTGTGTGTTAAGCAGATGACTATACAAATAATTTAGTGTCCATTTTGGGCAGACCACGCTCTGGAATGAGATTTCTGGGCCCCACACTTTTGTACAAAAGTATATCTGCAAGGGCTGGGCCCTGGGGGCGGGGACTCTGCTGCTGGGCTGGGCTGGGCTGGGCTGCTCATTTGGCAGCAGAGGGAGAGAAGATTGCCACCTGACTCCCTTCCTCTCCTCTCCCCCTACAGGTATATCTGCAAGGGCTGGGCCCTGGGGGCAGGGACTCTGCTGCTGGGCTGGGCTGCTCATTTGGCTTCAGAGGGAGAGAGGATTGCCACCAGACTCCCTTCCTCTCCTCTCCCCCCTACTGGTATATCTGCAAGAGCTGGGCCCTGGGGGCACCAGCCCGAAGGACGACACCCAAAGGGTGTTGGCCGTTGGTCAGGCCATTTGTGGGAACCGTGGTGGCCAGGATGTTGGATAGGTCTCAGATAGGCCGAGACCAGCTGCACCAGGGGTGGGAGGTTTTCCTTTTTTGGCTTTGAACTTTGTGTTTTTAAGGGGTTTGGGGGGGGGGATTAGGTGTATGCCGTATGAGGATGGCGGGCAAGAGGATTGGGCTAGGGAGGTAAGGGTCAACCCTCTTGATGAGAGTATGGGGGGTGAACCCTGGGGAGGGGGGTGAATCCTCCCCGTGAGAGGGGGTACTGTGCCTGACTAATAGGGAATGGGGACTCTCGGTGAGAGAGGCAGCCCCCAGGGAGAGGGGGCGGGGGGCATTGCCTCCCGGTGAAATGGGGGGGCAGTGCCCGAACAATAGGGAAAGGGAACAATAGGAAAGGGAAGTACATTAGTTGTTACTGGATTTTTGAATTGTTTTGGTGCATTGGTGCACCATTTTTGTGTATTATTATGTATTATTATGTATTATGTATTATTATGTATGTACATATGAAGTATGTATTATGTTGTAAGCTGCCTCAAGTCACCTTTGGTGAAAGAGTGTGGGGTATAAATTAAAATTGGATTGATTGATTGATTGAAAATAAGACCTTCTGGATAACTGTAACCCAGCTTATGTAGTAGTAAGGGGGATGTGGGAACCTGAATACCCCTTGTTCTTCATAATACATAATAGGGATGGGACTCTGGGCAAAATTTCAATTTCAGTTAATTTCAGTTCCGGTTCTCGTGTATTTTGGTTCTTTTTTGGTTCTGGTACTATCAAATCTTTTGCATTGATTTTTGTACCAGATTTTTAACATTGCGGTTTTTCAGTGGGGGAAAACTGCAATGTTAAAAATCCGGTACAAAAAATCAATGCAAAAGATCCGATAGTACCAAAACCGAAAAAGAACCAAAATTTCAGATTAATCTAAAATGGCTATTTTCAGGTAGTTTCCGTTTTATCCAAAATGGAAATTCCCATCCCTAATACACAATGACCACAACCCTGAAACCACTTAGTCATGAGTAGATTAATTAAGTTTAAGGAGACTATGCTAGAGTCAGTAGTTTTAGGGTAGCTGCAAAGGAAAATATATCTGTGAATATTATTAAACTCATGGGTTGAAACTGATAATCCCAATGAAGAGGCTTAGGTTAGGTGAATAGTATGAAAATGACATTGTAATTTTATATTTGTGAACTAAATTTGTGTGCTCATTTGTTGAGAAGAAATTACTAAAATTAGTTGCTGATAGAAAACTTGCTGAATCCATCTTTCAGCAGCATAAGAATTCAGAACATTACATGATATGGGTTAGGCAATCAGTGACTTACAAATTTAAAAAAGAACTGTCAAGAAAAAAAACAAAAATGAAAATCATTTTGCAAAGTTTGAAAATTAACTTTTTAAATCTGGGCAACTAACTCTGTTAGACCATCTGAATATGACAAAGTTGTTGAGTTTGATTCCAATATTTAATTCACCTCTCTTTTATTAAAGTTGCATAAAAACCGGCCCCAATTAGATTTTGCTTCCCTGCTCATTCTAGGATGCAAATCATTCTGTATGATGATGAGAAAAATAGAGACAATGAAGTTGGGTCATTGGGCTGAACATGGTCAAAGCAACAGGCAAGGTGGATGACTTTGGCAGCTGAAATGAAGGGAGTAAAATCAGAGCAAAGGAGACCAGCAAGGAGGAAGTTACAGTAGTCAAGGAGATGACTAGAGCACGGACTGGGTTTTTATGGTGGCAACAGTAAGGCAGAGCTGGATTTTAGCAATA
Source organism: Sphenodon punctatus (assembly GCA_003113815.1). Lineage (NCBI taxonomy): Eukaryota > Metazoa > Chordata > Lepidosauria > Sphenodontia > Sphenodontidae > Sphenodon > Sphenodon punctatus. The sequence continues at coordinate 308,122 of QEPC01001171.1, forward strand.
TGGGGCGGGTGGCTCGCGCCCCGAGGGGACCAAGGTTGCCCCCAAGGCAGGTGCAGGTGGCCACCCCCCATTGGGGATGGGGGAGGAACCACATCCAAGGTTCACGTGTGGGGGGTTGATGTTGTTGAATGCGAGGTCCGTGGTCAACAAGGCCCCGATTGTCCAGGATGTAATCCTGGATGGGGATGTGGACCTCGCATGTATCATGGAGACCTGGCTGGACGAGTTCGCTGGTCCAACTTTGGCTAATCTTGTTCCGGCCCGGTATGCCGTGCAGCATCAGCCCCGCACAGGTGGCTGGGGTGGAGGTGTAGCGATTATTTTTAGAAAGGATTGGCCTGTTAGGAGGTATACAGTTCAGGAGATTGAAGGTATTGAGGCCCTTCACGTGGTGTTCGATTTGGCTGGGGGCAACCTAGGGGTGCTGCTGGTATACCAGGCTCCTTCTTGTTGGGCAGCATCCCTGGCCGCTCTAGCAGAGCTGGCCTCGGAGGTGGTGCTGGGCTCCTCTAGGACTTTGGTCCTGGAGGACTTCAACGTCCACGCCGATGCCAGCCTTGTCGGGGCGGAGAGAGAATTCATGGCCGCCATGGCAACCATGAATTTGTCCCAGGGGGTTATCTGCCCGACCCATGCGGGGGGGCATACCCTCACCTGATTTTCAGTTCTGGCCATGAGGCGGAGGGTCCAGTTGTGGGGGAGGTTACAGAAGTACCCTTGTCGTGGACGGACCATTATCTCCTTCAGGCTAAACTCTCCACACACACCCCTCAGAAGGAGGTAGGACCAGTTAGGATGGTCCGCCCTTGACGGCTAATGAAACCTCAATGGTTCCAGGAAGTTCTGCAGGAATTAACCTTAGACCTGGATGGTCACTCCGTCGATGAGCTGGTCCAGTCTTGGAACATCTTGCTGGAGGAGGCCATCGACAGGGTGCCTCCAAGATGCCCTCTGCCTCGGTCTCGTCACCGCAGGGCCCCTTGGTTTACTGAGGGGCTGTGGTGTATGAAGCAAGCAGGCAGGAGGCTGGAGTGACGCTGGTGGCATACTTGCTCTGACTCCAACCGACTTCTCCATAGGGTCCATTTGTGGTCCTATGTTGAGGCTGTGAGGACAGCAAGGAGGGAGTTCCTTGCTGTCCTCATAGCGTCCACGAAGTCACATCCAGCGGAGCTGTTTCCGGTGGTTCGGAGGTTGGTTAGTCCGGCCTCACTCCACCTGGATGGGGATATGTCCCAGGCCCGTTGTGAGGAATTTGTCAGCTACTTCATGGACAAGATTGCTCGGATTCAGAGCAACTTTGCAACCGGATTAGGGGCAGTAGGTAGAGAGTGCGAGATGATGGAGGCCCCATATGGTCCATCTTTGTGGGGGGAGTTTCAGGAAGTGACGCCGGCCAATGCGGCGGATGTCTTGGGGTCTGTGAGGGCCACATGCTGTGAACTTGATCCTTGCCCGTCCTGGCTGGTGAAAGCCTCCAGGGAGACTTTGGGGATGGTGCTGGCGAGGGTAGCGAACGCGTCCTTGCAGCAGGGGAGGTTGTCGCCCAGTCTCAAAGAGGCTGTGGCGCATCCCCTGCTGAAGAAACCATCATTGGACGTGGACGCCCTTGCCAGCTACCAACCTGTCTCTAACCTTCCCCTTTTAGGGAAGGTTATTGAGCGGGCGGTGGCTCGTCAGCTCCAGGTGCATCTCAATGGCATCGGTTTCCTAGACCCATTTCAATCTGGGTTCCACCCTGGCCATGGCACTGAGACAGCATTGGTGGCCTTGGTTGATGATTTCCACCAGGAGATGGATGCAGGATGTTCAACATTTCTCATCCTGCTAGATCTCTCAGCTGCTTTTGACACCGTGGACCATGGGCGGCTGCTGAGATGGCTGCGTGACCTGGGGGGTCTGGATGGGACTGTTCTTGAATGGTTC
>QEPC01001171.1:319592-357855 GCA_003113815.1 Sphenodon punctatus
ATAGGATGGGGGAAGGGTTCCCTGATCTGTCTGTCTACTCCTGCTGTTTCTAGCAAACAAACAGGATGAGGTGCTTAGGGGGGATGCAACCAAAGGAATGTATTTCCAACATACCAAGGGGTGTGTGGTGACAGGCAACATGGCCAATATACTGAAGGCAATCCATGACGGGGGCTTCACCACCATCCCTTGCGCCACACACATCCTTCACCTGGTGGTCAGGGACGCTCTGGTCTTGGAGGATAAGGGGATTGGGGCAGGCACCCTTTGCTCCCTGATTGAGCAAGGGAGGAAGCTGGCCAGTTTCTTTAACCAGAGTGTGAAGGGCAGCGACATCCTTCCTGGCCGTGATGGAGACCATGAGCAGCTCCACCGCCACCCTCAGCCAGGTGACCCCTCTGGTCCATTGTCTCCATAGGAGGCTGGATGAGATTCTCGGGTGGAGGGATTGTGGCTGTGAGGGCAAGAAGTTGTCCGATGAGGTGCTTGACCTGACGCAGAAGCTGAAGGTAGGGCTGAGGGCACATTTTGATGAGCTCCTGCAGTGGGAGCAATATGTCCTGGCAACAATGCTGGACCCCAGGGTCAAGGGCAGTGTGGCGTGCGAGACAGAACTCTATATCCTCCAGAAGGGTATGCTGATGGACAGGCTCTGGGAGGCAGAGCAGGCTATGCAGTAGGACGCCCTTGTGGATGGTGGGTGTGGGAGAAGCCACCTCTTTCAGCCAGGTGGGTCTATCCCTGCCCCCAGCCCTAGCGGTAGCAGCAGCAGCAGCACCCCTATTGGCGGCAGCAGCAGAAGCAGCTTGGCCTATGTGCAGGCCACTCTGGGGAGCATGGTGCCATGCACAATAGGGCAAGCAGTGTGGCTGAGGGCAGTGGTGGAGGTGGTATCCAGTCAGAGCTATGAGAGGGAGTACAACGGCACCTCAGCAGCCATGGAGACCTACCTTGAGGAGGAGTCCTGTATCGATCCCAGCATCTATCCCTTGGCCTACTGGGCTGCCAAGGCCAACGTGTGGCCAGCCCTGTCAAAAGTGGCCCTGGGTATACTGTCCTGCCCACCAACCAGTGTCCCCAGCGAGAGGGTGTTTTCCATGGTGGGGGACATTTGCTCCCTGAACCGCCTGAGACTGTGGGCCAAGATGGTGGAGCAGTTGCTGTTCATTAAGGTGAACCTTCTGCTGCTAGAATTCCCCGAGCTGCCCCTGGAGAAGGATTGATGGTGCAGTAGCACACGCCATCCCAATCCAGGGGCAGTCTTGGGATGGGGGGCTCCTCCTCCTCCATCTGGGCTAGTACTGCTGTGCTGCTAAGGTGCTATCTCTCCCTCCCAATGCCTGGCGCCTGCTCTCTCTCTCTCTCTCTCATACTAGATGGCCTCGGCCGCCTTATCTGACTGACCTCATGACGCAGGGTGGCATTGGGAAACTGTAAGTCTGCCAGCTGGCCTCTAGCTAGACGATCTCGACCCACCTATCTGACTCTCTCTCTCTCTCTCTCTCTCTCTCTCTCTCTCTCACTGCACAGTATTCACCAACCTATCTGAGTGCCCTGCCAAGGTCCCAGCCTGCCTTCCCTACTGCCTCTCATGCCAATCTGCCTACCAGATCGGAAGCCTGCCAGCTGGCCTCTAGCTAGACGATCTCGACCCACCTATCTGACTCTCTCTCTCTCTCTCTCTCTCTCTCTCTCTCACTGCACAGTATTCACCAACCTATCTGAGTGCCCTGCCAAGGTCCCAGCCTGCCTTCCCTACTGCCTCTCATGCCAATCTGCCTACCCAGGTTGCTGCCAGCCTTAAAGCCTGCCTCAGCCTGCCTGCCTGATTCTCATGCCAAGGTGCCTCTCTGCCCGACCAGGTTGCCGCCAAGTTCAAAGCCTGCCCCAGCCCGCCTGTCTGCTTCTCATGCCATGCTGCCTGTCTGCCCGCCCAGGTTGCTGCCAAGTTCAAAGCCTGCCTCAGCCCACCTGCCTGCCTCTCATGCCAAGGTGCATGTCTTCCCACCCTGTCAACCCTGGGTGATGTGCTCCACTTGCCTGGTAATCCCGCTGCTGCTTTCTTCTGGTCCGTGGCTGCTCTGATCTGGAAAATCCAAATGTGCCCATGCAATCCTACTGCTGCCATCAGCTGATGTATGGGGGCTCTTCCCTGGCAAATCCTACCATCCTGGCTCGGCTCCATGGGTGCAGTGTACAGGCAAATCCTGCCAATGATGTCTCTGCTGTTCCCCAGGTTCTGTGTCTGGGCAATGCAATGTCTGCTCCTGCTGCCAATGCTACCTCTGGACAATCCAATGTCTGCTGCTGCTGTCAATGCTGCCTCTGCTGTGCCACTGCATCTAGCCCTAGGACCCACCCTCGGGGTTATGGGGATATCATTCCACTCAAAGAGAGCTGTCATTCAGCAGCATCAAGAATCAGACACTCCGGCCCCGGGACCTACCGTCAGGGTTCTGGGGCCTAAGTTACTGGCAGGGAGGGCTGTCTATATCCAGAAGCTGCTGCTCTACCCCCAGGACCCACCCTCAGAGTTCTTAGGCCTGTTATTCCACTCACAGGGACTTGTCATTCCACTGTTTAAAGAAGCAGCCACTCCAGTCCCAGGACCCACCCTTGGGGTTATGGGGACATCATTCCGCTCAAAGAGAGCTGTCATTCAGCAGCGTCAAGAAACAGACACTCTGGCCCTGGGACCTACCGTCAGGGTTCTGGGGCCTTTGTTAGTGGCAGGGAGGGCTTTGTAAAATATCTAGAAGCTGGCTGCCACTCTAGCCCCAGTCCAGGACCCACCCTCAGGGTTCTTGGGCATGTCATTCCGCTCACGGGGCACTGTCATTCCACCTTTTCTTTATGAGTTAGCAACATGCTGTTCATGGCGAAAGAGAGAGAGAGAGAGAGAGAAATAAGAGAGAGAGAGAGAGAGAGAGAAAGTCTCCCCACTGCTAGAAGGAGAAACAGACACAATCCCACCCATGCTGTCACCTGCACTGTATAGCAGATATGGCAGAGAGAGAGAGAGCGAGAGAGGCTCCCCGCTAGAACAAGAGAGATGGGGGTGGAGGGGGACAGGTGTATCCAGCTCAAGCTGCCTGCCACCTGCCAGAACCAGCGAGAGCTCTCATCTGTGCCCACATACACCAGCAAACCTACCAGAATGCTCACGCTGCAGGAGCTCATCAAAATGTGCCCTCAGCCCTACCTTCAGCTTCTGCGTCAGGTCAAGCACCTCATCAGACAACTTCCTGCCCTCACAGTCACAATCCCGCCCCCCGAGACTCTCATCCAGCCTCCTGTGGAGACAATGGACCAGAGGGGAGGCTCCCCATCAGCCTCCCATCCCTTTTTTGCCATGTCTTCTTCCCCTGTTCCCTCCCACCCATTCCACTCATGTTAATTAGCTTCTGCAGAATCCTGACACAGTTTTGTTACAACAGTTTTGAAGTTAACCTGTTCAGTACTGCCTTTAAACTTGCTTTCTTTGGAGCAATTTGTGTTAGTGAATTAATTGCCAAGTCATCATGTGATCCATCCGGAGAAGCTTTATCTGAAAGATTCTTCTTTTGAAGACCAGGTGCTACTGCTTTGGATCAAGCAGTCAGACCTGATCAGCACAGCAGAGGTCAACATATAGCACTTCAGCAGACGGGATCCTGAGTTGTGTCCTCTTAAGGTGATGAGGTACTACTTGGATGTAAACCCAAGGGTGCTCTTATGGCAGGGTTTTTCAACTCATGGGTCGCAACCCCACAGGGGGTCACAGAAGACTCTCTGTAGGATCACCAACCCACAGATCAATGGTGGCCAGGCAGGGATGGGCAGGCAGTTAATTTGGTTTTTTTTAATCTTCTGCTCTTGTGGGCCGAACATCAAGGCTAGTCCTAACCCCGGGTGCCATTGGCCCAGTCCGCTGCATGGGAAAGAAAAAGTTGTGTGTGCCTGCCGTGAGTGCACAAGTGCACCTACGCCAGTGCACCTGCATTCTCCTCCTCACATTTGCAGGCTGACCAGGCACACTAAACACATGAGACAACAAAGCAGACCCAGGATTAGGAGTCCCGAGCAGAGGAGATCGACTGACTGGCTGGCGCTGTGCAGTGTATGCTGCTGTGGCTCTGCCTAGGATGTGGCTCTGCCTAGACTGAGGTATTCACCAAGACCTCGATGCCGCAATTAATACAGTGGAGGAGGTAGAGGTGGTAGAAAGCCCATCTTGTCTGATTTTATGGGATCAATTTCAGTCGGTGACACCCGCTGACATGGTGGAGGTGCTGGGAGCTGTTCAAGTCACTTCTTGTGAATTAGATCCATGCCCATCCTGTCTGATTAAGAACTGCTGGGAGACAATGGGGACATTGCTTTCTAGGGTGGTCAACACCTCCCTACTGAAGGGTAGAGTGCCAGGCTGCTTCAAGGAGGTGGTGGTATAGCCTCTGCTCAAAAAGCCATTACTTGACATTGACTCCCCTGCCAGCTATGGGCCTGTCTCTAACCTCCCCTTTTTAGGGAAGGTTATTGAATGAGTAGTGACTCAGCAGCTCCAAGGGCACCTCAACCACGTCAGTTATCTGGATCCCTAACAGTCTGGCTTTCGTCCAGGGCATGGCACTGAGGCAGCATTGGTGGCTTTGGTGGATGATCTGTGCCATGAAAAGGATAAGGGTCGTTCAACCTTTTTGGTCCTATTATATCTGTTGACTGCATTTGATACCGTTGACCATGAGATGTTGGTGACGCGCCTGCGGGACAGTGCAGGGATGGGCGGGATCGTTCTTGAATGGTTCCACTCATTCCTGACTTGGAGAACTCAGTGGGTGGTGCTCTGTGATCATTTTTCATCTCGCCGAGACCTCTCGTGTGGGTCCCGCAGGGTTCTGTCCTGTCCCCTCTCCTGTTCAACGTGTATATGCAGCCGCTTGGTGAGGTGGCCAGGGGGTATGGGCTGAGGTGTCATCAGTATGTGGATGACACCCAACTGTACCTTTCATTTTCAACTGACCCAGGCCTGGCTGTCTTGGTGTTTATCCGGTGTTTGACAGCTGTGGGGGACTGGATCGACTGTGACTGAAACCTGACAAGACGGAGGTGATGTTAGTGGGTAAGCTGATGGAGATGACGGCCCCCTTGCTTGACTCCATGTCATGGAGCACAGTGGTCTATGGCAGGGAACAGGCCGAGATACCTCCTCCCCTCACCGCCCCCCTGGTAGACACAAGATCCAGGGCCCCGGACCCCGAGGAGGAATGCCTCGGGACCTCCACTGTCCTCCACTGACTTCCCAAGTTCGGAACCTGGGGGTGCTCCTTGATGCGCAGCTCCACCTGGATCTCCCCGTGTAGGCTTTGGCAAGGAGTGCCTTCCTCCATTTACATCTGGTGTGGCGGCTTTGACCGCTGGTTTCGGTTTTGGATCTGGCCATGATCATTCATGCTTTTATAACCTCTTGGTTAGACTACTGCAACGTGCTCTACGTGGGGCTACCTATGATGACAGCTTGGAAACTGCAGCTGGTGCAGAATGCGGTGGCCCGGCTCCTGGTGGGGCTGGGTCACTGAGAGCACATTACACCGATCTCTGCACTGGCTGCCAATAGTTTTCCGGGTCCCATTCAAAGTGTTGGTTTTGACCTATAAAGCCTTACATGGTCTGGGCCCTACCTATATGCGAGACCGCCTCACTCCCTGGGTTCTGGACCAGCCCCTGTGGTCATCTGGGGGCGCCATGTTGGAGGTCCCTCAGGTATCCCAGGGAGGCCACACAGGACAGGGTGTTCTTGGTGGCCACACTGCACCTTTGGAACTCCCTCCTGGTGGGGACCTGTCTGGCACCAGACCTCCCAGTTTTCTGTAGGAATTGTAAGACTTGGCTGTTCCGTCAGGCGTTTGGCAAGGGAGAAGGGTGAGGGTGGATGGGGTGGGTGTTTGGGTATGGGTTTTTGTTCTCCTCATTTTTATTGTGATATTTGCTATGTGATGTTTTTATATATTTTATTGTTTTTATGGATGTTTTGTTAGCCGCCCCAGGCTTCCTGTGGCAGGAGGCGGGGGGGGATAAATTTTAAAAATAAATAAATAAAATAAAAATAGTTTGGAGCTGCCTGTGAAAAGGTCCTCCCCCCCCGCTCCCCCCTCCCCCCCCCGTTCCTCGCAGCAGAGGAACTTGAAGGGCCCCAGCATGTCCCTGCCTTGCAGCAGCTTTTGGTTGAATGGGCTGGGAGCATGCGGAGTGACCAGTGCCACCGAGGGAAGGAGCGCCGAGCACGGGGCAGCCTGGCTTGACCCAAACTCCCAGAGGATTTGGAATCAGAGGTGAGCTGGCCTGAGGTTCCTCTGCACGGTGCTCACCTGACAGGGCAGGATCGGTGCGGTGCCATCCCCTTCAGCCTCCCATCCCTTTGCCCTGTCTCCCTCCCTTTCAGTCTCCCCCGCTTTGTCCTTTCTCCTTCCCCTTTGCCATCCCATCCCTTTGCCCTGTCTCCTTCCCCCTTTGCCTCCCTCCCCTTTGCCCTTTCTCCCTCCTCTTCAGCCTCCCTCACTTTGCCCTTTCTCTCTCCCCTCTGCCATCCCATCCCTTTGCCCTGTCTCCTGGTGGAGTTCAGGAAAAAAAAAGAACTTCTTCAAAAAGCCCCAAAGGGGCCCACCAAGCAGAGCTCAGCAAACAGAAAAAGGCATGGCACGGGGGCACTGGAGGGACTTTGGGGGCACGTATGTGTGTAAGCCCCCAGCACGCCGCCATAGCAAGAGCAACAGCAGGGCTCATTCCCTGCAGGTGAGCGAGGCTCCACCCCCTGGGAGGGCCCAGCCCAGGCCCCAGGCCAAAGCTGCCCGCCCGCCCCCAGCGGGCGGCAGCCCTTGGGCGGCGCCCGAAGGGCGGCGACAAAAGGGCGCTGGCCGTTTTGTGGCCGTTGTGAGGCCGGAGTGAGGACCTATGATGCCTCCCTATACCTCCCTCACCTCCTCGCCCTCTATCACCTCCCTCCTTCTAGCCTTTCTCACGCACCCCCTCCTTCTCCCTCTTCCATCACCAGCGGCCTTTCTCCAGCCAACCTACCCCTTATTCTCACCCACGCCCATCCCCCCTCCCCACCCTCATCCCCCCTTACCCATTCCCCCTAGGCCCAAACCCGCGACACCCAGGTGTTCCACAGACCATTGTGGCCAATACGAGGCCAGTGCACGACTCACACCCCCCAAACCCGGCCGTTCCCCATCCCCCAACCTCATCCGCATCCCCTGCCTTCCCAAACACCAATTGCCTTTTTCCTGCTCCCTCTGGAACTGCCGCTCGTCCGTGGCTAAAGCTCCCTTCATCCACGATCTCTTCCTCTCTCGCCCCTTTCAACTCCTGGCTCTTACGGAAACCTGGATCACGCCCTCCAACTCTGTTACCCCGGCTGCTCTATCCTCCGGGGGCCTGTCGTTCTCTCACCGCCCCCGCCCTGAGGGCCTGGGTGGTGGTGTGGGCTTGCTCCTTGCTAAGCACTGCCAATTCAAAACCCTCTCCCCTCCCCCCTCCTCCTCCTTCCCTTCCTTTGAGGCCCACTCTGTGCGCTTATACTCCCCTCTACACCTTCGGGTTGCTGTCATCTACCGCCCCCCGGGTTCCCTCTCCTCTTTCCTCCCGGACTTTGAATCCTGGCTCACCTTCTTCCTCTCCGATGATATCCCCACTCTTATCCTTGGTGATTTCAACATTCACGTTGACACGCCCTCCGCCCCCTCTGTTTCCCGCTTTCTCTCTCTCGCTTCCTCCTTTAATCTCCGACTCTGGACCGACTCCCCCACTCATACTGACGGCCATTCCCTCGACCTCGTCTTCACTCGAAACTGTTCTCTAACTGACCTCTCCTTTGACCCCTTCCCTAGTTCTGATCACTTCCTCGGCTCCTTCAGCCTTTCCCACCGACCCCCCTCCGCCTCCCCCTCTATGCGCCCCTTCCGCAATATGCAGGCCCTTACTCCCTCGGAGTTTGCCGCACATCTTTCCCCCCTTCTCCCCCCCGTTTTCGCCTCCTCCTCCCCTGACTCTGCTGTCTCTGCTCTCAACGCTTCTCTCTCCTCGACCCTTGACTCTCTTGCCCCCCCCTCTGCTCGCCCCGTCCGCCCCCTCGACCCCCGCCCCTGGCTTACCCCTGCCATCCGCTACCTCCGCTCCTGCGCCCGGGCTGCCGAACGCCTCTGGCGCAAATCCCGCTCCCTCCCTGACTTCCTCCATTACAAATTCTCCCTCTCCTCCCTCTCCTCGGCTATCTCCCTAGCTAGGCATCGCTATTATGCCTCTAGGATCGAATCTTTCTCCCGCGACCCTCGACGCCTTTTCTCTACTTTCGACTCCCTTCTCAAACCCCCCTGCCCTCCTCCGCCCTCTTCCCTTGCTGCTCAGGATCTTGCGTCGTTCTTCACCTCCAAGATTGACAAGATCCGTCGGGATATTGCCTCCCTCCGCCCCCCGCCCCCCTCCCTCCTCGCATCCTTCCCTCCTGCCTCTCTCCAGGAAATCTCTGCTCTTCTCTCTTCATCCAACCCCTCCACCTGCCCCCTTGACCCGATCCCCTCCCGCCTCCTGACCTCTATTGCTCCCACTGTCGCTCCCCCCCTTCTGCATGTTGTCAATCTCTCCCTTTCCACAGGCTCCTTCCCCTCTGCCTTCAAACATGCCACTGTCTCCCCCATCCTCAAAAAGCCTACCCTGGACCCTTTCGATCCCTCTAGTTACCGGCCGGTCTCCCTCCTTCCCTTTGCTTCGAAGCTCCTGGAACGTGTCGTCTACTCCCGCTGCCTGAACCTCCTCTCTGCCAACTCCTCCCTGGACCCTCTCCAGTCCGGCTTCCGCCCCCTCCACTCTACTGAAACTGCCCTGGCCAAGATCACCAATGATCTACTTGTCGCTAAATCGAAGCGCCACTACTCCGTTCTTGTCCTCCTTGACCTCTCTGCTGCCTTTGACACTGTCGACCACTCGCTCCTCTTGGACTCGCTTTACTCTTTGGGCTTCCGTGGCTCTGTCTTTGACTGGTTCTCCTCCTACCTCTCTGACCGCTCCTTTAATGTCTCCCTCCCCGAGTCGACCTCCCCCTCCCTTCCCCTCTCGGTTGGGGTTCCCCAAGGTTCTGTCCTTGGCCCTCTCCTCTTCTCTATCTACACCCGGTCCCTTGGTGAAATTATTGCCTCCCACGGGTTCCAATACCATCTCTATGCTGATGACACCCAACTCTATCTCTCTACCCCCTCTCTCTCCTCCTCTGTCCGCTCACGCCTCGTCGACTGCCTCTCTGATATCTCCGCCTGGATGTCCCGACGCCAACTCAAACTGAACATGGCCAAGACTGAACTCCTCATTTTTCCTCCATCCCCCTCCTCTCCCTCTGACCTGACCGTCTGCATTGATGGGGTCACCATCCGTCCTGTTCTCCGTGCCCGCAGCTTGGGCTTCATTTTTGACACGCACCTCTCCTTTAAACCTTACATTGACTCTGTGGCCAAATCCTGCCGATTCGCTCTCCTCAACATTGCCCGCATTCGCCCCTTTCTATCTGTCTCCTCGGCCAAAATCCTTGTTCATGCCATGGTTATCTCTCGCCTCGACTACTGCAACCTCCTCCTTGCTGGCCTCCCTCGCTCCCACCTGTCCCCCCTTGTGGCGATCCAAAACTCTGCCGCCAAGGTCATTCACTCTGCCCGTCGCTTCGACCATGTGACGCCTCTCCTCCTCTCCCTTCACTGGCTCCCCCTTCCTGAACGTATCCTGTTCAAACTCCTGGTTTTCACGTTCAAATCGCTCCATGACCAAGCTCCCCCTTACCTCTCGGACCTAATCGCCCTACGCGCTCCTGCGCGCGCTCTCCGCTCTTCCGCTGTCCCCTCCCTCGCTCTCCCTCGCTTCTCCTGCTCGCCCAACCGCCTTCGTCCCTTCTCCCTCGCTGCCCCGCATGCCTGGAACTCCCTCCCTGCCGACGTCCGCCTCGCCTCCTCCCTCCGCTCCTTCAAATCCCTCCTCAAGACCCACCTTTTCCATGCTGCCTTTCCCAATGCCCTCTAGTCTTTCCCCTTGCTCTTACTGTCAGCCCTCCTCTGCTGACTGCTGCTACCGACCACCTTGTAACCAAGCCAAGTACACGCACCTGAGACTTCGCATCCGCCTGAATGTTTGTTTGTCTTCTCCCATGTCTCTCCCGCTGTCCCCTCTCCTTGTCTCCCCCTCCTTGTCTTTTAGATTGTAAGCCACAGGTAGGGACCGCAGCTGATTATATGTTCTGTACAGCGCCAGGTTGTTACTGGCGCTTTATAAATGTTTAATAATAATAATAATAATATTGTTTCTCTTGGGGAAGTTTATGATGAAGTCTTAAAAATATCACTGTCTGAGTGCACCTCGCTTCATCTCCAAATATGCTTGCGACATGTATTGCCTTGCCTTGCCGAAAGGCATGGATTGCTTCATTATTAAAAAAAGATCTTTAGAAACTGACAATGCAACAACCAGTGGGAAGTGTTCTGCAAAACCAACTGATTCTGAACAATCTTCTGGTAAGAGAAAATTCAAATCGCACACAAGGCAGTATCATGAGGACTTTTTGACCTATGGCTTCATCAATTGTGCAAATGAAAACCAAGATGCAAAGCCACAGTGTTGTTTGTAGTGAGGTTCTTGCCAATGAGTCTCAAACCATCCAAATTAAAGAGACATCTAGAAAAAAAAAACATGCAGAACTTGACGATAAGCCTAATGAATATTTCAAGAGTAAGAAAATGGCACTGAAGTCATCAGTGCAAGCTCTGTGTTGTTCAACTGCACTGGATGAAAGGGCACTACTGGCATCTTATGAGATGGCATATTGTTCGGCAAAAGAAAAATTACCACATACATTGGCACGAAAAGTAGTGCTTCCAGTGTGTATCAAAGCAGCTAGAACAATGTCCACAGGTACGTGTAAGTGTTATGAAAATTCAATAATTATTGCTGTCAGTGACAATATCATCAGATGATGGATCTGTTCAATTGCAGAACATTTGGAAGTCAAGCTTGCAACCCAGTTACAGTTGTCTGGGAATTTTGCTATACAACTGAATGAGAGCACTGACATTTCAAGTTGTGCAACATTGATAGTGTATGTGAGATATGTATGACAAGATAACTTCACTGAGAATTTGCTGTGCTGTCTGACTTTACCAATGCATACCACATGAGCAGACATCTTTGAATGCTTGTGCAGTCAAAATGAAATTGGACTGGGGCTAAGTGCAAAGGAATTGCAAGTGATGATGCAGCAAACATGACAGGTAGAAATAGCAGAGTAGTGAGAAAAACATCAGACGCAGCTGGCAATGAAGTGGCATGGAATCATTGTTTCATTCACCATGAGGCTCTGGCAGCAAAGGGTGAAAACAGACATGATGGGTACTTTCAGACGTTACGGGCGGCCGGTTCACCACAGCGAACCACCAGGGGGGGCGAACAGCGCAACCACGCCCGGGCGTTGGAAAACGACCCAAACAGATGTGCCGGGAACGGGACCACGGGCCGGAACCGGGCCGCACCATCGCGGCCCGTGGCAGCACAACAGACGTGCAGCCGAACCCCCGCCAGGCGCTAAACCCCCACAAGGCACCGGGCAGGGGCGGGACACAGACAGGGCCGCCTGAGGGCAAACGAAGCCACAAGGCACACAAGGGAACGCCCACACAAGGGAAATGGGAAGGGAGGGGGGAAGAGCGAGAACAGGCTGACAGCCGGCTCACACAGCGGTCCCGCAGCGGGGCACAATGCACGGCCACACGCCCGGGCACACACACACACACACACACACACCAGGGAAAGGCCGGGAAGGGGGGAAGGGGCGCCCGGAACACCCCACCCGGAACACCGGCAGGGAGGGGGGGGCACCACCACGGGGCAAGGCACAGACAGCAGCAACCCCCACCCCCACACCACCCCAGTCCAGTCCAGTCCAAGGAGGTGCCCCCACAGGAACAGAGGCAGTCTCGGGGGGGGGGGGCGGACCCCCGGAGCAAGGCACGTTGGGGGCCCCCAAAGCACAGCGAGGCCGGCGGAGGGGCGCCAGGAGGAGGAGGAAGGGGGCCCCACAGTCAAAGGCTGGCACAGGCAGGGCAGCCGGGTCCAGCGGTGCTCCTCCGCAGCACCAGCGACGCTCAGGCAGCACCCACGGAGTCACGGGGATGGAGGGGGCCCAGGACCACGGCCAGGGGCAGCAGCAAGCAGCGAGGCGGGCGGGAGCTCACCGAGGTGGGGTCCGCAGGTCGGGAGCGGCCAGCGGGGACCAGGCCCCCCCCCGGGCCGGGGCGGGAGCCCACACGGGGGCACCACGCCGGGGGGGGCAGGCCAGCGACGCGGGGCTCACGGGCCGCTGCCGGGGGCCCCGCTGGCCCCAGGGCCCGGGTGGCCCGCCCGGTGGACCAGGTGGGGCCAGTGCAGCATGCCCCGGCGGTACCCCTGCAAGGACATGTAGTGGGCGATCAGGTAGTAGGCCTCGAAGGGATCGGGCATGGTGAGGGCCAGCTGCACATCCACACGCGCCCACACCGCCAACAGGGATGACATCTCCACCGCGGAGGGCTCCGGCACACAGCAGGCAGCAGAAGGGGGCCACGGAAGATGCCCCAGCTCCAGAAGCCGCTGGAACGCCGCCCCACGGGTGCGCTGGTACCCACGGGCCCCGTGAACACAGGAGAAGTAGGTCACGGCCAAGGCAGGGCCACCCTCGGCCAGGCACTCCGAGTAGGCGCCCAGACCACACACCACCAGCGCTGACACGGTCTCCGAGGCGCTCCAGGGCACATGGGCGCACAGCACCTCCGGGATGCGCCCCTCGGGGAAACGAGCCAGCCCCAGGGCCTCCGCATGCAGCCGGCAATCACGGGCGCTCACCACATGGCCAAAGTAACGGAGCCCGGAGCTCAGGCTCTCGTAGGCACCTGCACGGCTCCCCGGCCCGGCCAGGAGCAGCTGCACGGCAGGGGTGTGCCACAGGTCGCACAGAGACATGGTCTCGCGGAAGGCCCAGATATGGGGGGCCCCTTGGGGGCCGGCCAGCGGGAGCCCCATGGATGGGCAGCCAGCCATGGTCCAGCACAACAGGGAATGGGACACGGAGCCCGGAGGGCACACAGACTGCCCAGGGCCGGGAGAGGCTCGGCCCGGCCCCCGGGACAGGGAACACGGGCCCGCACCGCAACATTGTAGCACAACAGAGCGAGGCGTAGGGTGCGGGCCCGGCACAGCTGCAGAGAACAACAGCGAGCTCTCTGTCTGCCTAATCGCACCTTCAAGGCCATCCCGCTACAAACAGCGAGGGGAGGGGGCCCGGGGTGCTGGGGGCGGGAGCAGCCGGAACGCACCGGCACAGGGCGCGCGCAGGCCCGCGAGGCCGACCCCCGGGCGGAGCCACCAGCACCGGGCCGCCATAAGCGCTCCCAGCCCCCACCGGGGCCCCAGCACCATGGAGCGCGATAGGGCAGGTGGGAACTGGATGTTCCTCGCGCTCGCGGCTGAGTGGCACCGTGACCACACTGAGCAGCTGTGCCTCCTGACCGAGAGGGTGCACCTGGCCGTCCGCCTGCGCTATGTCCTGGCCCTGCGGGCTGGCGTGCGCCTCCGGGGCCAGCAGGCCCGCAGGAGAGTCCGTGCCCGGCTCAGGGCTCGGCGCCGGGCCTGGGGGGCGTGGCTGGCCGCCTGCCGGAGCCTCACCCGGCCCGCTGCGCTCCGAGGGGCCGCGAGGCGGTTCCGCTGGGCAACGCAGACCCTCCGCCGGGCAGCGCTGCTGGCTATGCCCATAGCGCGGAGCCTATGGGTCACGGAGCGGCCCCAGGCCTGGTGGGAGCGGGCCCAGGCCCACTGGGGGGAGGCCGAGTGGGGGTCCCACTTCCGGATGGGCAAGGCCACCCTGCTGCGCCTAGCGGAGCTCCTCACGCCCTGGCTGGAGCGGCAGCACACCTCCATGCGGGAGCCCATCCCCATGGTCCAGCGGGTGGCCATAGGGGTCTGGGCCCTCGCAACGCCCGACTCCTGCCGCTCCGTGTCCCAGCACTTCGGGGTGGGGCTCAGCACGGTCGCCTGCATCGTGCGGGATGTGTGCGAGGCTGTGGAGGGCGTGCTCCTCGACAGGACCATCCAGCTCCTGGACCAGGGCGCTGTGATGGCTGGCTTCGCGGCCGGGGGCTTCCCGAACTGCATCGGAGCCGTGGACGGCACACACATCGAGATCCTGCGCCCGGCCGCGGGGGAGGCCCTGGAGTATGTGAACCGGCACGGATACTACTCCCTGCACCTGCAGGGGGTGGTGGACCACCGGGCCCGCTTCATAGACATCTACACGGGCAACTCCGGCCGGAGTCACGACGCCAGGATCATGACCATCTCCCCCTTCTATGCCCGCATGTACCGGGGGGACTTCGCGGACATGGGCATGAGGTGGATCGAGGGTGTTCCCATGCCCCCCTGCATCCTGGGGGACCCCGCCTACCCCCTGACCCGCTGGCTGATGAAGGTCTACCCTGTCCCGAGCACCCCTGCGGAGCAGGTATACAATACCCGCCTGTGTGCCAGCCGGACCGTGGTGGAGCGTGCCTTCGGGGCCCTGAAGCAGCGCTGGAGGAGTATAGCTGGCCGCCTGGACTTCACCGTCCCCACCTCCGCCCTGGTGATCGGTGCCTGCTGCGTTCTGCACAATGTGTGCGAGACCGAGGGGGCGGCCCTGGAGTACCCCGAGCCCCACCGGCCCCCCGGTCCTGTTCCCCTGTACGTGAACGCAGGGAACCCCCGGGAGTACCGGTATGCCAAAAGGATCCGGAACGCCCTTGCAACCCACATCGCCCGGGGGGGCCCGCTGTGAGGGCCTTCCCGCCCCTGGGGGCCCCACCCCCCCTTCCGTGCCCATGCCCCTGTACACGCGGTCCCACAGCCCTGTCCCCCCCACAAACGGGCCGGGGACAACTGTCTATTTACAACACTTTATTGCCCACACAGTTCACACAATCACCCTGTGCCCCCTCCCCACCCCCGTGCCCGTGACCCCGTCCACCACCCGCCCTCATGTGGCCCTCCCCCTCCCCCCCCTTCCCACCATCCCCCCGCGTTTCCTGGGCCGACCCCTCGTGCGGCCGCTTGGGCCCACCGAGCTCTGGGAGCTCCCCTCCCCCCCACTGTCCGTGTCCCCTGCCGTGTCCTGGGCCGGTCCCGGCCCCGGCAGGGGGCCGGGCGGCGGATGGGCAGCTGTGCCCGGTGCCCCGGTCGCGCCCCGGGGGGGCTGGACCCTCCGGAGGCCCGGGGGCACTGGGAGGCGCATGCGAGGGCCCTGGGGCCGGGGGGGCGCCAGGGGCGGCAGGGCTGGGCCCGGGGGCGCCGAGGGGCCCGGCATGGGGACCTGGGCGGGCAGGGCGCCCGGAGGTGCGCCGGCCATCACGTAGGCACACATGGTGCCCGCATGCAGGAGCAGGGAGGTCCCAATGTCGTGGGACCTGTCCATCTTGGCACTGTGCTCCCGCACCATGCCCTGTATGTCCTGCCGGAGGCCCCTGAGCAGCCCCTGCTGCCGCTGGTGCTCCCGGCGCTCCCGCCTCCGCTCCAGGCGCACCTCCGCCTCCAGCCGGCGGTCTGTCTCCAGGGCCTTCTCCATGGACCGCTCTATGGCCGCCTCCATGCGGTCCACGGAGGCGATCATGCGCTCCCCCTGTTCCTCCGCCCTGCGGACGATGTCCTCCGCTTGCTCCTCCCTGCGCCTGCGGACCCGCGCCCGGTACTCCCGCATCCGCTGGGCTGGGGCTGCGGCCGGCGGAGGCGCCGCGCGCGGGGGCTGCCCTGTGGAAATGGGCGGGTGGGTCAGTGCAGGGCCCTGTCCCCTAGCGGGGTCGGGTCCCGGGGCCCCCTGCCCCCCCTCCCCCACTGAGGCCAGAGGCCCCCCTGGGCTGGCGCCCGGGGGGCCCTCCCGCCATCCCAGCCCTCCCGCCTTACCTGGGTCCGGCACCTGCTCTCCTGTGCCCTCCGCGGGGGCCTGCACCGTCTCGCTGGCCCGGTCCTGGGGCTCCCCATGTCCTGCGGGCGGGAGAGGGGGGAGCGGGTGAAGGGGGCTGGTTGTGGCCCCTGCAGCAGGGCCCCCACCCCCGCCCCTGCCACCGGCCCCCTGGTCGTGCCCCCCCCTGCCCTGGGGGCCCGCTTACCCTCTATGTCCGTCTCCGAGCCTTCGGAGCCCGGCGCCTCACCCTGGGAGTGCTCCCCCTGGGACCACTGGCTGAGGGTGGTGAAGGTGCCGACCTCCGACTCCGCCTGGCCGGCCCGGCGTTGGGATGTCTCCGGGCTGCTGCTGGGGGGGGGCCTTGGGGCTTCTGCGGGTCCCGGGTGGTCCTCCTGGGGGTGGGGGTCCCCTGAGCTCGTGTCTACCGGGCGGGCGGCGAGGGGAGGGGGTACCTCGGCCCGCTCCCTGCCCTGGACCACAGCGCTGCCCACCAGGCGTGGGGCAACGATGGAGCCCTTCATGTGAAGGATGCGGTCCAGGGCATCGTAGTAGGGGGCGGTGCGGGCCCCGTGGCCGGAGCGGCTGTTATTGTCCTTGAGGGCCTTGTACCCCCTCTTGAGCTCCTTGGCCTTCGAGCGACACTGGTTGACAGTGCGCTCGTGCCCCGCCGCCTCCATGTCGCGCACGATGTCCCGGTAGACATGCTCGTTGCGCTGGTTTATTGCGAGCTCCACCTGGTACTCGAGGGTCCCCCAGATCCGTATGAAGTCCCGGGTCTCCTGGAGGCCCCACTGTCCCCCTCTGTGATAGGCCTTCCTCCGGCTGGGCCCCTGCTGTTCCTCCTCCCGGTGCAGCTCATGCTGCACCTGCCTCTGCTCCTCCTCCACCTCCTCCTGGGGGTGCGCCTCCGGGGGCCGGGGGCCGGGCTCCTCCTGGGGCTCGTCCGCCCGGGCCGACTTTCGTGTCTGGGGGGGGGAAGGGGGGTGGTTGGTTGCTGGGTGAGGGTGTGGGCCCTCTCGGGGGCCCCCTGCCCCCCTGCCCTCCGCCCGGGGTCCCCCTGCCCCCCTGCCTTCCGCCCGGGGTCCCCCCGGCCCCCTCCACAGGGGGTTCCCCTGTGCCCCCTGTTCCCCTCCCAGTGGGTGCCCTTACCCGTTTCCTGGGTGCCTCCTGTGGGCCTGTTCCGGCCGCTGTCCCCGGGGCGGCGCGACCCGGCTGCAGCTGTGGTTGGTGTTCCCGGGGCGCCTCCCTGGTCGGGTGCTCCCGTGTGCCCCCTTCCTGCACCTGTGCCCCCTCCGCCTGCATCGCTGGGCCTGGCTGCACGTCCTCCGCCTCCTGTCCCGCCGCTGTCGCTGTTCGTGCCTCCGCTCTCTTCCGCTTCCCTCCTCGCTCCATCCCGCCACGCTTGCTTGCTGCTGCTCTCGCTTTAAATCTCCCTCCGGTGTTTGTGTTGGTGCTGGTTGCCTGGCAGCGACGCTGCGTGCCTCGTCCCCGGCCGGGGCTCCATTTTTTTGGTTCCGCTGGGGGATTGGCGTCCAGACGTTACTTTTGCTTGGTTCCCTGTGGGGGTTGGTTTGACCACGCTTCCCGGGACCTTCCCCCGGCTAGCCCGGGAAGCGTGGTTGAACCTGACCCCATGTGGGTATTGAGCGTGATGAACATCTGGCGCACGCCGTTCAGACGTTCAGGGCCCTTTGGCCCCGCGGGGGGGTTGAGCGTGGTTCAGTGTGGTTCACTGTGATCTCGTAACGTCTGAAATCACCCGATGCTAACCACCCTTTAACCACCCTTGGTGGTCATTTATGCATGTTGCAGGGCTGCATAGGGCACCAATATAGCCCTGCAACATGCATAAATAACCAGCAAGGGTGGTTAAAGGCTGGTTAGCATCATGTCTGTTTTCACCCAAAGAGTATTCCCTCCAATCTTATGTCAGTCATGAAAGGAGTGAGAAACATTGTGAACTTCATTAAAGCAAGTGCACTGAACAGCAGACTATTTGATGTCTTGTACACCAAAATGGGAGCAGAACATACTAATCTACTGTTTCACACTGAGGTTCAGTGGCTCTCATGTGACAAAGTGCTGACAATGGTGTACGAGCTCAGGTATGAGATTCACAGTTTTCTTGACCAAAAAAAGTCTGAGTTTGCCAATTTCTTTAATGATGAAAGTTGGTTTATCAAGTAGGCATATCTAGCAGACATTTTCTCAATTCTAAATGAACTGAATTTGAAATTGCAAGGAAGAGGCAGTGATGTGTTCCGACAATCCGAACAAAGATACAAGCATTCCAGAAGTCAT
This sequence comes from Sphenodon punctatus, assembly GCA_003113815.1. NCBI lineage: Eukaryota > Metazoa > Chordata > Lepidosauria > Sphenodontia > Sphenodontidae > Sphenodon > Sphenodon punctatus. Next base: position 337,861 of record QEPC01001171.1, read on the forward strand.
TAGAACTGTGGCAATCACGGATGAAAAGTAAGCACCCAAGTTATTACATGCTCCCAACACTGTTACAGCACATTGAGGAAAATAACATCTCTGAAGACCAAGTGTCTGAAATGAACAGTATTATTGTCACCTCTCGCTACTATGTCCAACAGTTTCAGTCTCTACTTCCCAGAGGAAGGATTCCAGTATTTGTAGAAAAACAAGTGGGTGAGGAATCCTTTTTCTATTAATCTGGAAGCAATTATGACACAAATCTTCACCCCGCCCTGATCAAAAACAAGAACTTCTGCAACTCTGGTGTGATGACCAAAAGAAAGAGAAGTTCTCAAACAGATATTTTTTTCCCCAAATCTAAGGACCACAGTCCACTAGCAGCAATAAACAAACAGGGATAAGAGGGAGAGGGGGGTAACCCAATTTATTAACAAAATATAAAAGGTACAAAAACTACAACATCTGGTTGATTACCTAACAGTATGAACAAAACATTTCTATTATATAAAAAATGCACAATATTCATGTACAAGTTGGTCCCATATGCACTGACCCATCTCCTATATGATATTAAAAATATTAAAAATTCAAATACGATGAAACCCAAACACGTTTTGGGGGATGACCCCCTTCTTCATTGGAAACGTATCTGTAACGACACTGATATGTTGACTTATTGATGGCATAAGAAACTAGAATATTCGATGTTCAGGTGCAATAGAAATAAAGTTTAGTTTTCCATTTTTCTCTCCTTTGCTTCTCCTTTGCTTCGGGTCATCCCACGAAACGTGTTTGGGTTTCATTGTATTTGCATTTTAAAATATTTTTAATATCATATAGGAGATTGGTCAGTGCATATGGGACCAACTTGTACATGCATATTGTGCATTTTTTATATAATGGAAGTGTTTTGTTCATACTGTTAGGTAATCAACCAGATGTTGTAGTTTTTGTACCTTTTATTTGTTCATAAATTGAGTTACCCCCCTCTCCCTCTTATCCCTGTTTGTTTGTTTCCGGTGTGATGACACAAGGAAAACACACTTTGCTTCAGAAGGTTTGTCAGCATTTTGGATATCTGCTTGCAAGGAATATCCAAATTTAAGTGAGGCTGCTGTTCTGTTGTTGCTGCCATTCACTGCAGCTCATTTGTGTGAACTGGGCTTCTCGACTTTAGCAAGGCTGAAAACAGGAGACAGAAATAGACTGAACAGAGGACCTGATATACGTGTGGTGCTTTCATCTTGTGAGTCAGACTGGAATGAGCTTACAGCCACTAGACAAGCCAACCAGTCACACTGAGTAAGTAAAACTCAACTTGGTCTACTCTTACTTTACTTTTTGCAAGGGTGTTGCAGGTCTGCTGATGTGGCTTTAGAGTTATGAAGTTTCTTTGGTGTGGTGGCCAATTTTTGTAAGATAAGTCACCCCCATTAATGGAGTGCAAGGGAACTAGCAGTGGAGCACTGTGCTGGTCCTCAGGGCTGCCATCTTGTGCTTGGCTCCACCTCCCTCTGTCACCACCTTGTGTTTGGCTCTTCCTCCCTCTGTCTCCATCTTGTGGTGGGGTCACGGGCTCCTGATTTTTTTCAAAATGGGGTCCCCAGAAAAAAAGTTGAAAACCCCTGTCTTATGGTACACCAACAGTGCCTTTCTCACTAGACACCAGTTTATAGAGGCATTTAGGGAGTCCCTGCAGCACCTTAATTTACCACTATGGAATACAGGTCATACTCCTTTAGAAATGAGACTAAGCTTCCAAGCAGCCATGGGCTTCACTGGTTCTGAAATTCACTGTGTGGGGCATTGGAGAGCCAGCACATACTGGACATATATCCGCCCAATTACTCAATAGATTTTCTTCTCAGTTGTACTTTCAGGTGGTGTTGGCAGCAGGTGAAGAAAGTTGGTATGGATCAGTTCCACAGGCTCGTATACTAGGTGGGCAAGACAGCTGGGAAGACTGCTTGAAGAACTCAACTGGGCCTTAGTGCAAGAACCAAGTTGCTATGGAAAGGTCCCAGAGGCATGCTGTGGGAGTAACTTCTTCCAATGCTTTATGCAGCTCCAAGGGGGCCATCACCACCTGATCTGATATAGTTGTTATTCATTTAGGCAAGAACAGTTTACCCTGAGTTAAAGGCCTGCAATTAATTGAGCAGATCAAGAAGGATCTTTTGGAAGCCATGAAATTATTTCCATTGGCTGTATTTATTTGGATCAACCTAGTCTAGTGTAGAATTTGGTAGGATGCAATCTAGTCTGGGAAAGTAGATAAGGCAAGGAGGAAGCTTAATAAGGAAGTAGGGAGATGGATTAAAGACAAAGGATAGGATCTCTTACTTTGGGATCTGCCATTCCAGGGCTGAGTTGTATCGCCCTGATTGTGTGCATCTACCTAAATTAGGTATAAACTTTTATTTTAGGATGCTGAGAGATTAAACTAGCTGAGCTTGTAGGTTTATTGTCTGAGTGGGTGAGGACCGGCAGAGCTGATACTGGCGGCCCTTTGTGGTGGGGGTCCAGTAACTTTGTTACATTCAGTTACCTATAGTAAGTTACAGACAGGGTGGAGACATCCCTTATGAGATGAGAAATCGTGACCTTGGCGCATACTCAGGGTGCGGCATGTGTGGGGGTCATGCCCCTGGGAAGGGTCAAACATGAGGGCAGTTAAAGGGTATATGTGGTCTTGGGCCTTCTGGACTTCGTCCTTGCTCTGGTTCCAAGGGAGACATGTTTTTCCTCCCCCACCTACCGTGTACATCCTGGTATGAAGGGGGAGGTATATTTGATTAAGTTTGGGGGGCTGGAATTTGAGGGTGCCTCAGGCTAAGTTACCCTTGATGTTATGTAGGAGCAGGTAACACTTGTTCTGTTACTGGACCCAAATTGCCTTCAGCAATTCCCACCCAGATCTAGATAATTAATAGAGTGCAGCCTTTAAACCCCAAGTAATTGTGTGCTTGTCTCATTCAGGATGCAGCGGGGCTGCTGTATGTTTAGCACTGAGTGCGAGGGGAGAAGGAACATCAACTTTTACGAATGTCTAATCTCTTGGTTGTGCTGGATCCTCAAATTCTAATAACAAAATACTACTGTACATATCCCTATTGCCTTACAAACAGCTAGGTAAATATTTGTAACAAAATTTGGATCCTGTTAAATTGTGCCAAAACAAATGCACATCTCACCTCCCTCTAACCTAGATGTTCCCAAATTGTGAATCTGGACTCCAGATGGAGTCATGACATCTGTATCTGATGTCATGATCCTGACTGATGTTGGATATACTTGGCATGTCTTTTGTCACTGCCTGGAGTCATGGGCTTATATTTAAGTCTCAAAATGGGGTTACACAGGCAAAAGAAAAAGACACTTTGGGAACCACTACTGTAATGAATCTGCCATGGGAAACTACAAGTTCAGTTCCATTCTACTTAGCATTTAGCCTTCTGTTCATCTGTGTGGATTCCGCTGTGGAAATCCTTGTATTGTAAGCCCATTTTTTAGCCTACGTAACTGGGAATAGATTCCTCATGCAGTAAAGTTACTTACATATATAACTGTAATGTCAATAAAGCTAAAAGGATATGTCAGCAAAGACCCAAACACTCAATTTATTACTGTTAAACTTCCTGCCCTGACATGTTATTTACAATCAAAGCTCGTTATATGAAGCCATTACTCTTACATTGGTATCCTTTTTTATCTTGCTGTTTACCAAGCCCTGTCTGTAGCTCTTTATTGCATGTAAAATATTGAATTCATCTTTGTATGTTCACTGTAAACAATCTTGCTTTGTTTCTTTCAAAATCATTTTTGACTGTTTGCTTGAAAATACATACAACAGAAAACTAGGATTGTGGCCCTTCCAGCAGCATGAAGTTCTGCTACAATAAATTTAAATCAATGGGGGAAAACACCTGAATGCCAGGTCTTCTTACCCAATTCCCCCAAATGGCTTAGAAACATGTTTACAGAAACTTACATAATGAGGAGAATATATTTAAAGCAACATTTTATTATATCCCCTTTGCCTTGTAAATATACACAGGAGACAATCTCCTCAAATATACAATTCTCTGTATACCATTACAATATATGGTTGTTATAGGACCAACCAACAACAAAAAACAGTATTCGCAAGCCAAATTAATAAATCTATCAAAGCTGTCAAACATTTAGCTACAGTCCCAACAATGAAATCACAATTTTTTAAATATAGATAAAAATATTACTTGTGAATCAAAACAAATCACACTTCTTTAAGGCTGCCAGCAATGGCTTGACCAACTGCAGCATCTGTAGGTCCTATATTAGCTCTCAAACAATGAGTTTGCAATGCTGAAGAGGGAAGATACTGTCAGAAGGCCAGTCATTCACCTACATCCGCTTGTTGTCAAGGAAAAGCAGGGACTAGAACATATGTTTTATTTGATTCAGTCCACACATGTAAGTGAACTTGAAAGCATTTTATTTGACACAGAGCAATAAAATCTTCCCTTATTGTGCCAGAGATACCAAATGTGGGTTTTTTTGTGTGTGGTTTTTTTTTGGGGGGGGTAATAGAGGGCTAAAATAAACTCTCACAACTACATTGGTGTTAATGTATAGTATGTCTATGAGCGTTTCTCTCTCATTACCAGGGTTTCTAGTTTTCTCTTTGTGATGGAAAGCCAGAGAAAAACAGAGATTTTGCTTTTTTTCCAGAAAACCCCCCAACATATTTTGCTTTTTTCCTAGAGAAAAACAGATGTTGCATTTTTCCAGAGAATTTTGCAGAAAATGGCAAAAAAATGCAGGTTTGGAAGGAGGACACAGTGAGCACAGGGCAGCAAGGACACGGAGGGGAGCTGAGGGGAAGCAAGCTGATGCTATGTGCTGTGGAGGGGCAGGGGCTCTGCATTTGGAGGGGTGCCACAGACCTCCTGTGGGTTGGGGGGCAGGGGAACTAATGAATTGGAGCAGTCAGGCCTTCTAGACCTTAGGAAGAGGGGGCAGGAGGTGGGCCTAATTGGGCCCATAGCAGATTCCCCAAGCGCCAGCCTCTATATGGTCCCCCTTTCTGTCTGGGACCAGGCTGGGAGGAGGAGGAGGCAGTGAGCACAGGTCAGTGAGGGGAAGCAACCTAAAGGCATGTGCTGGGGAGGAGGGGGCTCTACATTTGGAGGGGTGCCACAGACCTCAATTTTTATTTTATTTTTTGGACTGTTGGTGGGACAGGTAGCTGCAAAATTGCATAAAAATGAAAATATCATAATAAATGTGGTGTTATAACTCATACCTATATAGCGCTAGCATTTACATTTAATCACAGAAAAGCAGAGATTTGGGGGGGTTTCATTGGAGAATTTATGGTGTTTTTATCAGAGAATTTCCAATTATTATTTTTTACAGAAAACTAGGAACGCTGCTTATTACTGTACATGAAAGCAGAGTGTGGCCCAGAGAAACTGTATCAGGTGCAGTATCCCAGGAGGACAAGTGAGTGCTCTAAGATAATCCAATGTCCAGCATGGCTGTGACAGGCACAACAAGGGAGGACAATATATCAAGCAAGAAATCGGTTTTCCTTACTTGCTGTCATGAGACTTCCTTTTTGCACTACTGTATTTTCTGTGAGTTCTCCTTTCAGGGTCAAAGCACAGGAAAACTGTCTGAGAAGCTCTAAGAATTTATAAGCACAGAAGAATCATAGGGCCTGACCTATCAATTTAAGCAGGCAAATAAGCTTGCAAAATACACATATGTTTAAATGCCTTGTTTCCATGCGCAATCATCAGTGTGTGTGTGCATGTGTGTTGGGGCCATTACTCTGCATAAAAAGTGAGTAATAGAAAAGGGTAAATATATATTTATATAAATTTATATCCTACCCTTTCCCTAAGTCTCAGGGCAGGTTATATATATATATTTTAAAAATATATAAAATGTACAAATATTAAACCATCTAATAAAAAAACCCTCCCCAACCTCCCTACCTCTATTCCTGACTGCCAAAATAGTCAAGTAAATCAGGTATGTGTGTTCAGAAATGACTGTATAATTTTGTGTGCAAAATTGGCAGGTGTTTTTGTAATTATCTTTTTATAATCAGTGTGACAGTAAAATATGAGGGGGATCCCTCCTCCGCCCCCCCCCCCTCTTGAGCTTTGGGGTGTAAGGGAAAGTCCTTGCTTTAATTTTGGCACTGTTCCCATTATGTTGTGGGACCACATGAGTGAGTAAGAGAGAATGCTAACTATTGGCTTTGGGTAGCCTAAGGGAATGATTATTGTACAGGAGGTGGAGTTTGAATGTCCCACTAATTGTATTTCCTACAGAGCTCACCCTTTTCTTTTTCAATCACGACCCTGCATGATAATATGGTGCACCCTTCCCTCAGCGCTGTGCCATTTTGACCATGTGCAAAAATATATTTTTTTTAGTGTGCATGGGCAAAATGGCACAGGGTGGGAAGGTGCCAACCCAGATCTTCGATGTAATGGGGACCAGATCGTGACCAGGTTCCATTTGCCAGACCCAGACTGGATTGGGATGATCTTTCAGAGATTAATCCACCTGGATATTCTGATTTAGCTCCACTTCAGTGTGATGAATTGCACATCTTACTGCCCTTTATAACTAAGCTAACAGTGGGCATTCTCGATTGTGAGGTATTTAATTTGTGGTCTGCAAACAATGCACGTCCGCCTTCAAAGCGCGTGATCCCGGACTTCCGTCTTGTCTAATCCTGCCTTGGGGGATTTTGAAATATCCCGCGAGTGGGTCGTGCCACAGTGACCCGCTCATGTAAAAGCACCCAGAGAGGTGACATAATGGCACAGAGAAGAATAGACTCCCGGAATCTTAGAATGGTTGCCCCCAAAGCTTAGTTACCCAGTCACACTACTACAGTTATTTCTAGAAACATTGAAAGCAATGTTTCTAGAATTAGCTATTTAATATGGGTGTGCAGAAGGCATCCCCACCATTTTTACATCCCCCCCCCCCCCCATTTACAATAATCTCTGTTTGTGGGAGGCTGGGTTGTAAATGACCCTACCAGCTCCACAGTGTTTCAGTCAGGGCTTGTCCGTTTCAAAGGCAGGCCAGAGCTTCCCACACACAAAGCTCTAATAGGTGCTGTGGCCTGGAAGTCATTTTTTAAAAAAACTGACAAGTGCCAGACAAGAGCACTGTGGAGCCTGGCGCTACAGCGGTCCCAGACATCGCCTGTCATTTTCAAAGACTAGCCAGTGGGGCTGATCCCAAGACCCATGGGCCGGCATGCAGAACACACACACACACACAAACACCGGCATGAGGTCTACAGCATGGGCACAAACCAGATCAGTTCCACCATTCCCCCACAGCTCCTTTTAGGGGCATCTCTGGCAAGTTCGAGCAACCAATTAGAACCAGATGCCCATTTGGGCATCCATGGTGCCTGAATGAGACCAGGTTGATTTGAGCACCCTACATTCATTGGGGGGAGGGGCAAAACTTTGGGTGCCCAGTTGCAGTTCTAGAGAGAGTACAGATAGTGATCTGTAAAATTACACCAAAATTATTTATTTTTATATATAAAAGCATATGTCACACATCTAGGAGACATTTTAAAAATCATTTGTAAAGAAAACTTTTTGAAGTCCAATTTGGAAGCTTCACTGCCTTGCACCCTGCTTGCTAATTTACACCTGCCCAGAATGGTGTACGCTGCTGTCAGAACAAGGATGGAATAATCTTCCATTTGTAAAAAAGGCTGAGACAGGTTATGGGCAGTGTGTACCAGTAAGTCCAAGGTGACCTTCATAGGGATTTCTGTGCTACCACATTGGTTCTATCCCTGGCACTGGGAGGGAGTGAGATCTAGTGGGTTGGAGCTCGAAGGACTGCAAGTCAGGCTGCCTAAGTTCTGTGGGAAAGAAGTGGACTCTGGTGAGGCAAATTGTACCAGCTAGCCTTGATGGGGAATTCTGTGCAACCAGCTGAGAGCAGGTAGCATGGAATTCTTTGATTTTTATATTCTGCTGCTATGGTTTTATATTTTTGTATTCATTTTGTATTTACTGTTGAATTTATTTTAATTGTAATTGTGAGTCACCCTGAGTCACCTGGTGTGAGGTAGAAATATTTGAAATAAACAAAATAAATAAATACATGCATTCTCAAATCTAGTGACTAGGGCTGTAATGAGATTTTGACAAAACAGGAAATCTCGTTGAAATACCAGCTCCTGGTACCATCTCGATCAAATCAAGAACCTCTCGGTATTCAGTAATGTCTCAAACAACATTTTGTTTTACCGGGATCCCATTTTCTGTTTGCCACTGTGGGTATTTTCAGATGTTACGAGATCACAGCTAACCACAGTGAACCACAGTCAATCCCGTGGCAGGGCCAAAGAGTCCTAAAAGTCTGATCTGCATTTGTCAGATGTTCACCACAGACAATACCCAGCAGGGGACAAAGCCAACCACCCTTTTGGAGGTGCAGACCAGACCATCTCTGGAAGGGTGGTCACAGCAATTCCCAGCAGGAAACAGCAAAACTGAATGACTGAATGGCAATAACCAGCCAGAAACAAACAAAACGATCCCCAGCTGGGGCAGAAGCACGTAGCATCACTGCCAGGCAACAAGCAACAACACAGACCGGGGAGGGAGATTTAAAGGGCACGCAGCAGCAGGGGAACATGGCGGGATGGAGCAAGGCACTGGCGGAAGGGCAAGGAGAGCGGAGGGCGAGTGAGCAAGGGAGGAGGAGGAGGAGGAGGAGGAGGAGGTAGTGGTGCTGCAGATGGAGGTGGGGGAGGAGCGGCAGCAGTTGGGACAGGCCACCCCAGAGGGGACACCCAGTCAGGGGGAGGAGGCACCCCAGAAACAGGTAAGGAGAGTCGGGGGGGTGACCAGAGGCACATGGGCACCGGAGGGGGGTGGCGGGAGGGTGGAAGGGAGGACGGCCATGGGGCTGAGGCACCCAGCCAACCAAATCCCCACCCCCCCATCCCGTTACAACCCACAGACCCAGAAACGGGCCCAGGAGCCGGAGCCCATGGAGGAGACGGGCGGAGGGCAAGTGGAGGAGGAGGAGCAGGAGCAGGAGGGCCCACACGGGAGAAGACCATACCACAGAGGGAGGCAATGGGGGCACAGAGAAACCCAGGACTTCATCAGGATCTGGGGGTCCCTGGAGCACCAGCTGGAACTCGCGGTAAACCAAAGGAATGAGCACATCTACAATGAGATCGTGCAGGACATAGAGGTGGCGGGGCACCACAGGACAGTGGCCCAATGCCACTCCAAGGTGAAGGAGCTCAAGAGGGGGTACAAGGAGATAAAGGACAACAACTGGTGGTCCAGGCACAAAGCCCGGACCGCCCCCTACTATGATGCCCTGGACCGCATCCTCCACATGAAGGGAGCCATAGTCACCCCACAGCTTGTGGGGAGCACCATGTTCCAGGGCAGGGAATGGTCCTATGTACCCACTTCCCTCACCGCCCCACTAGAAGGCACTGGCTGTGGGAGCCCGGCACCAGGGGAATGCCCCAGGACCTTGGGGTGCAGCAGGCCCACCTTGTGCACCAGCCCCAGGAGCCCACACCCTATGTCCGACCAGGGAGGATCCAAGGCTGGCACACTGGGCACCTGAAGCCAGTGGAACCTGTGGGACCACAGCAACACCAAAGGGCTGGCCTCAGAGGGCTACAAGACCAACATCGACGGTAGGCAAGCAGGTGGGAGGGGGAATGCACTGGAGGGGATGGGCCAATGAGGGGGGACCCCACACAGGGTATGAGCCTTTCCCCAACAACCCCAGAAATCCCAGACCCTGGAGAGGGTCTACCCACCAGGGAGTGACCCACCAGGGAGTGACCCAAGCACCGGCAGCAGTGGTACTGGATGAGAGGCAGGTGGCAGGGCCACTTGACTGACCTCAACTGTGCACCCCAACAGGTCAACCAGCTGAGGCCCTGCCAGCCAACCCCATGCCCCCAGCACAGCGGATGCGAGAGCACAGTGCACGGGTATGGCACTGGAGGGAGGAGCAGGTGGAGGACATAATCTGAACCACCACCAAACGGGGGAGCGGATGAGTGTGGTCATTGACTGAATGGAGGTGGCCACGGACAGGGCCCTGCAGCAGGTGGAGGCCAGGGACTGGAGGCTGCAGGCAGAGGTGTGCCTCGAACAGAGGCAGGAGCGCTAGGAGCACAGGAGGCAGGTGGAGGCATTTGGGCAGCTGGAACAGGCCATTGACCGGATGGTGACAGAGCACTTGCGGAAGATGGACAGGTCCCATAACATTGGCATGTCGCTGCTGCTGCATGCAGGGACCATGAGTGTGTATGTGATGGCCGCCGCCCCACTGGGCACCCTGCCAGCCTCAGCACTGATGCTAGTCCCTGCGATACCCCCACCACCCCCTCCACTGCCACAGGCACCGACACGCTTGCAGGGCCCATGTATCTGTCTCCTGGTCCCTTCAGGCCTCCGGAGGGAGAAGCTGCCCAGAGGGGCCCTCTGGCACCAGGGCTGCCCCCCTCCCAACACCGCCTGCCCCTCAAAACACCGAGGCCTCCCAGGACACAGTTGGGGAAACGGGTAGCTGGGGTGAAGAGAGCTCTCAGAGCTCCATGGTGCCCACAGGGCAGCCGAGGGGAAGGCCCAGGAGATCCCAGGGAGGGAGGGAAGGGGGGATGAGTGGGGCACGATGCTGGGAGGCAGGTGGTGGTGGTGGGGGTGACTGTACAGTAAACACCAATAAAGGCACGGGCACAGCAACAGCAGCCANAAACACCAATAAAGGCACGGGCACAGCAACAGCAGCCACTACTGTGCATCATGGCCCTGGAGTAGGGGTGGGCGGTTTCCCATGACCACGGCCCGGGTACCAGTGGCAGTTTGGGGGCAGGGGGGAAGCCTCAGTCTGCGGCATCCTGGGTCATCCACCTGACCAGGGCAGCTCGGATGCGCTTGGCATATCAGTACTCCCTCGGGTTACCAGCGTTAACATAGAGTGGCACAGGGCTGGGCATGCCCATGCACCTGCATGCACACAACAACCTGCATGCACAGCTGCATGCCGGTGCAGGCACCTGCATGCACACAGGTGGGTATTGTAGAGCACCTCAACAGGGTTCCTAGCAACCAGGTATGCCTTCATCAGCCACCAGGTGAGGGGATAGGCTGGGTCCCCCAGGATGCAGGGGGGCATCAGCACCCCCTCAATCTAGGACATCCCCATGTTCACAAAGTCCCCATGGTACATCCGGGCATAGAGGGGTGAGATGATCAGAATCCGGGCATCGTGGCTGTGTCCGGAGTGGCCAGCGTAGATGTTGATGAACTTACTCTGGTGGTCCATGACCGCCTGCAGCTGCAGGGAGTGGTACCTGTGTTGGTTGACATATTCCGAGGCATCCCCATCAGATGGGTGGAGGATCTCTATGTGTGTGCTGTCCATGGTGCCCAGGCAGTTGAGGAAGCCTCCAGTCGTGAAGCCGGCCATCACGGCCTCCTGGTCTACAAGCTGGATCACGCGGTCCAGCAGCACACCCTCCACTGCCTCGCAGTGCGGATGCACCATCCCGGCAACCATGCTCACCCCAACACTGAAGGCGCTGTGAGATGGACCGGCAGGAGTCGGGTGTTGCCAGGGCCCAGACAGCTATGGCCACTTTCTGGACCATGGGAATGGGGGTCCGCATGCAGGCACTGCAGTCAGGGTGTCAGCAGCTCAGCGAGGCACAGGAGGCAACACCTGTCCATCCTGAAGTGCGATCTCCAGGTGGTCTCATCCCAGTGAGCCAGCACCCTGGCCCACCACCCCCGTTCCCGCTCCGTGACCCATACCCACTGGTCGATGGGCATAGTGAGCAGTTCTGCGCTCCCCATGGTCACCCTTCACCAGTGATGTTGGCTGGCTGCCACGCGGAGCACTGCTGCCCACTCCCGGGCATGGCGGAGGGCCTGTTGGGCCACCCTGGACACTCGCTGGGCCCTGAGCCGGGCCATGGAGTGCCTGCACCTTTGGTGGGCATGCCAGGCTGTAGCAGAGGTCCTGGCCATGCACACCCGAAGCCGGGCAGTCAGGTGCACCTCCTCCATCTGGATGCGCATGAGGTCCATGTGCGACCGGAGCCACTCAGTGCATATAAATAGGTGCATCCCGCAGGCACCCATTTGTCCCACATCCATGGTGGTGGCTGCCCCGGTGCGATCACACTCCCACCTTTATATCCTGGCCCCGGTCCCACCCCACCCCCTTTCCATGGTCGGGCACCTGTCCAGGGGGCCACAGTGCACCTGTGCCCACCCCCCTTGGACGGCTGCCCCAGTGGCAGCTGGGCGGCCAGGACACGGCGGTTGGGATCGCCCACCAAAGCGCACCTGCTTTCCCGGCATGGGGGCTCATCAATGGGCCTGCTTGCACCCTGGAGCGTGGCCTGCAGCTGCATGCCTGTTGTCATCACCTTCCTACTATCTTTGTTTGCTGCCTGTTGTCCTCGACACCCTGATATCTGTGTTGGCTGTATGGTCTGTGTGCTCAGTTCCAACAGCTGCACTGGGTCTGCACCCCATGCCTTACTCGTTAGCTGCCATGTTGCAGCCTGTGGCCTTATTGCATGGCATTTGAGCTCCCCCGCTTCCCTTCCCATCCCACCTGGGACTGGGGCCCCTGCTTTCACTGCAGCTCATACCCTCGGCTTGCTGGGCCATGGCCGGCAGAGCTTCTCCTGGGCTCCTGCGCCCCCTATAGCTGGACCTTTCATGAGAACATGGCCCTGTGTGACATGTGGCATTCCCCGGCCATGCAGGTGCTCCTGAGCTTCCCGGACACCCTCTCTGGTGCCTACTCAAGTCTGAGCTCCGTGCTGTGCTACTTCAGCTATGAGGTGAGCGCCCGTGAGTGCCGGCTGCGTGCGGAGGCACTGGACCTCCGTCCCTTTCCCGATGGGTGCATCCCGGAGATGAGGTGCTCACATGTGGGGTGGTCCATGGTGGAGATCATGTCTTCCTTCTCTATGTGCAGCCTGACTGCCTACACGGGCTGTCTGGCAGAGGAGGGGGCTGCCCTGACTGTTTCCTTCTTTGCCTGTGTCCACGGGGCCCGTGGGTACCAACGGTCATGTGGGGTGGCTTATCACCACCTGTTGGAGCTCAGACACCTTCCGTGGCCCCCAGCTGCTGACTACGGCTTGTCAGAGCCCACTGTAGTGGAACTGGTGGCGCTGGCTGATGTGTGGTCCTGAGCTGATGTCCAGGTGGGGCTCACCATACAGGATCTTTTTGAGGCATACTACCTCATCACCCACCACATGTCTGCACTGGACTACCATCGGGGCATGCTTCAGTGGCCCCATTATCTGCACTTGGTGGGCCACCCCACCCCAGGCCCCTTCGTGTCCCCCTGCAGCTGGTTGTGAGGCCCCCTGAGTCTTCTGAGCCCTGAATGCAAGCCACGCTGTGTACTCCCGCCCCTGCCCTGCTGCCGTGGATTGCTGCCCACTTCCTCCATGCTGTATAAGGCTCGGTGCTGTGCAGGCTGGTTCCATGGGTTCTGCTGCCCCTGCATGTGCCTCTGGGCCCCCCGTGGCCCCCTCTGTCCTTTGCTGCAACTGGCAGTCACCTCCGTGACTGGCCCCTCCCGTGGCTGTATCCTGCTCTCCGAGCTGGTTCCCGGCTCCTCAGGTGCTGTTGTCCTCACTTGTCTGGCCGGCCTCTCACCTTTGCCTGTGCCCCACCCCCCTTGGGTGAGTCTGTGGCCATAGGGGTCTGGGGCCCTCAGACTGCACCTCCTGGCTTCCTCCGGGGGAGGGGTTTGGATCGCCTGTTCAGCGCTTCAGCTCCGGATCGCCTCCATCCTGGTAAGCATGCCATTGCCAGTGTGGAGGGGCCCTGCCTGCCTCCTGGACCATTCCTGGACTGCTCTGGGGCCATTCCCTTTCTGTGTGCCCTCCCCCTGTGCCCATTCATGGCCTCTGTGGGGGTCCCCCATGCCTGGACTGCCTTTGTGGCTGTCTGGTGGCCCTTGCTGCCTGTGAAGTTGGTGGGGTTCTGGGTGCTGTTCCCCATGTCTTGCTCTGTCCCCGGACTGGACCCCTCTGCTTCCCTGGCCCTGGGCTCCCCCCCCTTTGTCCATTGTGCTGTGTGTGTTAGCCATTCCACTGTGTTCCCCCCCCCCTTCCTTTCCCATACGGGTGTGTATGCACTCTGGCGTGTTTTTGTGCTGTGTGTTCCGCTGTGACCTCAGTTTCCCTGTGCCTGTGGTGTGTGCTGCCTCGACCGCTCTCCTCTCTCCTCCCCCTCCCTTCCCGTTTCCCTTGTGTGGGCATTGCCTTTTGGCACTTTTGGCTTTGTTTGCCCTCAACCAGCCATTTCTGCCTCCCGCCCCTCCCTGGTGTCTTCTGGGTGTTCTGACCACAGCCCAGAATCAGCCTAATGTCTGTTGCGCTGCCACGGGCCGTGGTCTGTCCATCCATTTCCCTGCCATGGTCCCACTCCCATCACGTCTGTTCAGGGCTGTCCTGGACCATGGGAGGGGGTTGACCAGTTCGCCACTTCTGGGAATCCACTGTGGTGATCTGGGAGCATGTAACGTCTGAAATCATCCTTTGTTGTTTATCACTTTGCCATCCATTTCAAATCCCGAGGGTAATACTGACACAATACCACATTTTTTGCCCTCCATTTTCCCTTGTACATCTTGTCTCCATAGGAAACAGGTAATTCATTTTCATTCACAACATGGAAGGTCACTGGGTTTTCCCTGTTTTTGTCATTTGTCAACATTTTTTGTGAGTTGAACAGACCTGCTACATGGCTGATCCCAAGTTTGTGTGCCTCGCGCACACCCCTGGGAGCTGTGGAGACACAAAAGGTTCCAGCTAAGTGCTGAAAATCACCATAAAAGTGACATAAAAGTGCTGTAAAACTGTTGTAAACGTCTTGAAATGTCCCAAGAAGTGATTAAAAATGCTGAAAATGCTGGGAAATTAAGTGGGATCCCATAAAGTGACAAAAAATGTTAGAAAGCGATAAAATTGATGAGAGATGAAGAAAAATCACAGGTGCCAATATCTACAATGATGGAAGCATGCAATCATCGGAGACTGAAAAAGTACCAACAAACATTTGCAAGTACTCCTGAAAGGTTAATATTTCCATGAAGAATGGGAACATTTGCTTTCATCTCAGCCCTAGAACAGTGCTTTGTAGGTGATGAATCAGAAGAGCTGTCACAAATCAATGTGACTCTGGAAAAGGCTCTAGAGCAGCAAATTGACAAACTAAATAATAACAAATCTCCAGGACCAGCTGCAATACACCCAAGAGTTCTGAAGGAACTAAAATATGATATTGTAGACCTACTATTGGTAACTTGTAACTGTAACAGCATGTGATACCCCAAGGCTGGGGTCCCCTAGCTGCCCCCTGGACAAGGACTGCCACTGCACCACTTCCCTAACAAACCCAGGATTTTTCATGTTTGCACCAAAGAATTATTTACAAGTCTCAACACAAGACACCATCTGCTTTTGGGGACTTATCTCCAAACCGAACAACTATAACACAATCCCAAGCCCTGCAGAGGCATTGATACCCCAGGTCCATACAATATCCTTGCCCTTCTTGGGCCTCAGGACTAGGAGTGGACACCTGAACCCTGCTCACAATGCCCTCTGGTTGGGCTAATCTGAAAGTCCCTCAAAAGTGGATTCAGCAAGCAGCTCATGTTGCTTCTCAAAGTCCCCAGGGCTTCCACTCAGCATCAGCCCTGCAAGCAGGACTCTTGCTCCACTCTGGGTCCCAACTGGCAGTCACTTATAGCCCCACTCTGAGCAACTCAGTCCAGTCCCATGGCCAAGCCGCTACTCACAGCTCTTCTGCTGGGTTATCAGCCTCCTCACCACCTCTGCTATTTTCCCATTGTCTCCTTCAGATGCCCAGCAACTTCTGAACTGTACAGCACAGCTGCTGAGTCAGCTGTGATGCCCTCTCTCTCCCTCAGCTGCATGGGCGACAGGTTTAAATCCCATGCTGCCACTTGTTCCCTTAAAGGGACCAGCACAATAATGCTGGAACAGAGCAGAAAACAGCAACCCTATTATAGCAACCTATTGCTAAAATCTGCCACTATACCTGAGGACTGGAAGGTAGCTAATGTAACACCAGTATTTTAAAAGGGTTCCAGAAGCAATCCTGGAAACTAAAGACTAGTGAGCCTGATGTCTGTGCTGGGGAAAATGGTGGAGATGATTGTTAAGACCAGAATTACTAGGCATATTGGTAAACATGGCTTAATGAGGAAGAGTCAACATAGAATTAGCAAAGGGAAGTCATGCCTGACTAATCTATTGGAATTTTTTTGAGGATGTGACTAAGCTTGTGGATAAGGGTGAGCCAGTCTATATATTGTATCTGGATTTTCAGAATGCGTTTGATAAGTTTCCTCATGAGTGACTGTTGATGACATTAAAAAGTCATGCGATGGGAGGCAGTGTCCCATTGTGAATTGGTAACTGGTTAAAGGATAGTAAGCAAAGAATACAACTAAATGGTCAGTTTTCACAATGGAGAGAAGTAAATAATGGAGTGCCCCTGTGATCTGTATGGGGACCGGTTTTGTTTAATGTATTCATTAATGATCTGGAAAGGGGAGTAAGGAGTGAGGTGATAAGATTTGCAGATGGCACATAATTATTCAAGGTAAAACATGGATGGACTGTGAAGAATTGCAAAAGGAACTTATGGAGACTGGGTGACTGGGCATCTAAATGGCAGATGAAATTTAATGTAGACAAGTGCAAAGTGATGTACATAGGGAAAAACATTCCAAACTTTATGTACACAATTCTGGGTTTTAAATTAGGAGTTACCACTCAGGAAAAGGACCTTGGAGTCACTGTGGACAATACATTGAAACCCTCAGTTTAGTGTGTGATGGCCAAAAAAAAAAAAAAGAAACAATTCATAAAGGGATAGAGAATAAAATTGAAGATATCCTAATGCCACTATATAAATCTCTGGTGCGACCCCACCTTGAATATTGTGTGCAGTTCTGGTCAACCCATCTCAAAAAGATATAGCAGATACAGAAAAGGTACAGAGAAGGGCAAAAAAATTATAAGGGGTGTGGAATGGCTCCCCTGTGAAGATAAGCTGGATACATTGGGGTTTTTCATCTTGGAGAAGAGAAAACTGAGAAGGGAATATGGGAGAAGTTCATAAAATCATGCATGATGTGTAGGGATGTGCAAACAGAACCGAGTTCGCAAATTTGGTTCTGTTCAAAAGTTTGGTTCGGTCGACCGAACTATTTGAGTTCGGTCCAAACTCCAAACTTCTGAACCGCGTTCGCACATCCCTAATGATGTGGAACAAGTTAATACAGAATGTTTATTTACCCTCCCAAATAGTACTAGAACTGGGGGACACAGGCCGTTTTTAGACGAGTGCGGCGGCGCCCGCACTTGTTTTTCAAAAGACCCGGCAGTCCATTCTACACATGACGCTGCCACTGAATACGTGCATGTGCGGGTGATGCGCATCCATTTCCGTCCGCGTATGACCACCCTCGATCACCGACCCGGTCAGTTTGCGGCCGGAAATGAATGCGCATCACCCGTGCATGCACGTATTTGGTGGCAGCATCACGTGTAGAACGGACTGCCGGGTCTTTTGAAAAACAAGCGCAAGCGCAGCTGCACTCATCTAAAAACGGCCTCAGTGTCCCCTAGTTCTAGTACTATTTGAGAGGGTAAATAAACATTCCATATTAAACGGCCTAAGTTAGTTAGTTTCACTCCACGAAACTAACAGGTAGCAGATTAAAACAAATAAAAGGAAGTATTTTTTCACTCAACACACAATTAAGTTGTGGAATTTGTTGCCAGAAGATGTGGTGAAGGCCAGTAGTATAGCTAGGTTTAAGAAAGGGTTGGATAAGTTTCTGGAAGATAGATCCATCATTAGCAACTATTAACCAGGTAGGTTTTGGGAAATGTAATCTCTAATTTGGGGGTGAATAACAGAACAGATTGCCCAATTGTAACCTGCTGGGAACTTCTTCCAAGTGACTGAGATTGGCCACTGTCAGAGACAGGTGCTGGGCTTGATGGACCATTGGTCTAACTCAGTATGGCACTTATGTTCTTATGTTAGTTGTAAATCGGTCAGAGCAAAGGGAACAACACAGAACAACAATTCTGACTGGAGGCCCCGGAGTGGAGGTTAATGGGTGGACTGTTCGCACAGACATTACCAATTTCCAAGAAGTTTTCGATTCGATCAAGACTTAAGAAATGTGGAAAAACAAAGCTGGAAGTAACATGGTACCCTCAGAAATGCAGGATGTGGTAAATTAACAGTACACGGTAAACGGAAAGTTAGTAAATTGGAATGGTATATCACAGTATTATGAGAATTGAGAAATCACACTCATATTGGGAAGATAGTCAGGAAATCAATCCTGGTTCCTGATATAGTGAAATTTCTCACGAGCAGCAATTTAGCTGCTTGTTTAAGCCGTACTAGTGACTCAAAAAAGCTAGTGGAAAAACATTTCAATTTCTAGTGTAAAAAACCCTCTTATGCATGAAGAAATTACAACTGCATGAAGAAATTACAAAAAATCCCTTGACTGTATCCTTTTAAATTCTGCAGATGTTCTCTCTAGGGTATTCATCATCTATCCCCATTTCTAGTCACCTCTGGCCTGTGCACAGTACACACATGTGCCGCACCACCATGCAAGCTCAGGAAAGGTCACACCTGCACTTCCCTGTGACATGTTTTCCTAACCCCATTTGCTGCTGAGGGTGGTTTGGAACCTCCTGTGCTGACAAAGGTTTGTGATGGTTTGGACTGTGATTAATGTGATTTCATTAACACTTCTGTAACTATTATTTTGAGGCTTTCTAGATAGGCTGTACTCTTTTCCCCCTTAGACTTTGTAATGGTGTCCAGGGTAGATTTACAAAGGCAGAACTTTTGTTTCTAAATTCCATTTACCTTCAGTGGAAAGTCAGTGGGGCACAGTGTCCGAGAGGTTATTGCATTTTAAAAAATACATCCTTGAAGATTTGGAGTTCGAAACATGCATGGTTTCACACTATCTCCCAATCCCAGGAGTGAAATGGGCCCACAGGAGATGACATACCCCTCCCCCTGCCCCATTTCCCTTCCCCTTGCTGCACTAGCCAGAAGCACTTGGCATAGCTATGGTATATTTGCATAGGGTCACCATACCTCCCCTTTAAAAGACAACACTTATGAAAAATACATGTTGCAGGACTGCACTGGAACCAATAGCCCTACAGTATGTATTTTTCATAAGTGCCCTCTTTTAAATGAGAGATATATTAACCCTATATGTGCAGGTGGTGCACATGGGCCCATAGGCTTCTGGGTGCTGGTACAGCTGTATTACTTGCACATATAATAGCTACACCCTAGGGGTGTGCATGTCATTTTCATTATTACAATAATGATAACAAAAATTGTCACTTTTGTTTTCATTATTGCAATAACAAAAACGACAACCGAGAATACTGATAAAAACAAATGACAATGTCGTTATCATTATTAGTGCTGTGGCAGTTGGGTTTTGGAGGGAAAATGTGGAGAGGAGAGGAGAGAGCAGACATCTCGGAGCCCTAAACAGTAGGGGTGGGACTTCACCCAAAAAAATGGATACCGGTTCCCGAAAACCCGGTTTACCGGATTAGAACCGGTATACCGGTACCGGTATTTTTCCATTGATTTCAATAGGGAACTGTCCCCATTGAAATCAATGAAATTAAAAAAAAAAAAACACTTTCCCTCCCCCGTCCAGGCTGCACGGGTGGAAGGGCGGACACCACCCACCCACCCTGCCGAGCCTGAATTTTTTTAAAAACATTTTTTAGCCAAAGTCCCTGCTAGTGTGGGCTCCAGGCTGCTGCTGTGCCGGTGGCAGCGACCCGAAATCCACACCAGCAGGTACTAGGGTGATCCCTGGGGCGGGGGG
>QEPC01001171.1:373112-408306 GCA_003113815.1 Sphenodon punctatus
ATTAATTATCTAAAGGGGGTGCCTCCCCCCCTGGCAACTGGGGAGGCTGGGGAGGGGAAGCCCCGAGGGTTTTTTCATTCCCCTCCCCTCATGGAATCTCCTGCCCCGCGTCCCCACAGCGCAGGCTGGAAATTCTGCGCTGGGGTAAGCGGGGCAGGAGATTCCGCGGGGGGAGGGGAATTCCGCGGGAAATCTGCAAATCGCAGACCCACGTTTCCCTCGGGGCCCTGGCTATAGGGGGCATAGGGAGAGTGGCAGAAGCATGGGCAGTCGCTCAGCCTCAGGGTTCCAGTACTCCCCTTCACAGGAAATATCTCATATTGGGGACAGCGAGGCAGACACTAGTCCCATGGAGGAGATGTCTGGTGCTGAGGCAATGGGTGTCCCTCCGAGAGCTGTGTCACTACCATGTTCTGCCCCTCCCATCAGCGATATCAGAGGTGCTTCACCCAGTGAAGGCCAGAAGGCAGGAGGGGCCAAAAATTCCTCCGTATGGGCACATTTTAAGTTGGTGCGGGTGGATGATCCCATAGAGGTGCAGTGCACTTTGTGCCAGAAGGTGGTGAAGCATGGGTAGGTGCTCACCAACCTTGGCACAACTGCCATGGCGAGGCACCTCAAGGGATGCCACACTGCTGTGCTGCTAAGTGGGCAGACAGGGGCAGTAGATGCTAGTGGATTTCCGACTGAAACGGCCACTTGTCCGCCTCTGTCAGCGCGCAGAGGGAGTATGATAGCGCCTCAGCCGCAGTGGAGACCTACCTAGAAGAGGAGCCATGCATCGATCCCAGCAGCGATCCCTTGGCCTACTGAGCTGGTAAGACCAACGTGTGTCCGGCCCTGTCCAAAGTGGCCAAGGCTCTGTTGTCCTGCCAACCAACGAGTATCCCCAGCGAGTGGGTGTTCTCCATGGCGGGGGCATTTGCCCACCGCACTGCCTGAGACTGAGGGCCAAGTTGGTGGATCAGTTGTTGTCCTCCTTGAACAGAAGCCTCTAGCAGCAGGAGTGGTATAGCTGCTAGGGGGGGAGCAGCAGCAGCAGCAGCGTCAGGGAACCATAGAGGAGCTGGGTTGGGGGCAAGGACATGCAGGGCGGTGTGGTTTTCAACTAAAAGCCACGTACATGTTGGGAGAAATGATCGCACTGGATGGGCAGCCCTTTTCGGTGGTCAGCGACATGGGGTTTAGGCACCTGATTGGCTTCCTGGACCCCCAGTTTAAGCTACCCTTGTGCACCACCCTGAGTTGGCAGGTGGTGCCAACCTTGTACCCGGCTTTAACGGCGTGGGTGAGGGAGCAGCTGGCAAGGACTGGGGGGTGCCACCATCCAGTTCATCACAGACCTGTGGTCAAGAAGAAATTTGCAGCACACCTACCGGCCAGTGATGGCGCACTGTTGGACTAACAGGATCTGGATGCAGCCTTTGGGAGTGCCAGGAGGGGTCCTGAAGCAGGATATAGGTGGGCCCTGCTTCAGGTGGAAGTCATGGATGACCCCCACACTGCTCGGAACATGGAGGCAGCCCTGACAACCACGGTGAGGGAGTGGGTCACGCCAAGCGCGCCCTTCACCAAGGGGTGCATGGTGACACACAACATGGCCAACATATTGAGGGCAGTCCGTGAGGGGGGCTTCACCAGCATCCTTTGGACCACACGCATCCTTCACCTGGTGGTCAGGGACGCTCTGGGCTTGGGGGAGAAAGGGATTGGGGCAGGCACCCTTAGCTCCCTTACTGAGCGGGGGAGGAAGCTGGCCGGTTTCTTTAACTGGAGCGTGAAGGGCAGCGACCTCCTCCAGGCGAAGCAGGCAGAGCAAGGCTCCCCAGTGTACCAGCTGGTGCTGGATGTGTCCACCCGGTGGAATTCAAGGTTCCTGATGCTCGAGCGGCTTCTTGAGCAGAAAGCCGCCTTGCTTCAGGTTCAACTGGTGAAGGACAGTGGGGCACCTCCAGGCTGCAATGGGGCAGAATGGGAGATCCTGGCTCACACGGTCTTCCTGCTGAGACTGTTCCTGGCTGTGACAGAGACCATCAGCTCCTCCACAGCCACCATCAGCCAGGTGACCCCTCTGGTTCAGAGTCTCCTCAGGGGGCTGGAGGAGATTCTCCAGGGGTGGGATTGTGGCCCTCAGGGCAGGAAGCTAGCAGATGAGGCAGTTATCCTGATGCAGCAGGTGAAGGCAGGGCTTAAGGCGCGGTTTGATGATCTCCTGCAGTGGGAGGAATACGTTTTGGCAACCATGCTGGACTCCAGGGTCAAGGGCAGCGAGGCACATCAGACAGCGCTCTATGGGCACTGGAAGGGTGACCTAGTGGAGAGGGTCCGGCAGGCAGAGCGGACTCTGTAGAGTACGCAGAAGCAGCAGCAGGATGCCCCTGGTGGGAGTGGGAGCAACCACCCCTTTCAGACGGCGGGGTCTATCCCTGCCCCCAGACCTAGCAGTAGCAGCACCAACAGCAGGTTGAGCAGCAGAAGCAGTACCCCTATTGCGAGCAGCAGCAGCTCGTATGTGCAGGCCACTCTGGGGAGCAATGTCTCATGCACAGCAGGGTAGGCAGTGTGGCTGAGGGCAGTGGTGGAGGTGATGCCCAAGCAGAGCTATGCGAGGGAGTACAATAGCGCCTCAGCAGCAGTGGAGACCTAATTAGAGGAGGAGTCGTGCATTGATCCCAGCAGCGATCCCTTGGCCTACTGGGCTGGAAAGACCAACGTGTGTCCGGCCCTGTCCAAAGTGGCCAAGGCTCTGTTGTCCTGCCCACCAATGAGTGTCCCCAGCGAGTGGGTGTTCTCCATGACTAGGGACATTTGCCTACCACACCGCCTGAGACTGGGGGCCAAGTTGGTGGAGCAGTTGTTGTTCATCAAGGTGAACCTTCCATTGCTGGGATTCCCTGAGCTGCCCCTGGACATGGATTGATGGTGCAGTGGCACACGCCATCCCACGCCATCAACTCAGCAGTCCTTCAAGGCCGATATAGTGGCAAGCCTTATAGGGCATGGTTTTGTCCTTTGGAGGTGGAAGACCTGCAACATTTCCTATTTGTCTGCTCCTTGTATGATAGCATAAGACAGATCTGGTTAGAACCATTATGCAAAGGAAAAGAGTATCTCTCAGTGCAATGCAAAATAGTATTATTGCTATCTACACAAGATGAGGGTAATATGAGGGCAATAACATTATTTGCCTTAGTAGATGCAAAGATTCAAGAAAATGAAGGGGTATAAACTATATGTTACCCCCTTTTTTTTTCTTATTCTGCATGCCTTATTGTATGTATTTTATTTTGTATTTTCAATGAGAAATATATGTTCTAATTGTCTGGATCTAAAACTGTGGCCATGGCAAAAGCTAGAGCCTAATAAATATATTCTATTCTATTCCTTAAAGTGAACCTTCCATTGCTCTGATTCCCCGAGCTGCCCCTGGACATGGATTGATGGTGCAGTGGCACATGCCATCCCATGCCAGGGGCCGTGTTGGGACGGGACTCCTCCTCAATCTGGGCTGCTGCTGCTGAGGTGCTGTCCCTCCCTCCCAGTGCCTGGTGCCCGCCCTGCCTTGCTCTCTCTCTAAATAGATGGCCTCTGCCAGCCTATCTGACTGACCTCATGACTCGGGGTGACATTGGGAAGCTGTAAGCCTGCCAGCCGGCCTCTACCTAGACAATCTCGGCCCACTTATCTAACTGACTCTCTCTCTGTCGTGCTGCACAGTCTTCTCCAGCCTATCTGAGTGCCCTGCCCTACCAAGGTCCCAGCCTGCCTTCCCTACTGCCTCTCATGCCACACTGCTCGTCTGCCCACCCACCCAGGTTGCCAAGATCAAAGCCTGCCTCAGCCTGCCTTCCGCTGTTCATGCCACACTACCTGTTGGTTTCTGCTGCCGCTGCTGCCTCTGCTGTCTCTTATGTGCCATGGGTTCTGCTACCGGGCAATCCAATGTCTGCCGCTGCTCCACAGATGCCTGGCAGCCTGCAGTGCCTGGCTAAATAGGGGTTCCAGGCCAGACACCAAGCTCCAAGTCTTCCTGGTCTCTGCTGCTGCTGCTGCTGCTGCTGCTGATGCTGCTGCTGCTTCTAGGTCTCATATGGCCAGTCCTGGTGCCACGGGCAGCCTCAGGGGCCAAGTGCCGAGCCTGCCTGCACAGGCAACCCGGGTTGCCAAGACCAAGACTTCCCAGTCTCTGCTGCTGCTGCTGCTGTGTCTCCAACAGCCTGCCATGCCCCCACGGGCACCACTGGAGCACTGCAAGCCTCTGCCATGGCCAAACTTTCCAAACATTCGGGGGTGTCCAAACTCTGTGAGACCAAACCCATGAACCTGAACTAAGTTTTCGGACCGAACGGCCAGACGGCTGAATATCCAAACTGTGTTCTGTTCGCACATCCCTAGTACATTCTTCCCAAGTTTATGTCCATTAACCCTTCTTCTTAGAGACAGCCTTGTTTGGCCAATGTGAGTAACAGAAGAACACTTTCATCAAAATGCCAGATATACTACCCTACTAGAGGTGCATGTATAGAATCCTCTAATTCTACAGCTGATGTTATTTCGTCCTGTAACCACTGTGTCTGAGTGGATGAGTGGACATAACTGGCATTTGCCCTGAAGTGTGGGTCTCTTTAAAGGTCCATTTCTGGTTAAGAGTCTTTTCAAATTAGGAGGCTATCTGTAGGCTAGACTAGGTCTGCACCTATTTCTCATTGGTGATTGTCATAACTATTGAAAATGGGTTTCAGGTTCCTTATAATACATTTAAGACTTTTATAATGGTGGTTGTATGTGATGACAAAAGGTGTTCTGTTGTGTTTTTTGTGAGTTGTGTGGTGGAGCAGATGTTCCCGTGGTATGCTACATGCCCTATGTATTTGTTCATCTGTGGTTTGGGGTTGGTATTTGAAATTCAAAAATGGCTGCTTGTGTAAGTTCTCCTAGATGCATGTCACAGTCAAGAGGATCAGATCAGATATGGTTATATCACAACGCTTGACTATATACTATGTATTTGAAGCTATGCTTTGGGTGGTAACTGGTGGCCTACAGGTAAGAATGAAAGTATGTAGGTTCCTATATAGGGAGGTTGTTAAACAATTCTTATGTATTTTCACTGTGGTGTAAAGAAAGTTTGCATAGGTTGTAGAATTCTCAAGGCTCGGATTTATAGTTGGGTGGAAGCAGTTGAAGTTTTGATGGAATTTCATGACAGACTCTTCTCCATGGGTCCACATGACAAAGATATTGTCAATATATCTTAAATATACAAGTGGAGCCAAAGGGTCGGGATGAGTTGATCAGAATCATTGTTCAAGGTCAGACATAAACAAGTTAGCATATTGAGGTGCCATATGTGTACCCACTGAAGTGCCATGGATCTGTAGGTATATTTTCTCTTCAAACCTAAAGTAATTGTGGGTGAGTACAAAACAAGAGAGCTCTGTGAGAATATGAGCAGTGGCCCAGTCAAGAATGGTGGTATCTATGGCTTTCAGTCCATCCTCAAGCGGAATATTGGTGTACAGTGCCTCCACATCCATTGTTGCTAGGATGGGGTTCTCTGGAAGGTAGTTAATGGGGATGAGTTTCTAAAGGAAGTCTGTAGTGTCTTGCAAATAGCTGGAGGTGTTGGTCACATATGGTCTCAATCAGTTGCCAATGTATCCTGATACCCCTTCTTTGAAGGTATTAATGCCAGAGATTGTGGGGCATCCTGGGTTTCCAGTTTTATGGATTTTAGGTACTAGATAAAATGAGTCCTGTTAAGGGTCTAGGGATGTCGAGGTCATGATGATTACCTTAATATCCTTAGGGACCTTGTTCAAAAGCTCATGTAGTGGTTTGTGGGATCACTAGGAAGGCATGTGTAGCATTTTGTGTTAGAGTTGTCTATCACCTTCAGAACCAATTTGAATGGTTTACCCCCAGAGACTGATGGAACCGGAGCGGTTCCAGAATGCTCTGGGTGAGATACCCTCTGACCTTGATGACGGTCTCATTTATGACCTCGTTGTATTATGGAACACTCTGTTGACAGAGGCCATTGATCAGATGCCTCCTAGGTGTCCGCTTCCAAGACTGCAGCACCGCAGGCCTCCTTGGTTCTCTGAGGAGCTGCAAGTACTGAAGCGGGAGAGGTGGTGGTTGGAGTGACAGTTGAATTGTTTGTGTACTGAAACTGACAGATTGCATTATAGAGCTAGTTTAGAAGCCTATGCCGTGGCTATGCAGGCAGCAAAAAAAGAGTTGTTTTGCTACCCTCATAGCATCTGTTAAATCCAGTCCAGCAGAGCTTTTCCGGGTGGTGCAGGGACTGGTCAGTCCGACCTGCTTCCACCTAGGAGTGGAGTCATCTAGTGCCCACTGTGACATGTTTGTGGATTATTTTGTGGATAAAATTGCTTGGATTCACCATAACTTCGACGCCGCACTTATTACATTAGGAAAACCAGAGGTTATGGAAGCCCTGCCTTGTCCAAGTTTGTGGGATCAATTTCAGTCGGTGACACCTGTCGAGGCAGCCAGCTCTTGTGAATTAGATCCGTGCCCATCCTGGTTGGTCAAGGCCTGCAGGGAGACACTGGGGCCGTTGCTGGCTAGGGTGGTCAATGCCTCCCTTTGGGAGAACAGACTAGTGCCGGGCTGTCCTAAAGAGGCAGTGATGCAGCCTCTGCTCAAGAAACCATCACTTGATGTTGACTCCCTCGCCAGCTATTGGCCTGTCTCTAACCTTCCCTTTTTAAGGAAGGTTATTGAATGGGTAGTGGCCTGACAGCTGCAGGAGCATCTGGATTGTATTGATTTTCTTGATCCCTTGCAGTCTGGATTCCATCCAGGTTATGACACCAAGACTGCAGTTGTGACGTTAGACAATGACCTATGCTGGGAATTAGATCAGGGTTATTCGACCCTGCTGATTCTATTAGATCTGTCGGTGGCATTTGATACCGTTGACCATGAATTGTTGTTGATGTGCCTGTGGAACCATTCAGGTGTGGATGGGATGGTTCTTGAATGGTTCCATTCCTTCCTGGCTGGAAAAACTCAGTGAGTGGTGCTTGGGGATTATTTTTCATCATACCGAAACCTCTTGTGTGTAGTCCCTCAGGGTTCTGTTCTGCCCCCTCTTCTGTTCAACGTGTACATGCAGCCGCTTGGCGAGGTGGTCAAGAGGTTTGGCTGCGGTGTCACCAATATGATGATGACACTCAGCTTTACCTCTACTTTTCATCAGACCCAGGTCTGGCAGTCTCGGTGCTTACCCGGTGTTTGGCAGCTGAAGGGGACTGGATGAGGGCGAACCGACTGAGATTGAATCATGACAAGATGGAGGTAATGCTGGTGGGTAAGGCCCCTATCATTGATGGGGTCTATCCTTCATTGGTCTCCCAGGTACAGAGTCTTGGAGTGCCCCTTGATTCGAAACTCCGCTTGGATGGTCAGGTGGAGGCTGTGGCAAGGAGTTCTTTCCGACAATTACATATGGTGCAATGGCTTCAACCATATGTTTTGGACTCCGACCTGGCCACTATCATCCATGCTTTCATCACCTCTAGGCTGGACTATTGTAACATGTTCTATGTGGGGCTACCCATGGTAATGGTTTAGAGACTGCAGCTGCTGAAGAATGTGGCAGCCCATCTCCTGGTGGGATTGGGCCACTGGGAGCATATTACACCAGTTCTCTGATCTCTGCACTGGCTGCCTGTAGTCCTCCAGGTCTGATCCAAGGTGTTGGTGCTTGCCTATAAAGCCCTAAACTGTCTAGGCCCTACCTATCTGTGGGACTGCCTCACCCACACACCCCCGATTCTAGATTGACCCCTGATGTCATCTGGGAGTGCCCTCCTCAAGGTCCCCTGAGTTTTCTGGGGGGCCATGATGGAGAGGACATTCTTGGTGGTGCTCCACAGCTGTGGAACTCCCTTTTGGTGGAGGTCCGATTAGTCCCGGAACTCCACTCTTTTTGACATAGTTGTAAGACCAGGCTGTTCTGCCTGGTGTTTGGCGGGGATGATGAGTGAAAGGCGAGGGGAGTGGGTTGGAGTGGAGGGATCTTTCTTTTTTTCTTTTTATCCTCCTTGTAATGAATAGTTTTATGTGTTTTTAATGTTTCAATGTTATTGTAAGTCACCCCGAGCTGCTGTGTCAGGAGGGTCAGGGTATCAAATTTTTAATATATAAATAAGTTAATTAATTAATTCATTAATTAAATATATTCCTTCTTATCCATGATGAATGTGGCCTCACCCTTGTCTGCATGTTTGATTAATATATTGGTGTTGGTAATAAGGGTCTTAATTGCCTTCTGTTCATTGAGGGTGAGGTTGCTAGTTTTGTTATGTAGTTTATTGATGACCTCTGTAGTACCCGACTCTGGAAGCAATTTATATATAAATCCAATTTAGGATTGCGGCCCTCTGGTGAGGTCCATAAGGACTCTTTATGTATGCGTTTGTTGGGCTGACTCAGGTTGGACAATGAATCAGTTAGGTGATCTGTATTAATTATTACTTATTACTTATTATTATTATATAGCACAAGCAATGTACCTCGTGCTTTACAAATTAATTGAATAGACATGGTACCTGCCCTAGGGCTTACAATCTGAGAGACGGGGGTGGGGAAGGGATGAAGGAAGGGGAACAGAGGGAGAGACAAGGAGTGTAACATTCACAAAGATACGAGGTCCCAGGTGCACGCGCTTGGTTTGGTTACATCAAGGATGATGGCTGGTATTGAAATATTCCTTGAGTCTGAGTCATTGGGAAAAAGCTTCAAGCTCCCCACATATCTGCATCATGTTGGGAGGTGTAGCAGGGCAAAAGAAAAGGCCACAAGACAGATTGCTCTTCTCAGCTTGACTGAGGATCTGGCTGGATAAATTGATATTATTGTTAGAAGTATCATGGACATTAAAGCAGGAATCATGTTGAGGCTGAAATAGGCCTTTTTCACACAGACACTCTAACACTGATAAAATGGGTGTTACATTTTATTATACATGTTGCAGGGCTGCAGGTGTGCGCAATGGGTGCCCTGCAACATGTATAATAAAATGTAACACCCATTTTATCAGTGTTAGAGTGTCTGTGTGAAAAGGGCCATAGTCTTGTGAGTTTTGCATTCTTCTTAACCATAAGGAAGTTAAAATGGGAGATGTAAGTTTCCTGAATAGATCTATCATCTCTTTATGATCCATGTGCTGGTAAATCCCATGAGGCTATTCTGGTGTCTAGGTCAGTGAGACTTCCTAGGATCAGAGTCTAGTGTTATACAGTATTCCTATTAGGTGGTTTCTTAGTTTTATGCATAAGATGTTACATAGTCTCTCTGAGTATTTAGTGTGGTATGTTGATTGAAGTGAGTTCTCTACCTGTAATCCTTTGGGTATGATGTTCTTACATCTGCACTCCGTTAGGATGATGATGTCCATTTGTATGTGAGCAAGTTTCTTGTGTAGATTAATCCTGGTCCATTTAATCCATTTTAGGATGTTTTTAGACAAGCGCGGCGGCGCCCGCACTTGTTTTTCAAAAGACCCAGCAGTCCATTCTACACGTGATGCTGCTGCCGAATACGCGCATGTGCGGGTGATGTGCATCCATTTCCAGCCGCGTATGACCAGCCTCGATCACCGACCCGGTCAGTTTGCGGCTGGAAATGGATGTGCTTCGCCTGCACATGTGCGTATTCGGTGGCAGCATCACGTGTAGAACGGACTGCCGGGTCTTTTGAAAAACAAGCGCGGGAGCTGCCACGCTCGTCTAAAAATGGCCTAAGTGTGGTGTCTTCCATAGTAATATATTTTTTGGAATCCATGTTAGTCTGAGTCAACTATTTTCTAATGTCATTTCAGAAAAGACAAGAAATGCATATTAGCAAAGCCTGCCTATTGCCTATTACCCAGGATAAGGAAATTGGGAAGAAGAATGGGGGGGGGGGGGAATGGCTTAATGATTAGGGAGCATGTAAAGCCATAGACATCTACCAGACATCTGCAATCTCAGTGATTTCACTCCTCTTACAGCCTTATCTTCATGGGTGGCATGGGTTACCTGAGGCTTTCATTGGGGAAGAGGAAGACCTGGCTGGCACACTCACTCTTCTACACACACCTCTTCTACAATCTCAAGTACAGTGTTTGGAAGTCAACTGGACATCCATGCTGGTGGCAGAGATCTTGCCTTTCCACATCATGAAGAAATAGCGAAGTGTGAGGCATATCATCAATGTAAGCAATGGGGAATGTCAACTAGTCCAGGGTAGTTAGAATTTTATTTATTTATTTATTTTATTTATTTATTCAGTTAGTCAGTCACTTTTTTACCCTGCCTTTCCCACAAGGGCTCATGGAAGAGGGAAAAAAGAAAAAAAAATGCCAGAAGGACTGAGGAGCTGCCAAAAAGATGAGGTGGCCTTCCATCAGTTAAGCTCCATTTATTTGAGGAGAAGGCATTGGTCTTCAAAAAAAGAAATGCAGAAGTGGAGGCGAAACAAATATCCAACAGTGTGAATATATCTGTTGAATTTCCACTGTCTTATTCAGGCCTGACAAAGATGCATTTTGTTGAGTGTCCATTTTGGATATTTCAATTTGGTCACTTTGGTTATTTTATTCTGGTTATTTGAGTTAGTCTGGGGATTCCATTACGTTGTTTCTGGCTACTAGCAGTATTGCATAGGCACAGCAGCTGTAATGAAGTAAAATACAAAATTTTCCAAAATACTGAAATAACCAAAGCGACCAAACAGAAATACCCAAATAAGCAGATATGCAAATATCCATTTAAGTTGCATATTTTAGTTGGATATTCGCATATGGATCTGAAAATGGACATAATGGCCACAATCCCATGGTTTGCGGATCCCTGTGTACAAGCCACATGCATGCACGTGCGGGAGGTTTGCACATGGTTTGCGCTTTGCACAATGAGTTGCCAGTGTGGATGCGCATGGATCTTGTGCAGCTGCTTTTCCATATGACTCCACGTGGAATCCACAGACCATGGGATGGGGGCCATTATCCATGGATATGACTTCCACCATTTGTTTCACTTCTAACCAGAAGCATTTCCCCCAAAGTAACTCAAACTAAGATTTTTTGAAGTTCAATATCTTTTCACAAAATGAAGGCAGAATGAGTTGTTTTTTAAAATAAAATAAAATTTTAAAAAAAAGAAAAAGAAAAAGAAAAAGAAAAGCTTGTGCTTCCTGGTTTTGGATAGAAATAGAAGCCTAGTACAAGATTGTAATGATAAAGTCTATTCTCAGTTGTGGTAAAATTCGGTAGACCAACTGAGGATCTCGCCAAGATGAAGCCAGGTCTGTGTTTTCACAAGAATTCTACCACCAAGGGGTGCAGACAAGTTCTGATAAGCAGTTGAATTTTTAAAGAAGAAAACTGTACAAAAAACACTGCACATCCTAGAATAGCTATTGAAGCCAAGTATTTTGTGTGACAACATCTTTTAATCCCCATTTTGAATGCACTTAGAAACTGAAACAGAAATGACAGTTCTTTGAAAAGAAGAATATTTCTTAGGCATTTGTCTGAGAATTATCTACTAATAACCACAGGAGATCCCCAGACACACCATTTGCCTTCTTTTAATTGAACTTCTTATCCAGAACTGGTGACATTTTCTGTTTCTTTCCTGCTTTGAGAGATGGGCTCACCAGTGGCTTCTCGACTTTGCTGATATTCTTCTGGGAAATCCCACTTGATTGGATATTGCAAGGTTCTTTGGCACCAAGACTATGCCTGGCCTCACTCACATGCATAAACAAATCCATCTGGAATCTCAAATGTTTGCCAAGTACTTAGGATAACCTCTTTTCTTGTCCCCCAGTTTTAAAACATCCTTCCACTTGGGGGCTTGATATTTACATTATATTTGCACAGTTTTTTGCAGCCTTATATATTTATTCTAATATTCGTAAGTCAGAGATAAAGAATGGAAATCAAAGCACCTCCAAGTAGTTCTGCAAAAACTCTGGTTCTCGTCAAGGTTTTAACCTTGAATGTTGAAGAATTATCATTTTTAAAATACCTTGAAAGACCATATGTGCTAATAAAATTAGATTCTAGATCACTTTATTGACCTAGACCCTGTGAGACCAAAACCAAGAGGAGAAATGGTGCCCTGAATTAAGAATAATATAATATGATCTTAATTATTTATATTTGGGTTTTTTAAATATATTTTATTCTTTTATCTTGACCTGCCATCATAGTATTGGGGTGGGTTGCAATAAAACAAAATGCATATGTAAAATAAAAAATAAAAATAAAATCACTTAAAATTTACCTCATTGCCTAATTCCTAAGCCATACCCTGTTACCAGAAGCCCACCTAATCACAAATTATAATAGGGTCGGATCTCAGTCCCCAGTCCCCACATGTCACATCTCAGCATTCTCTGCTACAGGTCCCTTATTTCTTGGAGCTATCACCACTGCGCCATCTCCAAGCGCTTACTCAAATTCTCAGGCAGTCTGTTTCCAAGTCCCAGTGTCTTTTATTAACTATTTACATATGCAATCCCACAAGTGTCCATCAACAACACAGGCCACCTTAGCCCACAGTCTGTCCTCTACATAGTGGGACCGATCCCAAGTCTTGTGGACCGTTGCACGGAGCACACGCAGTGTGCATGTACATACACATGTGCAAGCTGTACACACATACATACGGCATGGGGCCTACAGTGTGTGCACAAACTGTGGTAGCATGTGCATGGCTTGGGATTGGTCCCAGTCATGTTTTTAACAAATGTTGGCTCCCAAAAGCTACTTGTAGAGGTGTTGCTTCACTCTGAGCTCACTCTGTACTGCTAGCTCCCTGCCAGAATTTCATCGGTTCCACGCCAGTCACCTCAAGCTCACCGTCTCCTTAGCTATTAGGCTTCTGTCTCCCCAACTGTCTCTCAGTCCAGGCTTGGGCTCCAATGCTTCCCTGCACAGGTCCGGTACCACTTCACTGTGGCTTCCCCACTATGGTGTTTCCACCAGCACTGCCAGCAACACAGCCACAGTTTAGCTGCTTCCAAAGTACGGCTTCCACCCCTGTCTAATGGGCAGGCCCCTATTAAGCAGGTAGCTCCCATATCCAAACTTCCCACCCTCTCCACCGGTCCTGCAAGCAAGTCATTTCCATTTAGAGGGCCAGTGCCCTCAACAATACCTTTGAGCAGGGGGACCTGGTTTACCCTATTACAGAAATATTTCATAGCACACATCAGATTTGCTTTGGAGAACCCCAAGAGGAATGGAGTTCCAAAGCTGAAGAATAGCCACCAAATTTTTTTTGTTTAAAATGCCTCTGCCCACACCCGTACCATCTCTAATTGGTGCACAGAGAAACCTCAATAGGACATAGGAAGAAGGAGGTCCTTAATGTATATTGGGCCCAAGATCTTTATGCTGTCAGGTCAGTGCAAATGGACACAGCTAATGAGTCTCACTAAAATCAATGGGAGAAGCAGTCAAAATATCATATGTACAAAGGTTTGAAAAGACAACACTTCTGCTTTCAAAATTGAAATATTGTTTTCCAAATGTTTGTGGTTTCCAAAAACTAAAATATGAGGGAGGGTTGATAACTTTTCAGTGATCAAAAATGGGAAGCCAATCCAAAGTCCCTCAGATCCTGCATGCAACCCCCGCGAGTGCACATGCATGCATGTCTATTGGGAATGCACTGTCACACACAGGACCCATGCAGATCCCACACAGATTCCACATAGAAGGGTTTGGGATTGTGGTCACTGCCTAAAACATTTTGGAAATTTAAATGTTTCAGCAGAAATTGAAAGATTTTGTTTTCTGAAAAATGCTAGTCTAGCAAAAACGACACAAAAAAGGAGATAAGGCCAGTAACAGCCACACACAGCAATGGAACAGTACAAAAGAGTTACTTGGAAGTAAAATAATAATTTACTACAAAGATATAAGTGCAATAAATAACAATATCAATTATATATTAAAACATAACAATTTAAGAACGTAAAAAAAACAATCCTGATGCATTTTGAGGCAAAGCTCTTCTTCAGGGTAGTCTTTCTAAAGTCATAATATAAAAATCATAATATTTTTATTTATTTATTTATTTATTTTATTCAGCTTTTATGCCACCCCCTCCTGCCATAGGCAGCGCAGGGTGGTGTACAACAATAAAACACATAAAACATCTAAAAACAATTTAAAACAGTAATACATAAAAGCAGCAATAATGCCCCGTCTAACAACCCATCCCTCCCCCCTCCCCTTCCCCCTTCCCCAAAGGCCAGGTGGAACAGCCAGGTCTTACATTGGGTATTTTCAGACATTACAAGATCGCACTCAACCACGGTGATCCCCACATGGTGATTGTGATCCCGTAACATCTGTTGGGGGGAATGGAAGTTCCCCCCCAGATGTTCACCCCTATGAATCACCGGGGGGGAATCACATTCAACATGCAAACGAAGGTCCTGGCTGGACCATCTCCATTTGCGTGTTGAATGTGATTCCCCCCCGTGATCAAGGGGACCATAATGTCTGACCCCCTACCACGGCCCAGAATCAGCCGTGGTCAATGTGGGTGGGCGCTGCGGCTGCATTGGCCGCGGTGCCCGCCCGTCTCCCAAGAGGGTGGGTGGCCTAGAGAGTGTGGGGGGTGGGGTCGTACAGCCGCACATTGTGCCATGCGGCCCCCCCCCCCGGATTCCCCGCCGTGAGTGGCCAACACGTCTGTTGGCCATTACGTGTTGACCCCGGTGTGGAATCATTAGGGTGTTTCCGTGGCGGGGCGAATTGAGCCCCGTCACGTCTGAAAATACCCGTTGTCTACGAAAAGAGGGGAGGTCTGCAAACAGATGGACCTCCGATGGGAAGACATTCCACAGCTGTGGTGCGGCCACCGAGAATGCCTTCCGCATGGTTGACACCCGAGACACTCAGGGGACCCACCAGAGGGTACTCCCCAATGACCGCAGGGGCTGATCCAGAACCCAGGGGTTGAGGCAGTCTCTACGGTATGTCAGGCCAAGGCCAGTTAGGGCTTTAAAGGTAAGCACCAACAACTTGAATTGGGCCCGGTAAGTCACTGGCAGGCAGTGCAGAGAATGGAGCACAGGTGTTATGTGCTCGCGCCAGTCCATACCAGTCAGCAGACGGGCCACTGTATTCTGTACTAACTGCTCTGGGCTGTTACCAAGGGAAGCCCCACATAGAGCGCGTTGCAGTAATCTAGTCTTGAGGTAATAAAAGCATGGATGATTGTGGCAAGATCCGCATCTGAGACATACGACTTCAGCTGATGCAACAGATGTAAGTGGTGAAATGCTCTTTTCAGCACAGCCATCACCTGGGCATCCAGGCGAAGCTATGGGTCCAGGAATACCTCCAGACTGTGGATGCCAACAATACTGGATGCCAACAATATCCTTGGCCAATAGACAGATCTATTAGAAGTCCTCAGCAGCCCCAAATGACTATTAAAAATATACTGCCACTTCTATTTTAAAAAACCTGAGAGGTCTGTAAAAAAAAAAAAGTCAACCACTCAAAATAGTGGAAGGAAGGAAGAGAGAGAGAGAAAGTTGTAGCATAGTAAAGGGTTAATTCAAGTAACTGGAATTTTCCTACATCTCACTGGGGTTTATGGGACTTACTAATTTCTCAGTTCAAGAATAAAATGTTTCTTCGCTCCCGGTCTCCTAAGACCAGGCAGTAGTGCTCCTGGAGAGGTCCAGAGTCACTTTTGACACCAGAAATCTGGTACAGAGATGCAGTCTACCAACATCACTTTTGGTAGCAGGCAATGTGTACATTTTGCTAAGTTTTGTTTCTATTTATTTATTTATTTATTTATGTATTTATGTATGTATTTAATTAATTAATTAATTAATTAATTAATTAATTAATCATTTTTAGCCCACCCTTTCCCAAAGGCTCAGGGTGGCCTACTTCTGCTATTACTAGTCTATTTCATCCAGTTCTAGCTATTAGATCTGAAACAAATAACCTGGATTTTCCCACCTCGGATCTCTCCAAATAACATGGAAATGAATTGCTATCCATTTCTCCATATTTTATTTCAGATATTTGTTTTAGTTATTTCAGTTTGGAAATATACTGTCAAAATTATTGCAGTTATTTTCTAAATAGGTGAATATTTGCAAAAAAATAAAATTTGGTGGTCATTTCAACTCTAGTCATTAGTGCTTACACTGGCACAAAGGTCCATGTTCATAAATCTGAATGCAGGTTGAAATCTATCTTTATTTCCAACAATTATCTCATTGGATGTATCTGGATGTTTCCTCCAAATAGGGATTTTTTTCCCCCCTTACTTATAGAAATAGAAGGTCAGAGACCTGGCATCTATACACTTTTTCTCTGTGACTGGTCAAATACCTTAACTACTTTGTGCCTTCGTAATATTTATCTGGTTCTCAGAGGTGGCACTGA
The DNA here is from genome assembly GCA_003113815.1 of Sphenodon punctatus. NCBI lineage: Eukaryota > Metazoa > Chordata > Lepidosauria > Sphenodontia > Sphenodontidae > Sphenodon > Sphenodon punctatus. The sequence continues at coordinate 389,566 of QEPC01001171.1, forward strand.
ATAAGGAAGAAACTTCAGCTGTTTGGACATACCTGTCAAATAAAGGACAATTGTTTGCCAAGGATTGTACTCTTTGGTCTGGTAGACTGTGGTAGACCAAGGGACAGACAGTGCAGGGAATGAATAGATTCATAATAGGAAAGGGACCTAAAGACATATGTTGACATGAAGGACAAAGCACAATGGAAAATGGAGCACACGTGACAGGCAGCCCCTCTGGTGGCTGGAATCTGGGATAAAAGAAGATAATACTGAGATTCTTGCTGCATATTATACAAAATGAATTTGTTGTGCAACTTCATTGTATGTCTGAGCTCATCACTGCAAGACTTTTCAAATTCTTAGAATGTATGAGCAGACATGCTAAAACTATACTTGTTGGATTGAAACATCTACTGGTGATCTTAGTCTTAATCAAACTGTGCTTTCCCAAAACTTTCAGCTGACATGTACGTGCTGTGAATTTATATTCAAAGTAATCTCTCTGGCACTTTAATTTTCTTTTCATTGTCTTCCCTCTTTTAAGACCCATCCCTATGCAGCCTCACTGTTTGCTTAGCTGAGATTTTGAAGGTTGTTTTATTAATTTATCTTTTGGAGGGAAGAAGACTTATTACCAGGTGTTCTGCATGTTCCAACAATCAGTTCTGCAAATGCACCTCAATCCTAAACAGCATTGTTGCATGTTCAAAGAATCATAGGGTGATTTCAGAAGTGACATGGTGAATGTCCAACACAGTCAACCTCAATCAAACGCGGGGGGTGGTGAAAGCGCTGTGCATGTCTGTTTGCTCGCATCCAGATGTTCACCACAGTCAAACGTGGCCCAGGGTGAAGCTAACCACGCTGCATGAGGTCGGGGCAGGAGGAGGTCCAGAAGTGTGGTGAATGGTCACCACAGCATGGGTGAATGAAAAGTAACTTCTGAATGGAAACCCGCAACCGCGGTGGAAGGAATTGAGCCCAGCCACGGTGTATTCTGGGGCTCAAACCGCGGTCTACATCTCCACTGCATGTCTGTTGTGTTCCCCCAGCCCATGTTCTCTCTGATTTGCCCTGGATGGTGGTCACAATCCTGTCACTTCAATTGGAGCCACACATGTCACCACAGCCCGCGGTGAATCCGTTCACACCGGGGTGGAATTCACTGTGGTGAATTGGAACGCGTCAATTCTGAAATCACCCATAGAGCCAGAAAGGGACCCCAAATGTCATCTAGTCATGCCCCCAGTAACAATGCAAGATTCACCATACTAGACTCTCCATACAAAACATACATCCTGTTTTATTACAGTGATTCCTGAACGTTCCAGACTGAGTGTCTGTCCAAATTTTTAAAATGTCTTACTTTCTTGTAGACCACCATGGACCCTCTGGAGATGCCTGAAGCAGCCTGCCACATACTAATTGAAGGTTATCCAAGGCTGTAACTAGACAAATAACATCAGTAATTCTTGGTGCTCTATAGGGGTGTGCACTTGGTTTTTGTTATTTTGATAATGAAAACTAAATTTTCATTTTTCATTTTAATTATTACAATAATGAAAATGATAACAAAATCAATAACAAAATTTTGTTTTTGTTATTAGTATCAGTATTGGTATTGCACAAAACCAAAAATTTTGTTTGTGGTTTCGTTTCCATTTTCGTCAGCGCATTTGGGGGTGGGGGGTCTGTGTCGGGAGGGGCTATAATGAGATGCAGTCTGCTGGCATTTCTGCCACTGGCACTTCTAACACACACAACACATACACACACACATGCTGATGAAAACGGAAACTAAACCGAAAACAAAAATGTTGGTTTCATGCGAAACCAATACCAATAATGATACTGATAATGAAAAATGAAATTTTGTTAAAAAAAATGAAGACAGTTTTAATAATGATGAAGCCAAAAACCAAAAACTAATAACATAATGGGTCCCTGGTGCACACCTCTAGGGTTCTAGCCATCTCAACTGGAGGGAAGAGGAAAACACAGCCATTCCAGTTCATGCACTTCAGAGTCATGCCTTGCTCCTCTAGAGATTGCAGACATTGAAGCTCACTCTGCCGTTGATGTCACAGCTGACTTCCTAGACTTGATGCAGACTACAGTTTGGTAGATGGCAATAGTTTAAGGCCATTTTTGCAAAGACACTCCAGCCCCACCCCCACCCCCTGCTTGATGTGCGGGCGGGTGTGTGGTGGGGAGGGCATCCATGTGTATGCCACGGTGGTGCTGGGGATGGGTGTCCACCTAGAGAAACACCACAGGCAGTGGTTGGAAGCAAGTGTGTGATCTTGGCTCACACCCTTCTCCACCCATCACCCACCCACGGAGCCATCTGACAAAAAGGAGGGGTGTTGCTCGTGGGAAAGGAAGCACCCTCACCTCCACCAGCGCACACCCATTCCCCCCACCGCTGAAGAGACACCCACTGAAGGAAGTGGATGCTTGTTGCTCTCCTGCTTTAGATTCTCAACTCAAGTCTTCAATACATGCCAAAAGGGTGATGTGTGGTAAAATTATCCATAGTGGCATAGAGTGGTAATTAAGATCCTCAACTGAAATCAAATTAGGCAAAGATTGTTTGATAACACTGGAAACCATTTAAAACCCACCTGGTCTGAGGTAAACTAAGCAAGGAATCATTATTATTTTTTGCCAAGGGTCTCAAAAAATAAATTAATTAATAAAACCCCTCCATGTGAACTTCTATGACTGTAGACCGTGGCTGCTATGCATTAAAAGAAATTGTTCTTAACCTAAAGTAGCCAAAAAGCAACCCATTAATATAAGCTACAAAATAATAGGGATGTGTGAACAGAGTGTGGTTATGATGTTCGGCCGTTAGGTAGTTCGGTTCGAAAACCGAATTCGGTTTCGGTTGTTCGGTTAAAAAAGTTTGGTCTCGCCGAACGTTTGGTGGAGTTTGGACCCGTCACAAGGCTTGGGGAACTACAGGGATGCCTGGGGGGGCCCGTGGTAGAATGGCAGGCCATCAGAGACCCAGCAGAAGCAGAGACTGGAAAGGCTTGATGCTTGGCACCCCTGCTTGCCTGGGCAGGCAGGCTCAGCGCTTGGCCCCTGGGGGTGCCCATGGTGCCAAAGCTGGCTGTCTGAGAACCAGAGGCAGCAGCAGAGACCAGGAAGCCTTGGTGCATGGCACCCCAGGTGCAGGACAAGAGACACTTGTCATGTTGGACAGGGCCAGCCACATGTCCCTCTGAGAGCTGTGTCGACACCATCTTCTGCCCTCCCATGTGTTCCATTGAACCCATCAACTTGAGTTTCCTGGATGACTCCACGGACAGTGGCCCCACCAACAAGATAGAGATCAGCATGGACTGTGTCTGGGTGCAGGATATGGACATGGGCAACCCCATGTGGGTGATTAGCAAACCACCTGTCAAATCTTGCCTGGGCTTTGGTCTCTGGCACACTCTCAGCTGCCACCACCTGCTCTGGTGTCTGTAAGGCGGGCAATGGGGCACATGGCAGAGGTGGCAGGGGCCATGCCAGCGGAGTGGCAGCAGGCATCAGCTTCAGCCCGAGCCCATCACCACACCTCAAACTTCACAGGCCTGATTTTTGCAGTCAGGCTTCAGAGGCTCCCAGCAGTGGTACTAGCTGGGGTGTGGTTCGGCGGCCCCTCCTGCCAGCGTCCTCCACTGCTATGCAGGGCACTGGAAGGCCTGCACTCCAGGAGGCTGCGGCTGTCTCCGCTGCGGTGGCTGCAGGAGCAAGTGCAGGTGCTTCGGTGTCAGATATTCCTCCAGGGACACCAATGTCCCTGACGCCCATTATTGAGGTGATCCCCAGCAGTTCAGGGCTGGTGGATCCCACCCCAGCTTCAAGAGGCAGGGCCCGATCCCAGGGCAATGGCAGCAGCAGCAGCTATAAGGGGTACAGAGAGAGTAGCAGAAGCATGGTGGGCAGTTCATCAGTCTCAGGTTCCCAGTATTGCCCTTCACGGAACATCACTCTCATTGGGAACAGCAAGGCAGACGCTAGTCCTGAGGAGGAGATGTCTGGTGCTGTTTTCCCCCTCCCAGCAGCACTGTAAGTGGTGCGTCACCCAGTGCAGGCCAGAAGGCAGGAGAGGCAACAAATTCTTGGTCTGGGCAGCATGCATTTTAAATTGGTGTGGGCGGATGATCCCAGGGAGGTGCAGTGCAGTTTGTCAGAAGGCGGTGAAGCATTGGCAGGTACTCACCAACCTTGGCACAACTGGATCAGTGGCTAGCTCAGAGGAATTGGAAGGGGGGAGGGCAATTACTTTTGTTACTTGCTGCGCCCGCCTTACCACAAGCCCCATTGGCTCTGTACAGCCTAGCCCATGGCCAATCGCAGCCTGCGAAAGCAGTGGTCTGAGGAAAAGAGGGCTTGTGATTTGGCAGGCAGGCTGCTATTCCAAGCCTCTCCACCCTTGGTGCCAGGAAGTCCACTCCTCAGGTGGCCCCCTTCCTCCCTCGGCTTGTTTACCCCATTTTTCCTGCCCGAATGTTGCCGAACTCAACCAAACTGGTCGTTTGAACGTTTGGTTCGGACATTCGGTTCGGTGGACTGAACATGTCAAGTTTGTCCCGAACACCAAACATCCGAACTGCGTTCGCACATCCCTACAAAGTAACGCCCATAAATTCTTATGAATGTGAAGAATCACTAGCACAAGTGAGAGGATAGGTGTAGGAATTTTGTGAGGAAAAATTCTCACCCTAGGTTCCATTGACTATTGTTCCCTTAGATTTTTCCCACACAGGAAATTAAGACAGGGTGAATTTTACTAACAAGGATGAATTTCATTTGGAGCAAAATATAAATGGCATGTACAAAGGAATAGATGAGAAACAAAATCTAGTGGTGCCTTAAATAATGAAGGCCACTTTCAGACATCCTCCACGTCCCTCCCATGCACATATTCTGGCTGCGGTGTGTGTGTGTGTGGAATGCACAGCCAGAATATGTGCATGGATCGGCTGGTCTGAAACACACAAACACACACACCGCATGGCTTTGCTGGCAGACATGTGCAAGGATGCAGAACTCGATTTCATGCTCTGCATCCCTACACATGTCTGCTGGCAAAGTCACGCACGGGGGGGTGGGTCTTTCAGACTGGCAAATATCTGTGCATATTCTGGCTGCGCATCCCTCCCCCCCCCCCCCCAGCCAGAATATTTGCAGGGCGGGAGGGATGTCTGAAAGTGACCTTAGTTACTACCTGTAATTATTTAGGAAAATGCAGTAAAATAAGATATTGTATAAATCTTTTAATCTTAAAACCTAAACTAAGGTAAACCCCCTCAGAAGAATGGCCAGCTCCTCTAAAGTGGATCAACTTACCTGCCAAAGAAAACTCGATTTGAAGAAAAAGAAGCTTTCTGCCTTCAATGCAATGGCTCTGTGTCAGAATGCTTAGGTGGCACTCAGGACAGAGTTTTGGTGTGATGAGCTGAACAGCTAGCTAGTCTTCAGTTTTAGGCCATTTTTATAGACCACATTGTTACCAAATTCATGTTTATGGTAGTGCTTTATTTATTAAGCTCATACATGTATTATAATTTCAGCTAAATCTCAAGCTAAATAAGGTAAAACATTCTCCTGTCCAACCAACTTTTCAGCATACATTTCACCTTTCACCTAATTTCACCTAACTATACTCTTGGTCTTTCCTCTACTTCTGCTTACCGGACTAAAAATACTTTTCTCCCTTCTGACATGATCAGGCCCAGACTTAGGGCAGGCCTCCTAGGCCCAGGCCTTGGGCCTCATTTTCTGGAGGGGTGGCAATTCTGGCGCCGGCTCTGTCCCACTCCATTTTTGTTTTTCTCTCTGTACAGCTGAGACTGCTGCCCACAGTCAAAGCCTGCTGCCTGGGTCCCCATTCCTCACCTGCCTCTGCCATCTGCCTGCTAGTAGTGCTGCAGCAGCAGCAGGACACCAGGACACCGATCAGACTGGGAGATAAAGCTGTTTGTTTACAAACAACTCCTCCCCATTTGAGTGATCAGAAGGTTGTTGTCTTGTAAAGAAGGTTCTTTGAGATAGCTCCCAACATTCTCACAACTGGGTTGTGCATGCTCACCCTATTCAAATAATAGACCACGTGATGATCTCCAGCTCCTCTACTATAAAAAGCACTCTCCCCCCTCAGAATGACAATTCCTTCCAACCCTTTCTAAGAATATATGAAAAACAATCATTCAGGGCTGGAAAGGTGGGTGTTGTGAGAATGTTTGGAACCATCTCAAAGAATCTTGTTTACAAGGCAGCAACCTTCTGTTCTTCTTCAAGTGGCTCCTCACATGTCCTTTTTACATGACTCCACCAGGTGGGGGTGTCCGTGGGCACACTGGTGCATTGATGGGGCATGCACACGGCCACACACGCATCCCCACTCACCCCCAGCTCATCCGCACCCACAGATGAGCCACCTCCATTTTCCCTAGTTGCTCTGTGCATGGGGACAAGCGGGGGTTGGGGGGTAAGTGGGGATGTGTGTTAGGCAGGGGCGTGCACACACACCCAGTCACTGCAGGCGTGTGTGCTGTATCATTTACATGGAGCTCCCCCACCCATGAACACGCAGCATGTGGGTGGGCCTTGGCTTTGGAGCAGCAGCCTGAGAAGGGCCTAGGGGCACAAAATTCCTAAGTTTGGACCTGAACATGATGTGAAACTAATGATGTCAAATGAACCAACTTATGCTCTCTTTCTCTAGGCCTCCAAGCCTGCTATGCCAAGTTAGGCAGTTTCACATAATAAGCAAGCAGCCATGAAATTTAGAAGTAGGCCTTATAGGCAGCCTACATAGGAAAGGAAATGTTGTATCCTTGTGTGAAGTACGTTGGTGTTGTTCTTAAATTCAGTTGATCTGCTTACACAAACCAGGTGCAGATCTCTAGTCTTTATTAACCTTCCCTTAAATATTGTTTTTAAAAGAAAGACCAAACAATAGTTATGTCTTCTCTACACAAAATAAAACAGAATAATTAGATTGGTAATTAAAATTCCTGTAAAATTGCTATAGTACAGTACAGTGTCTATGAGAGTTAAAATGAAACATGAAAACATGCTTTAGAACTGTTTCCAAAACATGCCAGAAGTACTCCTTGATAGAGACTAACAGGGAGCTATTTCCCCATTGTGTCATAAAGTCTTAGACCACAATTCACATACGCAGAAGAGTCAATGCAGTGATGGTATGTTCTGCTTCACCAGTGTCCAAAGTGATTTCCGCCGGTGTGTGGACCCAGTCATGCCATTGGAATGGCAGTGCTGACCCATCCCCTTCCCCTACCATAGTTACATAGGCACACTGGATGCACCCACATGCCCTACCACTCGGCCACACCCCATATGCCAGCAATGGGCTGGGCCAATGGAGTTAGGAAAGCTATGCCAGCTCACAATCAGTGAGCCCATCCCCAATGATGGTCCATGTTGTTGGCACTAAGGGTGACACAAGAGCAAGTGTTTCCATTCGACAAACAAATACTATTACCAACCTTCCAAGAGTGCTTGCAAGTGTTCATCAGTATTTTGTCAGTCTCTGTCAATTTCACACTTCCTCCTAGGGCTGTAGTGATACCAGCTATTCCCATTCCACCATTCCATTCCACTGGAATGGTAGCAGCCTCCACTTTTCCAGTGGATTTTCGCTATCGCTGTATTGCTTTCCGCACGGTAATAGCTTGTGCAATTTTCCACTCCTGCTTTTGTGCCCTGCGATTTACCAGCTAATCTTGTTTACTGCCACATTTCCTGCTGGAGCAGTAAACAAAATCATATTTCATTTACTACTCTGTAAAACCTTGGAAAATCCATACCGACTCTGAGTTTTACTGCCCCCCTCGCCCCCCTCTTGTTGGGCAGCCGAGCCAGCAAGGTGAACTTGGAATGTGGAACTTGAAACCAGAGTGACTGTGCATGTGGGACAACTATGAGCTTCTGAAATGATGGGGAGGTGGGGCTGTGATGGGGAGGGGGGTGCCGGCCAGTTGATCCCGGCTTGCTATTCCCATTCCACAATTCCATTCCTCTGGAATGGTAACAGTTGCTTAGCTGTCTCCTCTTTCCAGAACTTGGAAGGATGTTCCATCTGCTCCAGAAGATGGACCCATACCCAGGCATGGACTTATGGGACAGTCCCACCTGTGCCAGCATTTTCTGGGAGAATGCAAAATCGTGGCTACATCCACTGTCCCCACTCTATTTATTTATTTATTTATTGTCCTGCTGGGTGGGTCAGCACCTGCAGCAGCCAAAGCCTTCTGGTGGCAGTCAGGTGGGCAATGGGAGGGGATCAGGGTGGGAGGGAGGCACAGTGGGGTGCAGAGGGGCAGGTGGGCACTGGGAGGGGATATGAGTGGGAGAGAGGCACAGTGGAGTGGAGAGGGGCAGGTGCCAGGTGGGCAGGTGCCAGGTGGGCACTGGGGATCATCAGGGTGGCAGGAGTCACACAGTGGGGTGGAGAGGGGTAGGTGGGTACTGGGGATATGGGTGGGAGAGAGGCACAATGGGATGGAGAGGGGCAGGTGGGTACAGTGGGGTGGAGAGGAGCTGGTGGGCATGGGATCAGGGTGGGAGGGAAGCATAGTATGATGAGTGACTGCTAGAGTGCTTCTGCAGGACACCCTATCAGACTGGGATATAAAGCTAATTGTTTACAAACAACTCCTCCACATGTGCGTGATCAGAAGGTTGTTGCTTTGTAAAGAAGGTTCTTTAAGATGGCTCCGAACATTCTCACAGCACCCACCCTTCCAGCACTGCATGGATTTTTTTTCTTATATTCCTAGGAAGGGTTGGAAGAAACTGTCATTCTGAGGGGGAGAGTACTACTAGAGGAGCTCAAGACTATCACGTGGTCTATTATTTGGATATGGTGAACATGCCACGCATAATCCAGTTGTGAGAATATTCAGAGTACTTCACATTTATTTATTTATTTATTTATTCATTTATTTATTTATTTTACACAGAGTGAGGGTGTGGAAAATCCTCAGCCACCCCAGCCCAGTTTTCTCCCCACCAATACACACCTAAAGAGGGGGTAACATTAAATCCCCACCACCAGTTCCCAATCCTGTCTTTCTCCTCAGTCAGCCACTGATAATAATATTTTAGAATGGTGACACTTCAGCAGGGACCGAGTCAGGAAGACTGCAAGTGAGAGTGCCAAAACATGGGCTGGTTATCTTTTACCCCGGGGGGCTTATACCAGTCAAACCCCCGCACATGCATATTTTGGCTCCAACAGTCTCTAATCTGTGTGGGGAGAGACGGCTGACCCCTGCATCCTCTTCATGCCCTACACGAGGTCCCCCCCCCCACAGCATGAGCAGGAGTGGTCCCCTACTACACCCCTATCCAATCAAGGCCTTAATGCCTGCATGCGATGATCTCTTCACAGCACATGGAGAGATGATTGCACACAGGCTTCCCCCCCCCAAAAAAAAGCCTGTTAGTCTGTTTCCCTCACTGTGCCACCCTCGTCCTGCTCCTGGGGAACAGGGAGCTCAGGGGATCCCTCCCCACCAGGGACACATACCAAACCCAGATGGAGCTCACCCCCCCCCCCCAAAAGCCAGCTGGAGCTCTAGGTGGGGGCTGTCTGGCACTGCATCAGCAGCTTTACTCTTCTTTAGAGAGGAATCTGCTTGAGGGAGACCCTGCTGTGAGTGAATTCAGATGTGGGGGCTTCAAATTCAGGCTAATTTCCATTTCCCCACCTCCAACTCAAAGAATTGCACAGTGGCTTCCCCGGCCCACTTTCCCCTTGTAAAACTGGCTTTTGTAAAACAGCCCAGTATGAGCAGCCCCATCCCCTACCTAATGTGGGGGTTCCTTCCAACCCCACCCCACCCCACACACACCAAGGCTATGCATCCACCTGGTGCCACCCTGCACCACGTGGAGATATGATCCTCCCTCTTCCCTGGCTGTGGGAAAATCAGGGAATGTAACTAGGTAACTAGTAGCCAGCCACCATGCTTAGCTTAGGCACACTAGTTAAAGGGATCACTTCTCCGGGCCACACTCCTCCTCCGAGTGACTCTCTCTGCGACTCCGACTCCTCTTTCCTCCCAATTCCCTACTTAGTGCTGCTGCACAGCACACAGCACACACACAGCACATGCACGCAGTGCACACACAGTCAAAGTCTCACACGCTATGCAGTGCACTTGTGTTTCCATTGACTCAGCCCCAGCTGAGTGAGGATGTGTGATCTGGAACTGGGACTTAGATGGAAACTAGATAGAAACTTGATGGAAACCAGGTCAGGCTTGGATGGAAACTTAGGGAATTTTATTGAGTGGATTTGCTCATTCACTTCTCCCAGGTCACACAACTCTGGGGTTGTGTGGGGGCTGAACCTGGGGCTTAGATGGAAACTAGATGCAAGCCAGGCCAGGCTTGCATGGAAACTTAGGGAATGTTAGTTAATGGATTTGCTGATCATTTGCTTCTCCCGGGCCACCACATGACTCCTCCTCCAAGTGACTCTCTACGAATACTCCTTTTCCCTTCCCCCCAGTCCCTAGTGTTCCTGCACAGCGCGTGCGTGAGTGCACACACACACACACACACACACACAGTCTCACAAACTGTGCAGTGCACTTGTGTTTGTTTCCATCAACCGTGGCCCAGCTAAGTAGGGATGTTTGGGCTAGACCTGGGGCTTACATGGAAACTAGATGGAAACTTGATGGGAAATAAACATAGAAAATAAACACAATTATTAAACTACTACAGACAGAACCATAAATATTAAACTTCAGAACATAACAGAAATTAAAAAAACCATACTTACAAGTTTGTGGAAGGAAGGAGAGACAGTAGACTCAGTCAGTCTTTCTGATGATATGCGGCGTGCACTGAAAAGCTGGCTGGGATAAATTTGGTCTCAAACCTAGTCAATCTCAGCATGGTGGGAGGTGGCACTGGTAGAGCAAAAGGGGAGAAATATGGTGGATAAGGCATGAGGGACCACCCCCACCCCTGCTGCAGTGATGCCCAATTGCACTGCAGCCCAACTGCAAGAATTCTACCCAAATGAAAGCAAATGCAGAGAATACTTCTGCCGGAAATATTGCTTCCAGAAGAAGCAGAAACTCTGCCTGCAAGTTGGCGGCATCCAGCTACCAAAGTAGTGGCAGAAAACCTTGTGGTAAAAGGCCACAGAAACAACAGAAATCGAGAGGGAAAGTAGCAGAATGGAGTGTAGCTTTTGATCCAAGCTGCACAGGGTTGAGGGCAGTTTCTGGTGGAAAAGGTTGCCACGGGGAAATGCCATTTCAGGCCTACTTCTGCCATTGTTGATATCGACTCCTGAGATTTTAGAACATAAGTGCCATACTGAGTCAGACTAGGGCTGAAATTCGCCCTTGATTTCTTGGCAAATCTTGGAAAGAACTGGCTTCTTGCCAAAATTTGCGAGAAAGAGGAGTCGAGAATCAGTGATTTCTCAACTTGTTCTTGCGTGAAATTAACGTGACTGAAATCTGGCACTGTGCATGCATAAAACGGCTGCTGCGGCCATTTCTCTGCATACGTGGCCCCTGGTGGCCATTTTCCACATGCACAGAGTGTTTCAAGGGCAACGGGAATCTTGCAAGATTCTCCAAAATCCTCAAAAACCATTCTCTGTATGTGCAAAATGGCCACCAGGGGTGCGCATGTGCAGGAATGGCCACGGTAGCCGTTTTGCGCATACAAAATGTGCATTTCAGATTTTTGAGAATCTCACAAGATTCTAAGGGTGGGAATACTGATTTTGCCAAGATCTGGTATTGCTGGTCTTTGGCTGTACCAGATTTAAATCTGAGATCCAATAAAACCAGCCGTACCAGTTTTTTGTATTGATCTCGAATCTCGGGTTTTATGGGATTAATTACAGGACCCCCTGGTGCCCCTTAGCAAGGTAAGAAAACTAAAGTAATGGAATGGGGTCCTAGAGTCTTGGGATCCCGGGCGGGGGGGCAGGCCATGAGTCCAGGCCATGGTGGAGCGTGCAGGAGGAGGCTTTGAAGCGCTGCTAATGGGGCAAGAGGAAATGTGGCTGGCTCCTCCATAGTGGGGCTTTATGCTATCATGTGCTTTCTGATGTCTGGGGGTGGGGTGGTGGTTTTGGTGTGCCCTTTTTGCTTTTGGGAGGGGGTTATTTTTTGTGGGGGTGCCCCAAGGCTGTGGTTTTGGTGTGGTCAGTTTTCTTATGGGGGGGATTCAATTTTGTTTTTGTTTGTGGCTGGCTGTGGGGTGCTGTGGTGTTGAAAATTGAAGCTCTTGTCTAAGCCAATCCTTGCAATGCTTGCATGTTGATTGTGCTGCTGTAGTGTCTGTGAGGTCTGTGTGCCTGCCTGTCCCATGAGGGGTTTGGTTATGTTATGCAATGTGTGTTGGTGGGGAATTGGGAGTGCCCTGAGAGTTTTGGGTGGGGTTTGTGTCTTCTTGGGGTGCAGTTTTTTGTGTTTTTTAAGAGGTTGTATTGTTGTTTCAGGGGGTGCTTTGGTACTGCCTTGGTTGCTTCTTGTTGGGTCATGTCCTGGTGGGGGTGCCCCCCAAGGCTAGATGGTTGGGGGGAGGGGCTGTCCCAGTAGGTCAGAACTGCCCTGTTAACCTGGGGAACTCAATGCCACTGTCTTGCAGCAGTCTGCTTTGGTTGTTTGTCAGGTCATGTCCTGGTGTGGGTGGGGTGCCCCAAGGCTAGATGGTTGTTGGGGAGTGGGGGTCTGTCTTAGTAGGCTAGAACTGTCCCGTTAACCTGGGAAACTCCATGCCACTTTTTTTAAGCAGTGTGCTATGGTTGATTGTCGGGTCATGTCTTGGTGCGGGTGGGGTGCCCCAAGGCTAGATTGTTGTTGGGAGGGAGGGCTGTTCCAGTAGACCAGAACTGCACCGTTAACCTTGAGAACTCCATGCCACTGTCTTGCGTCTTTGTTTCTTGGAGGGAGTGTGTGTGTTTTGTAGTGCACTGTAAAATTCACATCAGTTATTAAAATAAAATTTCTTCTTTTCCTTTTAAAACCCAAGCCACTGGACCACCTTTTGGTTTTGGCAACTGTTGGTGACATGTTGGATGTGATGCGCAAGTAGCCAGCCAGGTAAGCAACACCCCTTCCCCACACCTCTAGCCTCACAGTACTTCATCCACACCTCTATCCCCACAGTACTTCACCCCACACCACTAGCTCCACACCCTTCACCCCACACCCACACTTCTAGCCCCACACCCCTTCACCCCCACCCCACACCTCTAGCCCCCCACCCCTCAACCCGCACCCCACACCTCTAGCCCCACACCCTTCAGCCCGCACCCCACACCTCCGTTGGAACCCCATCAAATTCCTGTGGAGCGTGTGGCATGGGTGACCCCAAGCCTCCCCTGACCCCCACCATCCTCCACACACACAGAGCCACCTTCCTTTACCCTCTTGTGCTCCTAGCAAGAGGCTGGGGTGGTGACCCCGAGGCACCACTGACCCCCACCCTCCTCCACACACACAGCCCCCATCCCAAGAGACTTGGAGGGTGGGGGTTGGTGGAGGCTTGGGGTTACCAGAACCCCAGCCTCTTGGGAGGAGCGCAAGAGGGTGCAGGAGGGTGGCTCTGTGTGCATGGAGGAGGGTGGGGGTCAGGGGAGGCTCGTGGTTTCACCCCAGCCTCTTGGGAGGAGCAGCACACACTGGAGTGGAATGCCTCAGCAGGGTCCTTTCAACACCGCACTGGAGTGGAGTGCCCAAACAGGGCCTTTTCCACCCCAGCCCCCTTCCCATACGTAGAGCGGAGTGCTCCAGCAGGGACCTTTCCACCCCAACCCCCCTCCCATACATAGCGTGGCACACACTGTAGTGCAGAGCCCTTTCCACCCCAGCTATTTACGGAGCTGCTCCTCCAGTCAGCCCATGATTTCTCCAGCCCACCTGGGCACACCACCACCCTGGCACACCCCCTTCTTTGCCCTCATGCAACCCCCCCCCAAGAACAGTTCCACCCGGAGGGAGGGTAGAACCTCTTCATGAAGGTAGGTCCTTGTACAGGACACCCGGTCCCACACACACACACAAATGTGCAAAACTTTGCCCACCCCCAAGAACAGGTGCAGAGGGCAATGGGAGGGCGGAACCTCTTCTTGAGGGTGGAGGTGTGCCCACAACCTCACTCTTCCTCTCCCCCCTAAACTCCACCCCAGTCTCCCCCAGCCCTCCGATGGGTCCCCACCACCACTGCACTAGTTTAACTAATTTTTAACTTCATTTTAGCATAGTCCACCTTTTTAAAGTTAAATGTTACTGCAGTAGTTTTATTTACCATTCTCCCTCCAATCATTTTGTCAAATTTTATTATATTGTGATCACTATTGCCAAGTGGCACTACCACTGTTACCCCTTGCACCAGGTCCTGTGGTCCATTTAGGACTAGAGCTAATGTAGCTCCTCCTCTTGTTGGTTCCAGGACCAGGTGCTCCAAGAAGCAGTCAGTTATGGTATCTAGAAACTTTACCTCCATATCACACCCAGAGGAGACATTCACTTGGTCAATATTAGGATAATTTAAATCACCCATTATTAATGTGTTACCGGTTTTATTAATGTGTTACCTGCTGTCGGGGATTGAATGAAGGTGAGCTGCTTAAAGCGGAATCCTGACAAGACTGAAGTGATGATGGCTGTCCTGTCCCATGATGTGGAGGGGTTGGGACACCTGTCATTGATGAGATCTAGCCTCCTCTGGTCAATCAGGTTTGCAGACTTGGTGTGCTTTTCACCAACTTCAGCTAGTGAATCAGCTTTAGGGAATTGGCTCCTGGCTGCAGACTTTTCTTTCAGATTCAGAACTGGTCACTGTCATCCATGCTTTCATGACCTCGAGGTTAGATTACTGCAATGCACTCTATGTGAGGCTGCCCCTGATGACTGTGCAGAAGCTGCAGCTGATGCAGAATGTGGCAACTCAGCTCCTTTGGGGATGAGTTGGCAGGAGCACATTGCACCTGTGCTCCTAAGTCTGCACTGGCTGCCAATAGTGTTACAGACAAAATTCAAAGTGCTGTTTTTGACCTTTAAAGCCCTAAACAGTCTGGGTCATATATATCTAAGAGACCTCTTGTCCTACCATGTTCCATTGCTGCCCCTATGGTCAGCCGGGGTTCCCTCCTCTGGATTCCCCCTATTACTCTTGTTCGTTTGATGAGGTCACAGAGGCACACGTTCTCGGTGTTGCATATAATCATGAGCCACAGTAGCCATTTTGCTCATGCACAGAGCATTTCAGGGATTTTTGAGACTCTTGACCAGTTTCTGGTTCTGTGCACCTGTTGAATGTAGAAGAGATACAGTAACATCAGTCATAGAGTCATTACTCATGATGACCCTGCCATGGGACATTTCTCATAAGGATACCCTTCCTGTGAAGTATGGCAATGCATGGGAGAGTGAGCATAGCGGATAACTGCTGGGTCACAACCATTCCCTGGCACCTTTTTGACCTGATGCAGCAGTTTGCATCTCCAATCCAACCAATGAGAGGCTTTTGGGGGGTGTTGCACAACTCAATCAATGCAGTGGGGAATGCTGAGATGGCCCACATGAGGTAGGTCCATATGCAAGCAGTCCTGTTATGGTGTCCTAAACCCACCAATGTAGTCATGGATACTTGCAACAGACTGTCCATATGGCATCCATCATGGGTCGTGGCAACAGGCATGACACTGCAGTGATGACACCACCAGTGTTTTGTACAGTAGAACTGGGGCCACTAGGTGGGCATGGTATGCAAAATGCACAGCACATACATACCCTGATCCAGGTGTGTCTTAAGGAGCTGCAGAATCTTCTTGCTCATTTTTACTGGAAACTAGTTCAGCAGCAGGGTCCTGAGATAAAGGGGTGGTGTTGGAGGCTTCTGGCAACCATCAGGCAATGACATTCCACTTCCTGGGCTACCATGTGCAGCAAGATTGGAACCTGTACATCTGTACAGATGTGCGAACGCGGTTCAGATGTTTGGAGCTCTGGGGGAAAAAATCAATTTCAGTATCAGTATTGATAACGCTATTTTTGGATGTTTGGTCAAATTCGGCTGAACCGAACTCCGCTAAGTTGAACAACTGAACCCGAACTTGGATTTCGAACCGAATGACCGAACGTCCAAACATCCGAACTGTGTTCTGTTCGCACATCCCTATCCATCTGGTGTGGTCTTCAAAACAGGTATAGGTCATTGTGATACCCATAAGTGGAGATGGCAAACATTTGGTTGTGTTATTGGGATCAGAGTGTTATTGTCAGGAGATAATTGTCAGATTATATGTGGATCTCATGCCACTATACCTACATGGCACTGGCAGTCACTGAATGCTGGATGGCCCACCCGTTCCCAGATCCATTTCATGATGCCATGGTACCTGGACAGATCTCCATCATCCTCAGCATCAGGTCCCAACGAGTAGAATGTGTCTTTCAGACACTTCCTCTTTGCCTGGCATTGGCCAGTGGTACACCTGAAGCCTCATGCAGCCATCCATGAATTGATATCCTCCCAGTTTGCCTCCTTGGGCTCCCCATCAGAAGATCCACCCCTGGGTTAATCATGATGCAATCAAGGAGGCAAGTCTGTAGTACGGTCACAGGTACCTCAGTGAGTCTTCGCAGGATGTAGCCCAAAACAGCCACTTTATTTAGGGAATCAGCTCCACATGTCTTTTATTTATATTGGTCCATCACCAAATCATCCATCATTTTCTCATAAAGACATATATGTCATGTCTTGCATTTTTCTCATTTATTACAAATGGAAAGTGAGCTTTGTGGCCTTAGCTGAACTAATCATACTAGATTGGGCTGCACTTTTTCCAAATTGTATAATATGAGTTTACACTTTACTTTGAGAGCCAGCTAGCAAAGCAAGTATTGTAAAAATGACAATACATTTATGAATAAAGAAAACATGAGACTTTTAGAATATAAAAATATATACATAGTTTACTTAAATATAAATAGAGAATATCAGTGGCTTACATAGAATGGTATTGATAGCCAATCAAAGTTACATGATCTTAAAACATTTCTATTTTAAGAAAAAGCTTGTAAAAGCTTAAAATATGCACAATTCATTGACTCAAAGATAGCAAGAATCATACATTACATTCTTTTCCCAGTCCTTCCCTTTGCCAAAATGGTGAGAAAGAAATCCATTGGTGTTTGGATTTTCAGTCTAAGGAAACTCAGGCTGGCTCTCTCTTTTAAAAGCAGTTTGTCTGCCAGGCTCACATTACCTGAGCAGTGTCATGATGACATCAGCTAGCAGGGAAATACACTGGATTCTAATTGACTCTCTTAATTCTGAACAAGCAAAGAAGAATTAATTTTCCTTCAAGGTTTTTACTGAAACCTTGTATTTTTATCAGAGATAATTGTCAGATTATAGAGAAAATAACCAGATCCTAAAGTTGTTTCATTTATTAATTAAATAGATATGTTAGCTAGAAAAAACTAACAAAATACTCCTCTCAGTTTGGAGATATCTTATGAATAGTACTATCTGTCATTTAGACACTTAAAGATAACATTCCAGACACCTAGTCACAGAAAACCTAGGCTGACCAGAGATAGGGCTAGGCTGGCTAAAGGAGCCTCTTTTTATGGCTTAGCTATTTGGCTGTTTCCTTGGCAACGGTCAAAAGTCCATTTGGGAAGTTTGGAAAAAAGCTTTGGAATGTAGCTGAAAAAAACCCTTCAGCTGGAGCCATTCTAATCACAGAAGTTGATTTTAGAGATCAGTACTTCAAAACACAAATCCTATACATTGAAACAGAAAGTTAACATATAGAAACTCAAAGTGAATACATTTGGAACACAGATGGCCAAAATTAAATGCTTATAATAGGATATACATGACATATACACCATTCCTTAGTACCAATTCCCCTGGCCAGGCTGGTACAGTCCCCCCCTCCCCCCCAGACCAGCTGTCTTTCTAGCCACTCTCCAGTAGCTTGCCTTAGTTGCGGCAGAACTCCCTCCCAGCTCTCACCTCTACCACAACTGACTGTGAATGGAGTCTTGCTCAGACTTTTAACCCTAGGCTAACTCTGCCATTCCCAGCCTCAGCTGGTCTCTCCAACAGCCACGGAGATGTACCTCCTTAAAGGGCCACTTACCATCAGAGTCTCTGCCCTGTTACAGAATCACCTCATGTTCCCTCCACTGGATATGCCATCTCATGTTGCAATGCATAGTGTCACTGTTACAAAGGGCAGATGATAGGGATGGGCGAACGTGGTTCGGAAGTTCAGAGTTCGGCCCAAACTTGGCCTGTTCAGATGACCGAACCCAAATCCAAACATGAACTGACTGAACCAAACCTGATTCCGAACATCAAAATGACCAAACAGTTCATTCAGTTCGGCTCACGTTCGGGTGGCAAAAAAAAGTGTCACTGGAAGGTCAAACGTGACAGGGAGGGTTAGTCAGCTGAGCAGCAGACTTCTAGGCACCAGGGGTGGAGAGGCTTGGAGTAGGAGCCAGCCTGCCCAATCACCATCCCTTTTTGCCTCAGACCACTGGCTTCACAGTCTGCGATTGGTCACGGGCTAGGGTGCACGGAGCCAATGGGATTTGAAGTGAGGCAGGCATAGCAAGAAACAAAACTGTCTGCCTCCCCCCTTCCCAACACCTTCTGAGCTAGTCACTGTTCCTGAACAGCAGGCGTTTCAGAAGGCTCCCTCTCTCCCAGCAGTTTTTGTTCCTT
>QEPC01001171.1:425700-443142 GCA_003113815.1 Sphenodon punctatus
ACCCACCATCATGGGTCTGGGGCCATCATTCCTCACACAAAGGCGGTGTCTTTCCACCACATCAAGAAACAGCCACTCCAGCCCCAGGACCCACCACCAGGGTTCTGGGGCCAAGTTACAGGCAGGGAGGGCTGTGGCCAATACCTAGAACCTGCCACTCTAGCCCCAGGACTCACTGTCATGGGTCTGGGGCCATCATTCCTCGCACAGAGAGCTGATTTTCCAAAGCATCAAGAAACAGCCACTCCAGACCCAGGACCCACCACCAGGGATCTGGGTCCAAGTTAAGGGCAGAGAGGCCTGTGGCCAATATCCAGAAGCTGCCACTATAGTCCCAGGACCCACCATCATGGGTTTTGGGCAATCATTCCTCGCACGGAGACGATATCATTCCACCACATCAAGCAACAGCCATTCCAGCCCCAGGACCAGCTGTCATGGTTTTAGAGCCATGTTACTGGCAGGGAGGGCTGTGGCTAATACCTAGAAGCTGGCACTCTAGCCCCAGGACCCACCTTCATGGGTCTGGTACCATCATTTCTCGCATGGAGACAAAGTCAATCCACCGCACAAAGGAACAGCCACTTCAGCCCTAGGACCTGCCATCAGGGTTCTGGGGCCAAGTTACAGGCAGGGAGGGCTGTGGACAATATCTTTAAGCTGCCACTCTAGCCCCAGGACCCAGCCATCATTCCTCGCACATAGAGCCTATTATCCAAAGCATCAAGAAACAGCCACTCCAGCCCCAGAACTCACTGCCATCAGGGTTCTGGGGCAAAGTTACAGGCAGTGAGGGCTTTGGCCAATATCCAGAAGCTGCCACTCCACCATCATGGGTCTGGGGCCATCATTCCTCGCACAGAGGTGATGTCTTTCCAATGCATCAAGAAACAGCCACTCCAGCCCCAGGACCCGCCATCAGGGTTCTGGGGCCAATTTACCAGCAGGGATTTCTATGGCCAATACCTAGAAGCTTTCACTCTAGCCCCAGGACCCACCATCATGGGTCCGGGGCCATCATTCCTCACACGGAGACAAAGTCATTCCACCACATCAAGAAACAGACACTCCAGACCCAGGACCCACCATCAGGGTTCTGAGGCCAAGTTACTGGCAGGGAGAACATGGCCAATACCTAGAAGCTGCCACTGTAGCCCCAGAAATCACCGTCATCGGTCTCTGGCCATCATTCCTCGCACGGTGGCAATGTCTTTCCCCCGCACCAAAAAACAGCCTCTCCAGCCCCAGAACCCACCGTCAGAGTTCTGGGGCAAGGTTACAAGTAGGGAGATCTATGGCCAATACCTAGAAGCTGCCACTCTTGCCCCAGTACCCACCATCATGGGTCTGGGGCCATCATTCCTCGCACGGAGGCGACGTCTTTACACCGCATCAAGAAACAGTCACTCCAGCCCCAGGACTCACCATCAGGGTTCTGGGGCCAAGTTACAGGCATGGAGGGCTGTGGTCAATATCTTTAAGCTGCCACTCTAGCCCCAGGATCCAGCGTCATGGGTCCGGGGCCATCATTCCTCGCACAGAGAGCCAATTTTCCAAAGCATCAAGAAACAGCCACTTCAGCCCCAGGACCCACTGCCAGGGTTCTGGGGAAAAGTTACAGGCAGGGAGGGCTGTGGCCAATATCCAGAAACTGCCACTCCAGCCCCAGGATCCACCATCATGGGTCTGGGGCCATCATTCCTCACACAGAGGTAATGTCTTTCCAACACATCAAGAAACAGACACTCCAGCCCTAGGACCCACCATCAGGGTTCTGGGGCTAAGTTACAGGCAAGGAGGGTTGTGGACAATATGTATCTAGAAGCTGCCACTCTAGCCCCAGGACCCAGCATCATGGGTCTGGGCCATCATTCATCGCATGATGGCGATGTCTTTACACCACATCAAAAAATGGCCACTACAGCCCCAGGACCTACCGTCAGCATTCTGGGGCCAAGTTTCTGGCAGGGAGGGCTGTGGCCAATACCTAAAAGCTGCCACTCTTCTAGCCCCAGGACTCACCGTCATGGGTCTGGGGCCATCATTCCTCGCACAGAGAGCCCTTTTCCAAATGCCTGAACTGAACCAAACAGGGCCGAACCAGAACGCGGCGAACGAACTGAATGGCCGAAAAGAACGGGCAAACCGAACCAGACTGAACCGAATGGCCGAACCTGAACTGTGATATATTCACCCATCCCTATCAGGAATGAGCAGAACCATTCAAGAACAATCCCATCCACCCTGAACTGTCCCGCAGGTGTGTCACCAACATCTTGTGGTCAACGGTATCAAATCCTGCAAATAGATGTAAAAAGAACAGTAGGGTTGATCGACCCCGGTCGTTTTCTTGGTGAAGGTCATCCACCAAGGCCACAAGTGCTGTCTCAGTGCCATGACCCGCACAGAAGCCAGACTGTGAAGGATCAAGATAACTGATGCAGTCAAGATGCCCCTGGAGCTGCTGAGCCACTACCCGTTCAATAACCTTCCCTTCAATTATCTTCCAAGCCCAATTCAAAGTATTGGTAATGACCTACAAAGTCCTAAATGACCTGGTCCCTGCTTACTTGCAGGACCTCTTCAGGCCCCATATCATATTGTGGCCCCTGCGGTTGGCTGGTGAAACCCAACTCCAAGTGCCCTTGGTTTTGCGGGTGGCTACGATGGGGAGGGCGTTCTCGCTGACCGCTCCCAGGCTGTGGAATCCCCTCCCGATGGAGGCCCACTTGGCCCCAGACCTCCCCTTTTTCCAAAGACAGTGTAAGACCTGACTGTTCCGCCGAGCCTTTGGAGAGGGAGATGGGTAGGGTGGGTTCTGCCCTTTTTGTATATTTTTAATGAATTTAAAATTGTATATTTTGTTTTTGTTTTATTAATTTATTAATTATTAATTATTAATTATTAATTATTAATATATGTTTTGTAAGACACCCCAAGCTGCTTTGTGAGCAGGAGGGTGTCGGGTAGAAATATAATTAAATAAATAAATAAAAATATATCAGTGAATTCCTAACAGGGAAGAAAAGATATACTGCTGCTTCTATCCCCCAGGCTGGATAGTACTTTTTCTTCCCAAGGTCTTTCAGGAGGGCAGGGATTACCTTATAGAGCTTACTCTGAGAGATACCCAATGATACTCAATTCTCAGGTTGCAACCCATCCACGTGTTTTTATCCAGACAGTGCAGTGGTAGGTGGGGGATGGGTTTCCACCTGTGGAACCACCACAGGGGGTGGGCAGAGGTGGGTGTGTGCTCCCAGCCCACACCCATCTCCACCCATCATTCACCCACAGAGCCATCTGAAAAAATGGAGAAGGCTCCATGGGTGGATGTGGGTGTGCACATGGGAAAGGGAGCACACCCACTTCTACCTGCCGCTGGACCACACCCATCCCCCCACCCACCATGTCTATGCAAAAAGGCCAAATTTAGACTATTTTCTATTTGAATACATTTACATTGAAGATATGCATATTTATTCAACCCTGTATTGTCTATGGGCATAGAAAAGTATGGCAATTAATCTAGATCAGAGACTGTGGATGGCTCTCTGTTGACTTCCTCTGGAGCAGATGTCGTCAGCAATTTTGGAGAGTAGGAGGATGGGTGTCTCTAGGGAAAGAAGGTTATGTGGTTGTGGGATGGTTGAGATAGATGACACCATCCATTATGTATTTAATTACCCACGATACGAGATAAGAGAGTCGTACCTGGCCCCTTGCTTCTCCACCTTTGGGTATTTATCCAATTATGAAAAGTTAATTTGGTTGTTTTTACAAAAAGAAGTTTCTTTAATAATAAAGATCACTACCTTTGCCTTCAAAGCAGTAGCTATTAGGAAAAAAACAGAAAGGGATTGTTCATTACCCATTAATGGAGTAGAGAGTATGACTAGCTTATGTTTAATTATTTGGGTATTAGATTCTAGTATTGGACTCTGAATCCAGATCTTGGGCTTGATAATCTAGTGTTTATTATTGTTGAGCTGTATTATAATATTTATTATAACACATAATAATTTCTGTTTTTGTATGTTGTATACTATTTTATGGAGCATGGCGGAAAACAGTCCAAATAAAAGTTGACTGACATTTAATCAAATTAGCGTTGTCCACTATTCCCCCTACTCCCTCCAAACATGAATTTGTGTAAGTTTTGTCCACGTGGAAGATTGGGCATTGCAAAACTGAAGAGCCCGTCCATCACTGCTCTCAACACTCTTCTTTTTCAAGACTACAATTCTTTTACTTATTCTTCTATTTTCCTAGATCATTAGTTTTGCAGACGTTACCTAGACACCATGGGTGGAAAGTAGGTGGACATCTGCTTGTCAGTTGCTGTTCATGCTGGCATATACTCTAGCTCCAAAGACCATGAAGCCTGGACAAACCCATTGCTCAATTCAAATTAAGCACATCTGTAATGTCTGACCCCAGACCCATTTCCGAATGCCCCAGAAAATCACTGGAATAATACAAATCTGGATTGAGATCCTAGTGTTTTTTTTATTCAAGACCATCCTTATCTTGGCCAAAATGCAAAAACTCCAATGTCAGTATTAAACCCAGTCTCTAGCTAGTGAGTTAACACGAGTGGTCTTGTTAAACTTAAACACATGCAACTTGGATTTTTCTAATCTAAAATTATATAGGAGTGTAACACAGATATCAATATCCTTGGAAAACCTGTTTTGATTCTAAAATCAATTTTACATCAACTGCCTTAAAGAATGTTACTTTGTATATTTTCTGCCTAACTGGTTCTCCCCCTAATGACTAGTCTTTGCTTATCTGCATCCAAAATGTTTACTATTGCTGTGATTGTAATAAAAGCCAATGTTCTGACAAAAGGCAATTTGCAGAGAACAATGCAGGCCAGGAAAGCAACTTGTAACACTATCCATCAAACCAAGCTTGTAAGCTTCTCTTTTGGGTGAAATGGCAAGCTAACTTCCCTAAAGGGCAAAACACTCAATGTTTCAGCAATTCAGGTGAAATTTTATTTGAATGAAGGAAATGTCCATAAACAGAGCTAGGTTAATGTTCCATTGAGGCCTATTTCTTTTATCTGTACATAGTGCAGTGTAAGCTTTCATAGTCCAACAAATACATATTTGTCATTGATATGAAAAACAAAATGGCAGTGTTTTGCACAGCTTTTCTGTCTTATAGTACTCCTGAAACAAATATATATTCTGTATTGATTAAGATAATTCACATATTCATTACTGTACATTATTGACTGCATTTGTCTTTAGCACCACAGGATAAAATCACTTAATCTTTTTTCAGAATTATGGTATACTATTTAGTAGGATTGAAACGCAGCATTAAGTTTTATTCAGTTTTAGCCAAGGAACAAAGTATTTGACTCAGTTTTACCAAATACCAAGAACCTGAGAAATAGGCATTACATTTGGTACTCGGCAATGTCTCAGTGGAGTCATGCTTACCTGATTCTGTGTTGGAATGCTAGCGCTACATACCCTACCTTCCCATGAACACATAGTCCTGCAAAATTCAAATAATTGTTTTCTCATTTTGTGGTCAGCAGGAGGACACAAAAGGGGACCAAGGGGGCACTTGATTGGATAACAAAGGCACACGTTTTATTGGGTGGGGGGTGGGGACAAATACAGGGCAGTTTTTGAATGGCTGGCAGGGGCAAATAAAAGTCGGTAAGCCTGATCCCAAACTCTGTGAAGCTGCACGTAGGTCACGTGGATCCCTATTGCTAGCAAGCCAATGGTAAATTGAGCTCCACAGATCCTGTGTGCATGTGCACATGCTTGCAGGATCGGCAGAGTTTGGTATAGGGTGAATTGGGTTGCTATTTGTCCTTTTTTGGTGACCTCACAGTGGGTGCTGCTTACTGGTAACTGTGTCTGCATGTCATGCACAAAACCTAAAAGCAGGCAGGCATAGGGGCAAACTGGATTTGAACTGCTCTCTCTTTCCTGAGCTGTGTGACCCACTCCTGGATTCCTTGCACTATTTATTTTTGGTCTCTCTCGCTTGCTTGCTCACTTTTAAAAAAATCTGGCCAGAGATGCAGCCATGTGCCTGTTGGGGCAGAGGGCATGGCATGGGGCGGGGGGAGTGGAGGCTGATCCCAAGCCCCATGTACTGGCATATGCTGCACATGTTACACATGCGCATGTATGTGTGCACAAGCCACATGCACCTCTGGCCCGAACGGGGCCCGCAGCATGCATGCAAACCGTGTCGCAGTTGCACCCAATATGAATTGATCTCTCACCTGGGCTCTGTGACCCCCCCCTGCCCAGTTCCTTGCATTTCGGTTTCTCTGTCCTTGACTTGCTAGCTTGCCTGATGGATGTGCTGTCTTGCACTCTGATTGGATCAGATGTGGTAAACAACCAACGGATAATACCGCAGTATTGCCAGTATTGTCTTCCCTCCCCTATTGATTTTTGTATCCCAGGCCCTGCTCTTAATATTTTAATATTTGATATTGTATTTTTATATGTTTTAAACTGTTTTATACAGTTTTTATTGTTGGAAGTTGCCCCGAGCTGTATTCACGAGGGGCGGGGTATAAATTCAATAAATAAATAAAATAAATAAATAAATAAATAAATAATGAGTACCAAGTACAGAATACCGAGTACTGCCAAAAGCTTGAGCATGATTCTCGACTACTCAGAAATTTTATTTTATTTATTTATTTATATTTATTGGCTGCCCCCTCATGCCTACAGCAACTCGGGGTGGCTCACAACAGTTAAAACAACAATAAAATACATACAAACAATATGAATAATTAAAACTACCCCCCAAATGTTCCCCTTCCTACCCTACCCTCCCACCCTCCCCTCCAACCCCCGCCCCCCTACCCCACCCCCCAACCCTCCCCTCTGAAGGCCTGGACAAACACCCAAGTCTTAAAAACAGGTCGAATGCCTACAGCAACTCGGGGTGGCTCACAACAGTTAAAACAACAATAAAATACATACAAACAATATGAATAATTCATCTTCCCCCCCAAATGTTCCCCTTCTACTTCCCTCTCCGTTTACACTGAGGATGTCACTATCCAGCCTGTCCCTCAGGCGTGTATCCTGGGATTCATCTTTGATTCCTCCCTCTCTTTTATGTCTCAGATCCAGGCTGCACTGCAAAAACCCTAGTCCATGCTCTAGTCATCTCTCACCTTGACTTCCGTAACTTAAGAACATAAGAAGTACCATACTGGATCAGACCAATGGTCCATCTAGCCCAACATCCTGTCTCCGACAGTGGCCAATTACAGTGGCTTGGGAAAAGCACCCAACCAGTCACAATGGGNCCCCACCCTCCCCTCCGAAGGCCTGGGTGAACAGCCAAGTCTTACAGACACATCGAAAGGTCAACAGGCCCAGGAGAGTTTCCTCCGGGAGGGAATTCCATAACTGCGGCCCGGCCACCGAGAACGCCCTCTCCATTGTGGCCCCCTGTCTTTCAGGGGGGACCTCCAGAAAGGTGCCCCCGGTGGACCGAAGGGATCACCATGAGGCACGGAGGGCAAGGCGATCCCTGAGATATGAGGGGCCCAGACCGTGCAGGGCTTTGTAAATCAATACTAACACCTTGAATCTGGCTCGGTACGCTACTCATGAAGAAATACTCATGAAGAATTACGGTTCTATTCATCTATGCCCTAGTATTTAGTACTTTGGTCCCATTGGTTACCTTTCTTCTTTATTATTTAATACTTTAATAACTTTTTACTGATTTACATTATATAAATGGATCAATCACATTCACATTAAAAAAACAACACACGTCAAGTAGCACCACAAAAAGCAAAATACCAAATAATGAAATGTTAAAATAAAGAAATGCATAAATCTATCCTGTACTAAAGCTAAAGTGAATAGTCATGAAAATGAATAAATCCATTGAATTTGTGCTATTCAGACTGAAACCAACAAATTAGATAATCGCCATTTCATTTGCATTTTGTTGGAAACACATTTCAGATATTTTGGTTCAGTTATTTCAGTATTTTTTTGTTTAGTTCATTAAAGCACTTTTAGTGCTAGTGCAAACTCACAACAGTCAAAATGAAGTAATTGTTATTAATAAAAATAATATTTTTATTATTATTACCTTGCAATAAGCAATAAGCAAGGTAATCAGAACAGAATACCTGAATAAACAGAAATCCGTTTTGGTTCCCAGTATTATTTGGATATTAGTTCCCAGTTTTCTGAAAATGTTAATGGGTGCATTCAGAAATGACGATGCCCACTGCCATGACAGCCTTACCTATTTGGTGGTGAGAGCTGTCACTTCTGTCAGGATCCAGCCCAGCTGCCAAACAAACATGATGACAGCCAGTCTGGGGTGGGGTCGGGGAGACACATGGATGTGTGTTCGCCAGGCTTCACCTCCACGCTGCACACAGCAGCCCACCCCCTAGCTGATGGGCAGCCATGGTGGCTAATAATGACTGCCATGGCACCGGCCCCTCCCCCACCACTCCTGACCAGGGTGAGTAAAACAGGTTTTCAGACATGAAATCCCGCTTTACTCCAGTCCCGTGGCTGGATCCCAACCATGGTGGCAGCTAGCCTGGGCTGTGACTCTGGGATTTTCATGAGTCTCAGCCTGGGCTAGCCCCCACCACAGTTGGGATATATCCCGTGGAAACATATGGCATATACTTCCCTACCACTTCCAAATGTGACAGTGTCCCCTGTGTCAAAGCAGGGGAAACCATGGCAAAGTGGGCCACTGTCAGATTTGAAAGCACCCAATGCGTTTTGCAAATACCAAAATCCACTACGCAGTTCAGCACTACAAAGTACCAAATAGCAAAATAGCAAAGTGATTGAAGTGACTGAAGTGGAGAACCAAAACAAAGATTTGAAACCACAAATGAAGAATATTGCTTTGTTGAAATGAATGTGAATACACAGGATTAGTCAAATATGGTATTCACTTTGATTATTCATTTCAGATTTAGAAGAATTCACAGAGCTATAAATTGTGGTCCCAATAGGCTGCAGTGCTTGAATACTTGTAAGTTCCTCGTTCAGCCAAATTGCTCCCAGAATTAAAAGGAATTCAGGCCTTTGCCCTAAATCAATGTTGGGTAGAAAGGGGGAGTCTTTTTGTATGATCCACTTGTTGCAGCATTTATTTATGAACATCAGTTCTTTTGTATTAAGTTTTCTTTCTATAGTTGAGAATTGTTTAAGGATTAGAGTACAAAACTGAATAGCTGCCAGCAAGAATAGATTGTACATAATAATATTCCCGATCTTTTTGAAAGGATTAGACATGTTCTAAAATGTTAGAAGGGAAGAAAAAAAAGACACTTTCCTTTCAGAAATCTACCTCCTACAATGCATTCTAATTTCTTTGTTATGTTATTAATTTTAATGCTATTTATTTGTCAATATTAGAGAGACATAAGCATATGCCCTACAAGTCTAACACATATTTTCTAAAAGAGAAAAAGGTAAATTTTCTCTGCTGGTTTGTATCTAATTTGTGAAGATCACAATTAGCATAAGAAAAACAAATGTGAATGAAAAATAATACATAGTGGGCACAATCCTATGCTATGCATGTACTGACTGCCCATGCAATGCACTCAGCACGTGCGTGCAATGCACACGCACGTGACACACGTGCACACAGAACAGCTGCGTGCAGTAAGCATGCAACCTGGGCTGACATGAACCTGCCACCTGGACTGACCCACACCCATCCTGCTCCATTTCCTGCTCCAACTCAGCCAAACCTCAGTCCAGGCAGGCTTTGAAGGCTTCTTCCATTAGGTTAGGACTCCAGCCGAGGAGATTTTATCTGCTGCTTATCTCTCTCTTCCACATGAATTTCAGGACCCTGGAGAGTCTTCCTGCTGGAGCTCCTCTCTCCACAGCAGGCAGGAACAGACTGCTCTCTGCTTGCAGGTTGCTTCCTCTTATACCCCAGAGGAGCATGACTAGTCCTCAAATCTCTTAGTCCTTAAAGGGCCAGACGCATCCAACTCTCCTTATTCTTGGCTTTTTTGTTTGTTTTGTTTGTTTTTAAACTCCAGCAAGGCTGGTATTGTTAAGCCTTGGCCACACACAGAGCCACTTCCAGGGCTCAGCCTACTCAGACCGTAGCTAAATCATTTTACTTTTCAAAGGCCTCATAGCCCACATGGACTCTACCCTGAAACAGAAGGACTTTGCAGTACAACAAAATATTCTGCATACTTACGTCTTTTGTCAAGCAGAGAGACCAATAAGCTACTGGATTTTTGCATTGAGATCATACAGGAGTCCTTCCATTTTCTATTAAATTCATTCCTCTACAGAAGCACAGTACAAAGCCTATATGCCACTAAGCTCACCTTAAAGCTTGCATACTCCCACCAACAGAAGATGGTCCAATACAAAAAACCATCTGTTTAGGTAAAAACAGAAGGGACAGTGGACCATGCTGACCTGCTGTGGCTCTCATTTACTCATCCTGGTACCTGCATTTTTGTTCTCTGGCTGCCAGATGTTGTCCTGCTACTGTCCTGGGGTAGGTAGGTGGCAGGTCTACCTCCAGAAAATCTCAGAGGTAGAGCTGAATCTCATATTCTTACTTTTCTCAATGAGAATCAGGGTTCTTGGCTCATTCTTGCAAATGAGAACAAGTGAGAATTACCTGGATTCTCACTGAGAAAAGTGAAAATCTTGCAAACAGCCCTCCCCAGGCCCAAACTCTGACTGATGCACTTGGCTGCCTCTCTGAGTCTGGGGCTGCTTCAGCTACTGCTCCAGGACTGCCCTCCACACTTGGCTTCTCTGTGGGGACAGGGGGAAGCGAGGAGGCAGCTTCATATCTCGGTAAAAAATAAATCACTGTACATGCACAAAATGGCCACCAGGGATGTTCTATAGATGACGACATCACGATTTTGGAAAAGGGCAACCAGTCTTCTGTAGAGGAATGAATCCTGCTGCACCACAGTGGCCCGGGAGTCCTGTCACATGTGAACAGGTCCTTAGGCCACCCTGGGACATGGAGGGGCACCCAGACTTACAGAGGGACATCCAGGTGACTCCATGACAATGGCCTGGGTTGGCTGGCTGTCACTTTGCACAGGCAACAGGCACTTCCACCAGGAGCACCCTCCCCCCACCCCCATCACCTTTTTGGTGGGTGGATACATTCACCAAATGGTTGATGGGGGGCAGAAGCACCCCCTATCAGCTGTTTGGCAGGTGGGTGCGCTTACCAAACAGCCAATGGGGGGCTCCCCCATCAGCTGTTTGACATCTGGCTGTGAGCCAAAAGGAGCTCCTCCCATCAACTGTTTGGTGGCAGCTCTTCCCAGGCCAGATTCCGCTGCACCACATTGGCTCAGGAGTCCTGTCCCGTGTGGTCAGTTCCTCGGGCCACCCCAGGGTGTGGAGAACCTGTGTCAGCAGTCTCTAAGCTCATGTTAAGGGCTGAGTCCTGCACGTTTGAACAACTGAAGAGTGGCAGTTGCAGTGGTTTGCCCCGATGTGGGGCGGGGAAGTGCTTTGCCCTGTTTTTACCCTTTGTCTCCACTTCTTACATTTGGGACCAACATATCAACCACACTCTTTCAAAATAGTGTGTAACATACAGGTCTTGTATTTTCCTTCTGTTCAGAGATGTATGTAACCCTATGAAGCTATCCCATATGCTTGTTGTGAACCTGTCCACAAGTTTCAACTGTCAATTGGAAAGCTCAGTATAAAATTACTGTCATTCTTGTAGTCTGACATAAATTTGGGCTAAAATTTGTGAAAGCTGCTGCTCGGGGTGGGAGGGGGAAAGGGGAAATGCTGGATCAGAGAAGCACTTCTGGTCAAAGGAGGGGAGCAGAACCCTCCACCCTCTTCCTGCAGGCTCTGACTAATCCAACCCTATCAAAAAATATTTTTAGGTACTGCTACTGAGTAGAGGTATCTTTTCCTTTGCACAACAATTGAAAACACCAGTAGGAGCACCTGACCATTTTATTGCCACCCCATAGACTAAAGCAGTGGTATCCCAAATTTTGCTTGCATTACTCTGCTTTGAGGCTGAAGTATAATCCTGTAGCCCCAGATAGCAAATACTTGCAGAGTATATCAGTTATTAGACTGGATCATTTGTGACCCTATTTGCAGATGGTATGACTTAGGATCACCAGCCTCTGGTTTAAAATTCAAGGACAACATGCTATTTTATTTCATTCATTCATTCACTCAAATCTATACCCTGACTTCCCAGATAGCTCAGGGCAGCTTACAAAACAGTTAAATATAATACATAAAAACAACATTAAAAACCAACCCCCAATACCTCCCGCATCCTCAACCCCTGATGGATGTCAAGGTCACAATTCACAGAATGAACTATTTAAATATTGTTTGGAAGCTGAATTACATTTGTTCTTAGGTTTGACGTTTCCAACAGTTCCATTCCATTTGAAACAGAAAGCACCCATTGGATAGCCACCACTTACTCAGTTGATTTACTACAGCGCAAAGCCATTTAGAAACCTTTAAAAAAGTGCTTAAATATTAGAATCTCTCTCTAAGGTCTGCTTCGCTATCAATGTTTGATTAAATTAAAACATAATTAAAGTCTAAAATGAATGATGTGCATCCTTTCTGCGGTAGGCACAGACCTATTTGTATTCCTAAAAGATCATTCGTATGGCAGCATGCCATCCTATTATATTTAATGCAGGGGAAGTCCTTTTTCCCCCCTTTCCTTTTTTCCTGTTCTATAGAGACTACACCTAGCACAGCAGGTGCTCAAGTTGTATAAGATTAGACAGATTCCATTACCTGAGAGAGAGAGTGTGTCCAATGTAATGAGAAGTAGCCAATACATTGAACCATTCATCCCTACTGCTTTGTCCCCCACAAATCCACTGACATTGATTACAAGACATTTTGGCCCAGGGCTTTTGTTTCTGGATGTTAGAGGCCTCTTTCAGTGCCCAGAAATCCATCATTACCCATCTTTCCCCTCAGGTGTTCTGCTGTGGTTTCCAGGTATTTTTGTTCACAGGAAACTCACTAAAGCATGGAAGGTTTCAGAACCAGCCAGGAAATTTTAATTAATTATCCCTGTCCAAAGAAAGCTGGCTCAAAGCTATCATTGTAACTGAAGCAATTATTGCATTTTATCTGAAAACAATGGGATGTCATTCTACTATTGGAGGTAACTTTCAGCTGGGCTGCCCTGTTTGAAGTTATTGACCCTTGTTGACACAGTGTATTGATACAGAGAAGGAAAGTTCATCTGTGACATAAACACAAGATTGCAGCCTGCCATAAATTTTTATGGAGGCACTTCTCGTTTAGAAAAAGGAGGAGAATGACCAATGAGAAACATCAACTAAGCAGGAACAAGCAGAAACATAGACAAACAAAACCCATGCAAGTTGTATAGCATTTACACACACCCCCAGTCATTTAGCTCATCCCTTAAAGAGACCATTCAACCATTTGGTCTTTATTTTTCTATATGTAAGAAAATATCAGGACAAGAAGGTGAATGAAAGTTCACACCATTACATTTTCCATCAAGACAAAATTGGTTCCTTGGACCTTTCAAAATATAGGGTCAGCTCAGTGTCAGGTCATCTCTGCCTCAGTTTTCTCACATACAGAGGTTGCTAATGTGGTTTGAGGCTCTGAGGGGTTTCCATTCTGATCAAATCAGTAAGACCATGGTAATCAGGTAGCCCTATCAATGGAATAAATCTATCCAGGATCTACAAGCTTCTCACTCCTGCATTGCTTTGTTGCACCTGTGCTGCATTTCCAACAATGGGTGCTTTTAGACAGATGGCAGCTCCAGTTCTTCCTGTGCCAGTCCACTTCACTCAGGAGTTGTCCAGCCCATTTAAACACACCCCTGCCAGAAGTGGAAGTAGAACATGTGGTGCCTGCTCTGGGGAAGCCCCACCAGCAGTGCTCTGGAGCATCCTTGAGCGCCGCCAGTGGAGCAGGCAAGCCAAACGCAGGATAGCAGCCTGAAGCGGAACTTCTGTCTGTCTTCTGGGCAAACCCATGGTTCAGCTCTGTGCCCAGCTGGCTATTGCCCCAGACAGCACCATAGAGGGCAACCACCATGTCCATCAATTTACACCCAATGTGAAAAGTCTAAAGTCCAAACATGAAATAGGAAAATCCTTCCCTGGTTTCTTGAGTCTTTACTCTGGACAGCCATCTCCCTGGCTCCTTGCCCTTCATGATGTCTGTCTGGGCTCCCTGACAACCCAGGGAGCCCAGGAGACCCTTCTACAATTCCAGCAAATGCTCTAAATGTCCAAGACTTCTGGTCACTAGCCCAATTAGCCCTAACAACTTTCCCCTATGGTAACTAACTAACTAACTCCTTAACTCAGTCTCAATGGATTAGGCATTAAGGAAGAATAAAAAAATAAACAACTTCCATAGAGCTGTCATAATAACCATTTGTCTTTCATGGGTTTAACGTTGCCTTCCTTTGCTCTTGACTCAGGGCTAAGTTGTGCCTTTCTTCTTGCTGAGGGGTCATCTTTATCACCCTGGAGGGCACTCTAGATGGCACCCTACCCAACAACCACACAACCAACCACTATCCCATCCACCAAAGGTTTTTTAAATAAACAAACAAAAAAAGAGTCAAGCTGCCACATTCTGCACCTGAACTGCATCTGGATAGTCATCAAGGGCAGCCCCATGTAGATCATTTTGCAGTAATCTAGCCTTGAGGTGATGAAAGTATGGATGACAGTGGCCAGATCTGAGTCACCCATAAGGAAAGAAAAGACTGCAACCTCCTAACCAGATGGAGTTGGTGAAAAGCACTCCTGGCTACCACCAGAACCTGATTTTCCAGGTGAAGTGATGGTTCCAGAAGCACTCTGATGCTGTGAATGTGATTGATCAGAGGGGGCCAGACACCATCAATAACAGGTGTCCCAATCTCTTTAAAGTTACAAAGACGGCCAACCATCGTCACCTCAGTCTTGTCAGGATTCAGCTTCAATCGGCTCATCCTCATCCAGTCCTCAACCACAGCCAGGCATTGGGTAAGCACAGAAACTGCAGGGCCTGGGTAGGGTTAAAAAGAAAGTTAGAGCTGGGTGTCATCAGCATATTGATGACACTTTGCCCCAAACCTCCAATAGATCTTGCCAAGTGGCCTCAGATACACATTGAACAAGCGGGGAGACTGAACAGAACCCCATGGAATTCTACAGGAAAGGCCACAAAAGGATGACGAGCAATCACTGATCACCACCTGCTGAGCTTCCAACAGGAAAGAATGGAACCACACAAGACCAGCCCCATACACCCCTGCAAGGTCCTGCAGTCACGTCAACAACACCTCATGATCAAAAGCCACTGAAAAAAAGTCCTTTTAGAGAAGGAATGGGTTTATTTTTGAATTGTTTCAGTCCTGACTATAAGAAGAGACAGAATTCTATTAATCTCATTAGAAGTAATTTGACAAGAAACACAGAGGATTCAAATCCACAAAAATGAGATATGAATGAAAGAATACATTGTGTTGCCTTTTCATTATCATAGAGTGTAATCCCAGGTCTATCACTGAGACATTTTCAGTTCTGAATATGCCTTTTGGTAATAACTCCATTTTATCTATGACAGAGGGGACAAGTAGGAGGTTATCCTAATTTTTTTATTCTCATATATCATGATACCCACTGAACTTACTGGAACTACTTCTTGAGTAAGGATGTTGCTTTCAACTACAGTGGGTGTTACCAGACATAACACACACATGAAATTCCAATGTGTGCTGAATAATCTGATGATGTTGTCCTCATGACTGCATGGCCAGATCAACAGACATAAATGCTACTGCATGTTGGAGTGGCTACCCAATAAAGCCCTGCCCCTACAGTCACACTATCCTCACTGGGTAGTAGGGATGTGCGAATGCAGTTCGGAAGTTCAGAGTTCAGACTGAACTCGACTAGTTCAGTCGACCAAACCAAACTTCCGAACCAAACTCAAATTCAACCGAACTGTTCGGTCGAATCCGAACCAGTTCAGAAGGCCAAAAACAGCTTAAAATACCAGTTTTGAATGTACAAACTCGGTTCGGAAGTTTGGAATTTGACTGAACTCGACTAGTTCGGTTGACTGAACCCAACTTCCAAACCAAACTCAATGTTTGAACCGAACCAAATTTCCGAACTCAGTTCTGTTCGCGCATCCCTACTGGGGAGTCCTGTCCAATTTAAATAGTTATTGAAAGCTATGGCCAAGGAGAAACAGCAAACAAACGTGAGGAAGAACAGACACAGAGCTAGAAACCCACACAGGGACACAGCAATAATTTCTCCTCCCGATTCAACTCTGCATTCTAAATTAAAAGGACTAGATCCCAAGAATAGGGACATTTCCTTTCCTCCTCTGAGTCATCGTCTGGCTTGCACAAAGTAAGAGAGCAAGTTCAGCCAACTCTTCTAGGAGTGGAGAGTTGCATGGCAAGCACAAAAATCGAGCAAGACGGGCACATATTTCCTGATGATGGCCATGAGATAGTAGCCTGCCCATATTTTCTGCCTCCAAGGACATCGGTGTGTGGAATCTGTAGCAAATGTTTAGCAGAATATCTGTTATGCATTCACATATAACAATGAAATGCGTGTTTGCCATCTAAGATGATTAGCTAGCATTATGTCTGCTAACACCCTGTAGGTGTCATGGGCCGCCGAGGGGGGCGGGGCCGACCACGGCGCACGGGCCCGGCTCCGGTGCCGGCGGCACAGGCGGAGCAGGAGGCGCCGCCTCCGCCACCCCCCCGGCAGGAGGGAGGGACGCCCCCGCCCGTACAACGCATGCAGGCGGGGCCCCAGGGCGAGAAACAAGCAAGTGGCCGAAAACAGAGGGAGGCCACGCCCCCTCTGCGGCGCTCCGCACGCTTGCGGGGGCACGCAGAGGGGCGGGGCTAGGCATATAAAAGCCAGCGCCGAGAGACACTCGGCGCTGGTGATTGAGTGGAAACCGGCCCTTGACGGAGCTAAGTATCGAGCGTGTGCCTTTAACCTTAGACTTAGAGATAATTATAGAGTGTGCGTGTGCGTGTGTGCCTTCCTACCCCCCTTCCCTTGTGACCAGTGAGTGAGTGAGTGCTGGAGTGTGACGCCTTGTCCTTGACCCTTCCACCCTTCCTGGGGCTACCTTGCAGTTATCCCTTGTTGTATCTGACTGAGTCCCGTCCACCATCTTGTCTTCCTGGGCCCTATCCCCTCCTACCCGGGCACGTCTCCCTCACGTGTTCCCCCCCTGTTCCCCCTGGAGTGTGGGAGCCGTGTGTGGTGACAGACTGGGTTCCAGTGGCTCAGGCCCCTACTCCTCATCAAGCGCCCTATGATGATAGGGGCCTAAGTTCCAGGTGCGCAAGCCCAAGGAACGGCCCACATACTATCCTGACGGGCTTGGATTCCCAGATAGA
>QEPC01001171.1:447632-462200 GCA_003113815.1 Sphenodon punctatus
ATGGGCCGCCGAGGGGGGCGGGGCCGACCACGGCGCACGGGCCCGGCTCCGGTGCCGGCGGCACAGGCGGAGCAGGAGGCGCCGCCTCCGCCACCCCCCCGGCAGGAGGGAGGGACGCCCCCGCCCGTACAACGCATGCAGGCGGGGCCCCAGGGCGAGAAACAAGCAAGTGGCCGAAAACAGAGGGAGGCCACGCCCCCTCTGCGGCGCTCCGCACGCTTGCGGGGGCACGCAGAGGGGCGGGGCTAGGCATATAAAAGCCAGCGCCGAGAGACACTCGGCGCTGGTGATTGAGTGGAAACCGGCCCTTGACGGAGCTAAGTATCGAGCGTGTGCCTTTAACCTTAGACTTAGAGATAATTATAGAGTGTGCGTGTGCGTGTGTGCCTTCCTACCCCCCTTCCCTTGTGACCAGTGAGTGAGTGAGTGCTGGAGTGTGACGCCTTGTCCTTGACCCTTCCACCCTTCCTGGGGCTACCTTGCAGTTATCCCTTGTTGTATCTGACTGAGTCCCGTCCACCATCTTGTCTTCCTGGGCCCTATTCCCTCCTACCCGGGCACGTCTCCCTCACGTGTTCCCCCCCTGTTCCCCCCTGGAGTGTGGGAGCCGTGTGTGGTGACAGACTGGGTTCCAGTGGCTCAGGCCCCTACTCCTCATCAAGCGCCCTATGATGATAGGGGCCTAAGTTCCAGGTGCGCAAGCCCAAGGAACGGCCCACACACTATCCTGACGGGCTTGGATTCCCAGATAGACTCCTGCCGGAGTGGGTGCCTGAGCGTGTGCGTGGAGAGACTCGAGAGGTGGGAGTGTGGGGGGTTAGGCCCTTCCCGGGCCATCCGGGGCCACGCCCCTTCCCCCTGCCCCACTGACAGTAGGTAGTGAATATAGGTTTAGCAAGATAATTAAATTAGTAGTTCCCAAGCTCTGGTCCATGGAACCAGCCATGGCTACAGCAAAGTGGGCTTTGGTCAACATTGCCACCACATATGCATTATGTTTATTATCGACCCTAATTTTCTCCCCACATCCAGAGAAGGAGCAATGCTGGCAGGAAGCAAAGCTGCCCACCTTGTACAGCTGTTGTTGACCTAGAGCAAGCAAGCATTTGTAAGGCCATTATCATTGTCATCTGGGCAGGTGGAGTCTATCCTTTAAGGAATTTGGATGACTGACTATGGTCCATTGATTTGAAAAGTTTGGACTTCGATGTTAAGCAAATATCTAGGATGACATTTGTTTCACGCATAAAAACCTGATTTATGCTGTAAAGATGTGCAAGGATTGTATGCATCTGTATGGGATGTCTGAGACTCTGGGTGCCTCTACATGGATGACACTCACGGGTCCGCTCCACCTCACACCTGGGTGGTCTGCACATGTAAAAGGGGGCTGCCAGATGTGCAGGTGGAGCAGAAGCAGAGCAGGTGCTGCCTGTTCTGCTCCAGCCCCACTACTGGTACTCTGGGACATCTCAGAGCACCACCAGTCGGGTGGGTCACCAAAACCTGAGCACCAGCCAGAGACAGAGCAGTGGCCAATCTGCTTTGCAGATGACCGCTGCAGCTCCACTCCTGGCTGGGGGTTGCTCCGAGCAATGCCATAGAGATGAGGGCAGCTGCCTAGAGTGGCAATCGATCCACGCAGAGTTTTAAGTGTGGATGGGGGACATTTATTTATTTAATACTTTTATTCCCCACCTCCAGCAGGGGTACCTGCCTCCGGCATTTATACTTCCTGCCTCCAGCAGTTCGGGGTGACTTACACCAAGAAAATACAATAACAATAAAATACAATAATAAAACCAAGTTAAAACTGTCAATTTATGGCCTCTGCCATACGTTTCAGATAGTGACCTGGCTAATAACATCCATGCTTTCATTACCTTGAGATTGGACTATTGCAATGCGCTTTAATTGGGGCTATCCATAGTGACGGTTTGGAGACTGCAGCTAGTGCAGAATACAGTGGTCTATCTCCTTGTGGGGTCAGGCTACCATGAGCACATTGCACTGGTGCTCCAGGCTCTGCACTGTCTGCTATAGTCTTCCAGGTCCAATTCAAGGTGTTGGTTTTGACTTATAAATCCCTATGCGACTTTGGCCTGACTTACCTGCAGGATCACCTCACTCCTCATGCCCTGGAGTGACCTCTGCAGTCCTCCAGGAGCACCCTTCTCAAGGTCCCTCATGTGGCCCAGGGGGCCACTATGGAGAGGGTGTATTCGGTGTCCGCACCTAGGCTGTGCAATTCTTTCCCAGCTGAGACCCAGCTGGTTCCAGATCTCCAATTCTTCCGCCATACATGAAAGACCTGACTGCTTTGCCTAGCTTTTGGAGAGGGAGATGGGGTGTAGGGTGGAGGTTAGGGTTGGAGGGGGGTTGGTTCTGTTTTCCTTCACTTTTATTGTGTTGTGGCTTTTATGTGTTTAATGTGTTATTACGACGTGAACTGCCTGGAGCAGGAGGGGTGGGATAGAAAACTGTTTAAATAAAATAAATAAATAAATCAATTCAATAAATTCAATAAATGACAGTCAAAAAATGTGCAAAGATTAAGAAAACTCCACCCACATCCAGAAGCCCCCCGTAACCATCCCCACCACCAAATGCCTAATGGAAGAGCGACATGATGGGAGGACTGTGAGCCATGTCAGCTACCAGGTACATTTAAAATAGATCCAGGTGTGGCTGCAAGTGGGCAGATGTGGGGGTGCAACCCTGGACTTGAATCAGGACTGAGCACCCCGTATCTGTGTAAAAACACCCTGTCACCAAGGTTTGAACTACACACCTCAACACGAAAGCATTAATTCAAAGCATAAATCTTAATAGTTTGGCCTAAAACAATCACTGTGGTATGCTCACTTACCTCCAGTGGACTGGACAGAAAAAGGCCCTAGCTTCTCATCCCCACATACTGCTTGATGATGCTTCCTCTGCTGTCCTAACCATACACGATCCCCTTCTCCTCTGTAACTAAGAGTAAAAACAGACGTGACAGTGGCCTGCTTAAACCCATTGTGGCCTGGCCACTGGCATTATTATTTTATTTATTATTATTTTATTTTATCAATTTCTATCCCACCCCTCCTGCCTCAGGCAGCTCGGGGCAGCGTACATAAAACAGTAAAAATTCAATAATATAATAATAATAAAATACATTCCCTAAAAAGGGAAGTGTTAGGAGTGTTCAAAAAGAACCTCATTCATTTTCATTTCCCCTTTCTTTTTCATTTCCAAAAATTAATTTGTTTTTGTTTCCCCTTTCATTTCCAAAAAGTAATTCATTTTAAGTTTTCTTTCATTTAAAACTCATTTGTTTTCATTTTACATTAGTTTCATGTTGAAATCAATGGGAATCACTTGGAAGGGTTTCCATGCCTTTAAAAAGCAGTTTTACTGTCCTTCTATGACACTTTAACTTCCTCCAAACTTGCACAGGCTTCCCCAGGGG
This sequence comes from Sphenodon punctatus, assembly GCA_003113815.1. Classification (NCBI taxonomy): domain Eukaryota; kingdom Metazoa; phylum Chordata; class Lepidosauria; order Sphenodontia; family Sphenodontidae; genus Sphenodon; species Sphenodon punctatus. The sequence goes on from QEPC01001171.1 coordinate 451,087, forward strand.
GGGCAGAAATATCAGAGACACACTAGCATGCAGCAGGCAGGAAGAGGACAGAGCAGACAACTAGCGGTGTGCAACAGGCCCCCATGTCGGTTTTGGTTTTAGTTATAATTTTCATTATTAAAAATTTTGTTTTCATTATTGTTATTAACGACAATGTCATTTTTGTTATTGGTACCAATATAATTTCAAACAAAGATTTATTTTTGGTATCGGTATCGATTCCAATAACATTTATATATATATATATATATATATATATATATATATATATATATATATATACACACACACACACACACACACACACACACACACAATTAAACAGACTATCCTAAATACCTATATAATATCTAATCTCTATATATATGTATACAAGTAATATCTATCTAAATCTAAGGGAGACGGGAAGGGAAAAGGAAAACTGTTCTCTAATCATTTATCTATATAAATATTCTAATCTAATCTATATGTCTATAATATATATATATATATAATCTATACTACCTACCTATATATAACGTACAGGGGGGAGAAGCGCAGGGAAACAGAGAAAGTAAAATGTAGGGTATGAGGAAGGAAAGGTATTGGTGGTAATACAATGAGGGCTATGGAGGATTTTTTTTGTGTGCATGCACCACAGGGCGGATTCACACGTGTGTTTAAATCACACAACTGCCTTGGCGGCATCGTGCGATTTAAAGAACCCCGCACTTCCAGGTTAGTGTGAATGCGGTGAGCGCACACATTTCCACTTAGCCCGAATGTTTGGAGTGCGGTTTGAAAAGTTGCTCCGAGCAGCTTTTCAAACAGCACTCCAAACATTCGGGCTAAGTGGAAACGTGAGCGCTCACCGCATTCACACCAACCCAGAAGTGCGGGGTTCTTTAAATCGCACGATGCTGCCGAGGCAGCTGTGCGATTTAAACACACGTGTGAATCCCCTCACAGTTCTGTAAACACAACCTGACAAGCAGAGCTCTCATAGAACAGAGAGAGAAAGGTTGGCCCTCCCATTATAAAGGGTTGCAGTGCCCTCCCTTACAGCTTCCCTGATTGGTTGTGGGAGGCAGCAGGCATTGAGCAAACACAGAGTCCCATGAGACTGCTGTGGCCTGATTGCGCTGTTCATTGGCCAGCGATATATCCATCCGATACTGCTGAGCTGCTCGCCCCTCCCAACACAGGCACAGTTCAAGAGTTCAACCCTGTTTAGGGCTCTGAGATGTCTGCTCCCTCCTCCCCTCTCCACATTTTTCCTCCAAAACCCAACTTCCACAGCACTAATAATAATGATAATGATAACGACATTGTTGTTTTGATTATCATTGTCATTATTATCATTTACCGTTTTTGTTATTGCAATAACAATACCGAAAATGACAATTGTTGTTATCATTATTGTAATAACGAAAATGACATGCACAACCCTAGGCCAGGCACTGGCTGGCAGTAGGTGTCAGGCACTGAAGGCACTAGCATAGGAGAAGACAGTGGTTCCCCAAGTCTGACAAGGCTTCAAGTGGCACAGAAAGCCCCAGGAGGCAGAATATCTGACAGAGAATGGGAAGCAGCAGGTGGACACTGAGAAGCAGCAGGGACTGGCAAAGGAGACATGCTGTCCAAAGTATGTTGGGCTTCAATTAGCAGAGAATGTGCTGGGGAGGAAGAAGACTTTCGAAAGAGGCACACGGACAATCATAACATGGACTGGCAGAAGAGGGTACAGAAGGGCAAAGAAGCAGAAGACATTGGCTTCGGCATATGCAGGCACCCAAAAGAGTAGCAGAGTGTCAACATGCAGAGATCACCCCAGGGGGCAGGAGCTATATATGAGAGAGGGTATTTTCAAATGTGACTCTACCACGGGTGGCCACGTTTACTCCAGTGTGGCAGACCCATGTCTGCTCCTGACCACCAAATGTTAACCAACAGTGGGAGCCGAGTAAACCCGAGACCGTAGCAGGACTAACTCTGGGATGTGCGCTGGGCTCTCTGCCAGCACGCATCCTGGAATTAGTCCTGCCACAGTCCGGGGAAGCTTACACCAGACCATGGTAGAGTGGGCCATCACATCTGGTGACCCACTCTACCTAAGTTGACTGGTGGCCAGAATTTTTCCATGTGGGTGCGGCAGTCTCATAGGCCACTGCACCTGTGCATCAGGGAGAGGGGCCAGGCTGTGCTGATGAGCCTGGGAGGTGGGGCAGGCATCCGCATGTCCCCCTACCCTCTCCCTGCCCCATTCCCAGCCTCAGCTGCCATCACTTCTGTTTGGCGGCAGGGCCTGATCCTGCCTGTTGTGTATGCTCTCACCATGGGCAGGATCAAAGCGTGATTGCTCCTTGAGCCATCACATTTGAAAATACCCAGATATACATTTGGGCAGCAGCAGCAGCAAGAAGTGGGCAGAGGAGAAGCTGGCAATGTGTGCAAAAGGGGCCTTATTCGTTTTAGTTTCCCCTTTTATTTTCATAAGTTCATTCATTTTTGTTTTCATTTGTTTCCTAACTCATTTGTTTTCGTTTCCTAGTTGCTACAACGAATGGGGCTTCATTTATTTTAATAACTAAACAAAATGAAAATTAATTGCACACCCCTAACCAGCATGCCTGTTTTTGCCCAGCCAGATGTTGGCCCCAGATTTCCCTGAGCCATGTCAGCGGCTAGCCTGTGCTCTGACCTAAGGAAACCTCTGACTAAGAACTGCCAAAAGTGGGCTAGAGTGGGCCACAGCAGACTAGCATATCTGTTGTGGCCCTGGTCCACCATGACCTGGTCCAGATCGGGGCCTGCCATGGCCGCTCACCATGGTTCCCCATCATGGCGAGGGGAAGGGGGCTGAAAGTGATGTGGGTGCAGGGCTGCCCACACATTTTTTGCAGTCCTCCCTAGGCTATGCAGGTGACAGGATGGCAGCCCAGTCACAGGCACATATGGCCGGTGCCCTGAGATTGGCCCAGACCGTGTCACTGGTGGATTTCCACCATGGGCCTGGCCATGACAGCAACTTTCCACTGATACATGTGTTTTTACCCTAAGTCAGAGGTAGAGGACCTTTTCTGTCCTGGGGGCCACATTTAATATTAGTACGAGCTCCGAGGATGTCCCAGATCATGGATTTCTGCGGTGGATCTGTCCCCTACCCTTGTGGGCATGCCCTCCTCTCTGCTCCATTATCATGAGCTCAGTTTTTCAGTATTTGTGGATAGAAAATGGATCCAGGGGCCAGATTCAGGCACTGGAAAGGGGCCACATGGTTCCCCACCCCTGCCCTAAGTTAAACACGTGCTCCTTTAACTTCTCAACTTTGTGAATGTATCCCTATCTCTCCCAATGTTCACCTCTTCCTTAACACCATCCCTTGTCTTTCATATACGATAAGCCCCTTGGGGCAGGGACCTGTTTCTTGTTAGTGATCTGATTGCTCAGTGCGATTTACATTTCTGACATAATTGATAACTGATAATTGATACTAATAAAAGGGGGACTCACAATACACTGATGTGCAGTCAGGCTACACACACACACAGACACAATATGTCCAAGACAGCACTGTAGTTAAAGTCCCATCCAACCCCCTGCCCAACATACACAGAATGTTGAAGATGTGCAGTACGCATGGTTGACTAAATGGTTTCAACAGTATAAATTTTATCACTACTAGCTGCCATTTCACAAAATGGGAGCGATGCTGACACCACCATTTTGAAAAAGGACATGCATGCACAGAACAGCCCCAGCAACAATTTTAATTTAAATAAAAATAAGAAAAATCACTATGTACGTGCACAATGGCCACCAGACCATTCTGTGGATGCATGACCTTTTCCAAAATGGTGCCAGCAGCATCACACCATTTTGGGAAAGGGCACTCAGTCTGCACATACCCAGTTGCCATTATGCGCATGCACATGCCAGCTGCCCCTTTCCAAAATGAAAGCAAGGCCGCTGCTGCAATTTTGAAAAAGGTTGTACATGCGTGAATGGTCCTAAAATCAATAGTTCTCAGAGTGTTTTCTGCACATCCATAACACATACACTTTGTTCTCTCCTGACCATCAAATCCCTCCTAAAATCCTACCTCTTGTGTCAGGCTTTTTGTAACTTCTCATCCCCATAGATTGCTCATTTATACTTCTCTTTATAGCATTTCATCTTCCAAGATTCTCCTTCTTCCGTTGTGACTCAGGCTGCTTTTAAATGAGGCACTTAAAAGCACCTCCTGAGCCTCGCGTTCAGAGAAAAACCACACGGGGAGTGTTTACATGCTCCCAGAGCTGCCAGAAGTGACGTGCTCTCCGGTGTCAGCAGTGGCAACGGTGGGGATTTGAAGAGGCATGTTCTGAAAGCCTGAAAAGTGAGGCTTTCAGAACACGCCTCCTCAAATCCCCGCATCTCCAGCCATTGCCACCGCTGACAACGGGGAGCATGTCACTTCCGTCAGCACGGGGAGCATGTAAACACTCCCTGCGTGGCTTTTCTCTGAACGCGGGGCTCAGGAGGCGCTTTTTAAGCACCTTGTTTAAAAGCGGCCTGCTGTCCCTAATACAACTGTTTAGTGTCAGGCACATTGCTGGTATAACAACTACTGGAATAGCCATACTAATGTTTTCAAAAGCACATAAATCCCATTAAAAGACATTGGAGTTGATCCCAAGCCCTGTGGATCCCATGCACAAACCACACAAACCTCCATTGCAGCACATTGTGGCTTGTGGAAACTGTGTGCATGTGTGCCTGGGATCCGTTCCATTGGAAATTAGGGCGCAAGCCTAATTTCCAATGACTTTCAATGGGATTTAGGAGCTTTGAAAATAATATGTATTTATTTAGATTTTTTTATCCCACCCAGCCCCTTAGCCTCAGGGCAACTTACAATTCTTTAACTTCTTAACTATAACATTAACTAATTAACTCAATGCATAATCCTCACAACAACCCTGTGAGGTAGGTTAGGCTAAGAGATCCGTGACTGACACAAAATCACCCAGTGAGTTCATGCCTAAGGGGAGACTTGAACCAGGGGCCTCCTCCTACCTCCTGGTCCAAATACTTCATTCTTAACAGTATGTGTATTCTTGCTGTTGTGCAAGTTTCTCCTCATCGAAGTCAGTGACTCTGTTTCCACTGGCTTTAATGAGTCAGGATCAAACCTAAAGGCCAAAAGTCACTTAGGCACTTTTAAAACTTTTATCCCAAGTAACTGCAACACTTACAGAGGGTCTTGTATCATGACAGTTTTTCCTAAATAAATGTCTACAATCTGTTCAGGATGATTAGTTGGTATTTACTTCCCATAGAGCAACTCTCCCATTAAAGCTAAAGAATTCATTTTAATAGGCTATTTATCTGATCTATTATTCCCTCTTACATAGTTTGGTAGTTCCGTTAATATTCAATATATGATTGCTATCTTGTTAAATCTAAATTAAATGTGCATTTGGAAACTTTCATTAATAGCATTATCATAAATTGGTTATTACCTGAATCTCACTGCTGTAGGGATTTTCCATATCAAATGACATTTTGCAGCTGCTTCCTTTTGTTGTAGGATTTTAGTATCTTCTACAACTAATGATCAGATGTAGAAGTGCTCAGGGTATAAATGGACCAAACTCTGTTCCCTTATGCCAGCATGACGACAGAGTAACAACACTGACTTCAGTGAAGCAGCTTTTAATTAACCCCAAAGTTTGCTTCTTTCCTTAAAAAGGAAGTATATAGAGGCCTTTCAGACTTTGGGGGCAGGTCTCGGAGTCACCAATCCAGACTTAACTGCATCCTTCACTAGGCATGCTTACAATACCCTATGCGATAAAATAGCCAAGAATATAATTGTTACAATTAAATTGTTACAATTTAATCAGCAGCAGAATTGCCAGGGGTTGCCAAAGAGCTGCACACCAAAATCTTTATATGCCCAAGAGCCACAAGACACAAACACACACCCCCCTTTGCATCATCTATGGGCTGAGAGTCACTGGCCCACCCCACCACTCCTGCTTTGTTATTGGTTGACAGAGCCAACCCTTCATATTGCTGGCTGCTGAGATTCTGAGGAACAGCTCCAAATGAATTCAGTGTATTGAAGTAGGACACAGGACCAAAGCCAGCCTTGGACTTTGCAATGCCCAAGGGAAAGATAAAATGTGTGCGGGGGGGGGGGGCTCATGCCCCTCCCTGTGTCTCCACCCCTTTGGGGGTACTGTCTGTGGGGCCAAAGAGGTGGTCATGTTTGGGGCCCCAACTCTGCCCAGGTGAGTGTGCAGAGTGTACATTGTTGGGCTCCAGGAAATAGAGAAAACAGTGGGAGGCAGGGTGATCACCCCAGATTACCCTGTGGTAAGGCCAGTCCTGCACCGGTGACCCATTAAGAAAGCATGGGCCTGGGACAGGTGCTGGCTGAGAACTGAAATTGAAATTGGGGTGTGCAATTCAGTTTCATTTTCTAAGATATAAAACTAACGGAGTCCCATTTGTTTTAGTAACTAAAGGCCCCCAAACGAATGATTACGCAAATGACATTGATTTGCTTTCATTCTTTTTTTTTTTTTAAAGTCATTTTGCATGCGCAAAAATGGCCACTGAACCAATCTACGCATGCACACCCTTTCCCAAAATGTTGGAGGCAGTGCTGCTGCCATTTTGGAGGACAACCGTTCTGCACATGCACAAAATGGTCACTGAGCATGTGAAAGCTCACTGCCCTTTTCCAAAATGGCAGTGATGCTGCCGCCATCATTTTGGAAAAGGTTGTGCATATGCAGAACAGTCCAGTGGCCATTTTGAGGATGCACAATAATTTTTAAAATTATTTTAAATAGCTTTTAATATGAAACATGTTACAAAAAAAAGAAATGGGTTTTTAATGAAAACCAAAAATGAATACATTTTTAAAATCTAAAACTAAGACAACAACAATTGAGGTCTCTTCATCACATCCCTATAATTGAACTGCCTGAGAGCCTGCATGTGACTTCTGAAACACAGATGGCCACTCTTGGTATAGACAATGTTCTCTCTCTCACTGGGCCTGCCTTTGGTCTTAGTCACACCAGAACTGCAGCTGCAACTGTCAACTACTATTTTGGTAATGGGGGTAAGCTGGCCCTACCAGCTCTTCGTCTTTTTAAGGCCAAAGTAATTTCTCAGGTTCTATACGCCTTCCCGGTTTGAGGCACATTCAGAATGGGTTTCTTCGTTCTATTCTGGGGGTTCCTAAGGGCACCCCCAGGTAATATTGAGGGCTGAGACCTTTTTCTCTACAATGAGGCAGCCTGCCATGCAGTCGCTGCTTAAGTGTTGGGTAAAGGTTTCTTTTTCCTCCTCAAGATAGTTCGCTTCTTAGCCTAGTTACCAACCATAGCCTTTTGGGTTCCTGGGAGGAAATGGTTGAGTTGGAAGTCCATAAGCTAGGTTTTTCAAAGGAGGCCCTAGTGCATGTAAGACCAGAGAGAGCCATGACCCTTATTTTTGGGAGATTGGGTGACCAAGAACTGCAGACTGAAAAAACCTTGCTAAATGATCAAAAGGTTGCCCCTGCTTATTCTTCCCCAGATTCATCAAATGCTAAGTATAGCTATGTATTTGCTTGGCCTGATTATAGTGAAAGGTTGATGTTCACCAAGCTTAGATGCAATGTTTATCCGTCGACTCTTTTAGAGGGCAGGTATTCTGGAATTCCAAGGTGAAATCACTATTGCACTTGTTGTGAGCTACAGGAGATTGACACCATTTGTCATATCCTTTGTCGATGTCCAGTTCTTTCAGATTTGAGAAGAAAAGTTTTGGGCATTGAGACCCCATTTGATTGTAGTTGTCACTCAAATTCTCTTCTACCCGAATTTCTTAGTCCAATGGATTCTGGTGTATCAAGAGCAGTTGCATCATTTGGCAAAGCTGCCTTATGGAAGCGACAAGCCATAGCTGAGTAAGGCTTCTTGTCAGTTGGTGACCTTATGATTTGCCTGGGGTTCTGTGTTTATATTTTGTGAGTAAATCACATCATTAAATCTGGATATGTCTTGCGATATTTGCTTGGTTCTAACTTAATTTGTACTATGTTTTATATACAATTCTTATTGTAATAGCCACAACTACACAATGAAATGATTGATTGATTGATTGATTGATTGATTGATTGATTGAGTCACACTAGAATAATTGTATTGATACTAAAAAAAAAATCAGTCCTGGCAACCACTGGAAAACCCAATGAACCTGATTTTTGGATTTGCTCCAGCCATCCAAAGCAGCTGGAAACCTGAGAGATCTGGAACCCTCTGAAATTTTCTTCCTGCTTCCCAGAGTAGTCATACGATTCTGGGAAACGATGGATGTGACCTTGGAATCCATTTAGGGCCATTTTCTTAGCTTTGGTGACTTTGGGCTGGAAACAGCAGAGGAGGGTTTTCATGAAAATTGTCAATTGTCCAATGGAATTAGGAATTTTTATTTGTCCAATTAAGCTATTGGTGGCAATATTTTCCTACACCTTCTTGAATTCCAATGTAGAGGATGATGTAGTGCTCTAACCTCAAAAGTGAAATTTGTTTTGTGGAAGAATGCTTGGATGCCTTTGTGTACATGACACATAGGCCCATTTTAAACAGCCCACAGCTGAGGGGGCTGTCCATGGGCGCGCTGCTGCAGATGCAGTGCGAGGGGGTGTGCATACAGGCTCACACCCATTCCCCCTGCATTGTCCCACATCCTCACTCACGGAGCAACCCAATTGTTGCCGATTGCTCCATGGGTTGGAGGTGTGTAGAGATACATAAGGATCCATAGCTTGTGGGAGAGCGCAACCCCCACATTTGCACATGATGCTCCCCCTCATGGACAATGGTTGTCCATGCGGAAGACCATCTCATGTAAAAACAGCCATAGTTAGAAGGAATTCAAAGAAACTAGCCTTACAAGCCATTTGCAGATGTCTTTAAGATTTGGCAATGACCATAGGCACAGACCATGATGGAGTGAGAGTGAAGTGTTAAAAATAAAGGCTGCTATCCCCAAATCACTTACGTTGGAGTAGCTCCATTGAAGCCAATAGGACTTTCTGATCTCCAGCATCAAAGCAAATGGTTGGGCTTGATGACCCTCGAGTTCCCTTCCAACTATGATTCTGAAATATTAATGTCTATGGCTACAAGCATTAAGGCCAAATAATACTGGAAGGAGGATTCACAGGGCTATGCTCTGATCTCAGACCATTGAAAAGTTGGAGTAACTTTACTGGAGTAGTCTGATTGAGCTCCTCCAGGTTTACACTGCTGTGATTAGATTAGCAAAGGTCAAAATGTATCTTTTTGGATATTTCTACAAAAACTTATAGGCAATTCCAGATAGGCGTACAAAGGACTGAGCTACTGGGTTTTTCTACTGCTACTTTCTTCATACTAATTGGTTGTTGGGTGGAGTTCACTGAGTCTTTTCAAGTCCAGACCAGCATGATTTTAGCTTCACTACCTTGGGCAATAAATACATACCTTAAGGACTACAAAATGCTAATGGCTAGATCCTCCTCAACTAAGCTAGCAGAGCCTCATTAACTTGAATGGAATTACACTGCTTTACACCAAAGTGGTTGGCATTATGAATCTTCACAGTGTATTACCACACTTTTATATAGCCCAGGCGTTGCTCTGGTGAAGGTGATTGTATATCTGGAAAGCGCTTGCTCAATGGCCCTTGAACCTACTGTTCCACCTGCAGGGTGGTCTATTGTTAGGGTCTTCAGCTGTAATATAAAACATCGAAGTAATTGGAATGCCAGCTGGCTTATGACCCATTTAGTAGTCCCTTCCACCTGCAAAAAGGGTTGTACTGCATTCAGTTGATTATTTTGGCATGTACGGTGGGAAAAGCAGAAAACTGAAAGTTTCAAAATTAAGAACTTGTCTACACAACAGCTTCTAGCAGTTTTATTATTAAAATGGTTTAAAGTTAAACTAGATTAAGGAACTGATCTTCCCATATCTACACAGTTCTTGTATTGCTCTCCAGCAATTGCTTATCATCAGCACCGATGCTCATGGTTCTGGTTTAAGTCAGAAAATCCAGAAAAAATCCAGTGTCAACACACATATTACATTTTTTTAAGCTGTACTAGCTAATATAAAACTATTAATTATTATTATTATTATTATTATTATTACACATTTAGCACCAGCAGTGTGCCTGGTGTTGAACAACCATGATTAGAGACAGGTTCCTGCCCTAGGGAGTTTGCATTCTAGGATGGACATCCCTTTTTCTTCCTTTGTCTTCCCTTGCTTAATAGACAAGTGAGGGGAGACAAAAGCCGTCTTTAGACATAACGCCGTTCAGTGTTTTGTAACACAGTATCCTACCGTTACAGTGTTTAGACATACTGTCAACACAGTGTTTACCCCAAATACTAGAAATAAACAGCTGCCAGGTATTAACAGTTTAATCAGTGTTCAGTGTGAACACTGTGTTGACGGTACATCTAAACACTGTAACAGTAGGACACTGTTACAGAACACTGAACAGCGTTATGTCTAAAGACACCCAAAGGGAGAAAAAGGGATATATACATTCCCAATTTACAGATGGAAAGCTGAGGCTGAGAGATAGTAAGAACATAAGAAGTGCCATACTGGGTTGGACCAATGATCCATCGAGCCCAGCATTCTGTCTCCAACAGTGGCCAATCATGGGGGCCCGGGAGAAGCACCCAACAGGTCATGCTGTCCATTCCCTGTGGGTCATCCCCAGGCTCCCGACAGTAAAGGGTTTTGTACCCCAATCCTATCTGGCTAATAGCTGCTAATGGACCTATCTTCCAGAAACTTGTACAAACCTCTTTTCAACTCAGCTACACTGCTGACCTTGACCACCTCCTCTGGCAGTAAATTGCCACAACCTAATTTATTTATTTATTTATTTATTTTATAAATTTTTACCCCGCCTCTCCTGCCATGCAGCTCGGGGCGGCTTCCATACATTAAAAAAAACCCAATAAAGTCAATTAAAAATCATCATAAATATTATAAAATATTAAAACAGGGCTAGATACAATCATAAAAACCAGAAATAGGTGGGGGAGCTAAAAAAAACCCACCCTACTCACCCTCCCTCCAAAAGGC
>QEPC01001171.1:472676-502401 GCA_003113815.1 Sphenodon punctatus
GCTCTGGGTGTGGGGGGGCAAGGGGACGAGGGCAGGGGGGTACTTTGGGTGTGGGGGAGGCAAGGGAGTGAGTATGGGGTGCTTTGGGTGTGAGGGGCAAGGGAGTGAGACCAGGGGGTGCTTTGGGTGTGGGAGGTCAAGGGAGTGAAGGCAGGGGGTTCTTTGGGTGTGGGGCGGCAAGGAAGCGAGAGCGGGGGGCAAGGGAGCAAGGGAAGGGGGTGCTTTGGGTGAAGGTGGGGCAAGGAAATGAGGGCAGGGTGGCGCTTTGGGTGTGGGGAGCAAGGGAGAGAAGGTGAGGTGTGCTTTGAATGTGGGGGAGGTAAGGGAGCAAGGGTAGGGGCTTCCCTTGAATGAGGGCAGGGGCGCTTTGGGTGTGGGGGCAAGAGAGCTTAGGCAGGGGGCACTTTGGGTGGGGGGACAGGAGTGATGCTTTGGGTGGGATGGCTAGGGAGCGAGGACAATATGTGGGACTGTACAATGTCTTACTGTTAACATGGCATGGAAGTTAAGGCGGGAGCCTTAACTTGTAATTTCCATGCTTTTTAGTTCATGATTGAATTTGCAAGAGCAAGCCCTTAACTCTTCTTGTAAACTGGAGGTTTTTTTACTATGGAATTAATAATTATCCCCTACTGTAGTGAAATTGGGTATTCTTTGGGTCAATTCAGTGATGACTCAAGCAAATGGGGTCAAGAAAACTGATTTATTATATACAGCATAAAAGTAAAAGTAAATACAAACAGTAAAAGCAAGCTCTCTCACATCCCTTTCTGCAAGCCGGAAACTCCAATCACAGCTGTGGGAGGATCCTCGGGTAGGCTGCAGGTTCTGCTGCGCCCACTCTAGCATGTCTGCCAAGCGACCAGCAGCGAAGTTCGTCTGCCTCCACATCTGCCTTAATCACTGTACTTTATATTATTCTGGTGTTACACCCTCACTCTACTAATCATGTGCATGTGTGATCAATTATGTAATCCACTATGCAACCCACTGTGCATGTGTTAGATTTACAAGCTGCAGCTGGCCTGGGTCATTCCCAGCTCACCATTAATAACATTGATAAGGGAGCTTCTCACACATTCCAATTCTAGTTCGGCCTTGGCCTTCTAAACAACAACTTATATAATACAAGTAAGTTGCCAAAGAGGCTTATATAAGATACACTATGAACTGAGTTGCCAGTTCTCAATTTATATGCTTTTACACACATGTCAATCAAAATGGATTCTACAACATATACAGGCCAACATAAGATATATAAATGCCCACTAATCTGGTGCCACCAGTGTACAAGAGTCTTCTCGCAATCTTTTCACTACACCTACCTATTTGGACTTCAGGTGATTTGTTGCCAGTGGGTGCTTGGATAGCTCTGGTCCTGTTCCTTCAAGGACTTACTTAGAGCACCCTGTCATACTCCCAAATAGTCATAATATGTGAATGAACTGAAAGGATGTTGCCGACCCTGCAGATCAGCTATTTGTGGGTAGAACAATCTCACCCCCCATTAAAAGCGAAGCTGTGGAGATGGCATCCATCCTGCCCCAGGCAAAAGGGGAGGACCGCCAAGTTTCCTGGGAGGCATCAGCTCCCACCTAATCCATTCACACACAGAACATCTGCAAGTACATCAGGATGGTGCTTTAATTTTGCCCTTGCTACCAGCATGAAGTGCCTATAAAAGTTTCCCACGTAGCACCTTTTTCAGAAGAAAGAACATAGACATGGATCCTTTGTGACTACACAGAAACAGTGGAGAATTTTCATAGCTGGGCAGTAGTCAAACTCCAATTCTACAAACCTGACACTTGATGTTGTCCTTTTTAAATAAAGAAAAACCTGAATCCAACATCTATAAAACTCAAAATGTATGTAAATCATATGGAATAGCTGACCTTTTCAAGAGAGAAACAACACTCAGGTGAAGAAATGCAACTTAAATGGGTGATTTCAGACATAACGGGGCCCATTGGCCCCGTATCGAAATCAACTCATTCATTCCCCGCTGGGGTCACCCCATCATGCCGTAACAGACGTGCCGGGGGGATCCCAGCGGGGAATCTGGGAGGGGGCGAGGCTGGGTATTGACCGTGGCGAACATCTGGCGGCCGCCAAACAGACGTTCGATACACATTGACCACAGGTGGGTATTCACCGTGGTTCACTGTGATCTTGTAACGTCTGAAAATACCCAATTCTAAACCAGGCTGCTGTGACAATATGTCTGTTTAGACCCCATAAACCAGTCTAGTCTATTATGACTTGAGATATTGTATTTTTATGTGCTTTTAAAGTATGTTGTGAGCTGCCCTGAGCTGCTGTGGCAGGAGGGGGAAACCTAGAAAGTGGAAGAAATTAAATAAATAAATAAATAAATAAATTGTCTTAAGGTCTAATACAAGGACACTTCTGACACAAGCTCTTTCTCCTTAATGAAAAACAATGGTTAAGAAAATCTTTCCTCTAATAAAACTACTTGTGAAAAATAAATACTCATTTGATGGCAAGCTTTGTAACGAATGCTGCTGCCCTCCTGCTGTCCTCCGCACCTGCCAACTGTCAGGTATTGCCCTCTTCCCATCTCGTCCAGCTGTTGAAAATGATTCTTCAGCTTGCAGTATTTCTTAACCACAAGAATTCATGGAAGTTGATCCCTATAAGTATACGCAATACAAATCCTTCACAGTCTAATATTATGAAAAGAGCAACCTATTTGTATTCTTTCTATCTCTCCAACATCCATCTGCCCAAGAGGATGGTAAGAATAAATGACCACATCCTTGCAATGACCTGTGGTCACGCAATTTAATAAAATTAATTATTATTATTATTAGTAGTAGTAGTAGTTAGTAGTAGTAGTAGTAGTATTTTATTAAATGACAACACTCGCCCAGTTTCATAGTGCATGGATGCCTGATCAGGACATAATCGAAGGCCAGGAGAAAGCAATTTACCAATGTCTGCACAAGAAGAGCAGGACTTGAGCTCAGGAGATTCTTTTTTTCAATTCCACACTGCCTCCTGATTGTATCCTCACACCAATGTAATTCCATTACCATGATTCTCTGGGTCTGTCTGTGAAAAACAACCTGATACTACTAGGGGTGAAACGAATATCCCAAATGAATACTGAATTAATTGAATTCATTATACCCATTTGTTTTCTTTAATGAAGTGAATAGCTTTCTACTTTAATTATGAAACCAAATATCCACTTTGTTAATTTACCTTTGAGTTGTTTGGATATTTCATTTATTCAGTTATTTTAACCTCCTTGTTTTATTTCTTTTGTATTTCATTTATTCAGTAGACTAATTTAGTGCAAATGAATACTATGGAAGTCAATGTAGTATGTCTCAAAGTCAGCAAGGTATTAAATTAATGAAGAAATAAAACAACAAAGAAACAAAGTAAATAAACTATCCAATGCACAATTAATGCATAAAACTAATGCAAATTTTACATACATAATGAAAATAATTGAAATAATTTAATTTTATATATTTATTTATTTATTTATTTAATATTCTTGATATCCCACCCCTCCTACCTTAGACAGCTTGGGGTGGCTAACAATATCAAAAAATAAAAACATCATGAAACAACATTACTAAAAAATATAAATAAGATAACCCCTTTCCCCCCAACCCCTGCCCCCAAACACCCTGACCTACCCATCTACTTCTCCAAACACCTGGTGGAACAATAAGGTCTTACATAGCTGCCAGATAGTGAGCAGAACTGAACAGAGGCAGGTCTATAAAGCCCTAAATGTCTTGGAGCCCAGATATCTGAAAGACCGTCTCCTCCCTTCTGACCCTTATGTCCCTTTGTGGCCCCTGTGGTCAGCCGGGGACACCATCTTGCAGGTGCCATCTCCCCGTGTTGTTTTTAAGATGAGGGGGTGTTGGGATTTGTTCTTGGTAGCTGCCCCATGATTATGGAATTCCCTCTCCCTGGGGGTCCACCTAAGCCCGAACCTGCTCATTTTCCAGAAACAATGTAAGACCTTTCTATTTGGCCAAGCATTTGGCAGGAAGGGATAGGGTGGTTTTGGATTAGGTGGAAGGTGTAGGGGTGGGGTGGGTGGGGTATTAAGGGTTTTTTAAATTGATTTTAGTGTCTTTGTAATTTCTGTTTTTATTATTAATTATTATTAATTATTATTATTATTATTATTATTATTATTATTATTATTATTATCAGTTATTAGTTATTATTTTATGTATTTATTTATTTATTAGCAAGCATTTATATAGTGCACCAATGTACCTGGCGCTTTACAAAGTAATTGAATAGTCACGGTCCCTGCCCAAGGGCTTACAATCTAAGAGATGGAGGGGGGCAGGGAGATGAAGAAAGAGGAACAGAGGGAGAGACAAGGAGTGTAACATTCTTATTATTGTAAGCCGTCATGAGCCTCTGCAAGAAGGGAGGCAGAGAAATATGACTAAATAATAAATAAGTAAGCTATTCAGACATGCAGCTAAACATGTGGATTACATTCACCAATATGAAACTGAACCCAGCACCCTTTCTTTCCAGGGGGACCCAGCTCTTTATGCACATATGGGAATTCTTGCTTGACGAAGACTTCTATACCAGCAACTCTTTCCATTACCTGCCTATGGAACCATGACAGAATAAGAAGCAGCTTTGCCATAGCAGACTGATTTCTATGCACAAGCAGCTCACTACCACAGGCTGGAGATTAAAAAGACACAAATATGGCTGCCACAAATTTTGCTATTTATGTATTGTACTATTTTTTCAGTTTGAAGAATTAATGTGGTCATACAAAATCCCCAGCTATCAGGCTTTGTACACCCTTTTGGGGTCAGCCTATGGCCTCCATCATTCAGTGGGGTAGGAGCAGAGCTACATCCAAATTTAATATTGCAGGTGCTAGAGATAAAAGGTGAAATAAAATATTCAGATGAATTCCATTATCAACAGATCTGCCTGGTTTATTTCAGTAAGTCCGGTGAAACACTGAGCAGACTGTGATCTGGTCCATGTTTCACTGAAGTTCCAGATTGGCAAGGCGACACCATTTGCACATGCATAAATGGTATTTTTGTGTGTGAACAAAATAGCAGCATCCTGCAGTTTGGGATCCTGAAATCAGTGACCACCATGCTTTTAGATGCACAAGATGGTGGAAGCCTGAGTCTGAACAACACACAGATATCTATCGCAGTTTTAAATCCACAGTGGATCTGCGTGGGGTCATTCCAACACTGTGGGGAATTATGTCTTTGAAGAGGTCAGGGCTGATTCAATTCGGCCCTACTAGAGTTCAGTGAACAAAAACTGCAGAGAGGGGGCCGCTACCAAGAAGCTACCACATGACCTGTCCAATGCTAGATTCTTTCTAGGGCTGAAAGAAATATAACTTTTCATATTTTCAAAGATGATTTCACATTCATTCCTATAAATTAATATCTGAATTTGTCTTTAATACTGTTGTGAAATTCATGTCTTCATTTTTTTCTCTTCAGTATTCAAAATTTCAGGTACTTGCATACGTAGCATTTTGTTCATTTCAGTGGTACTATCTGGTGGATATTTTTGAATGTGAATGTGATTGATCCAAAATGGAGTGATCACATTCACATTTAAGAATTTAAAAACACAAAATCAGTTTACCAAAATGAAGTAACAAATACAACGCAGGAAAATACCAAAACAATAATATGAAATCACAAACAAAGCTGGAAAATATACTGTTCCATATCTGCTTTGTTTGAATGTATTTAAATATAATTAATTAATTGAATTTCATATTACTTTGGCTATTCATCATTTCAACTCTAGTTCCTGTCTCAGTGCCATCATGAAGTTGTTCCTGTAGTGGGGACAATGGAAACCCTGTGCTCAAGGGTTCTCAAGATACTGTAATCCCCTCACTACTCTTCATCCTCTTCACCTTCTGGAGTAGGCAGAATGATGGGAGTTACTCGCTTAGTGTGTTCCGGCTCTTGCTTAGAGGTAGGAACAAGAGGGAACTCCCTAGGTTTAGTTGGCTTGCACATCTGGGTATTAAATAATGTGATGCTGGCCCTGATCACCCACTCTGGTGAACGTAGGTCAGCACCACACCCCACACATTTGTTCCAAGCCCACCAAATGTGGGCCCGGTTCAAATCCTGGTGCAGTTGGCAACTGGGCCGAACAAACTGGGCTCACGGTACAGAACTGGGCAAACTGAGTGGGTGTGTCTGTTTTCACGCCCGCCCAGCCCAGTGTTGGCAGCTATGTTATTGGCAGCCTGTCATGGTAGGGGGCAGGGAGATGGCTGTAGTGTGGGGGCGAAGCTGGGCAGCTGCGTGTCACTCCAGACACCCCTTACCAGCCCAGTCAGGTTGGGAGAATTTTAATTTCCATTAACACCCAATGATAAAAGAGTTCTTGTGGCCCTTTCAGTCTTGAGGGGGGGAGGGCAGACCTGTGGCCGTCATATTAGCTGAGCTTGCCCACTACTGCATGATTAGGTGCCAGTCGTTCATGTGGAGAAGATAGTACACACACATTCCATTATGATTTAATCACAACTTTAAAGTGTAGTAATTTTAGAAGGAAGAATATGCTTATTTATATTTTTACCCTCAGAAAGACAACTTGAAAAAAATAAATCTTCTCAACCAATCTCTCTTATAAACATAATCAGTGGGGAAAGCATTCCAGCACAGAGACTTTGTCATGCTAGCTAGACAATATAGCCCTATAACTCTGGTTAACTGTAGCCTCCCTCTTCTCAGAATGGATAATGGGTTTGTTTTGATGGGACTGTGAGGTGATGTTTGCACGAATGACAGATGTCCAAGACAGCATTCTCACCATCTATTCTCAACAAGCTTTACAGCTGGGATTAAACAAAATGGGCTAATTGCACATGGTGCCTAGAGCGCTTCTGTTCATTCATTTAGTCTCTTTGGAATGGAAACGGTATGATTTTAACAGCCGTTCTGCATTCCTGGGAGTTGATGTGTGAACTCCTATAGTCAGAAACTAATTAAAGGAAACTCCATTTTCCATCTTATTTCTTGCAAGATTAAAAAATAAAATGTTAACTTAACTAGTAGAGTACACATACCAAAAATGATGGCTTGAATAAATGTATTGTTAATGGCCCAACCATGACCAACAATCTGGGTATAGGGCTGTGCATACGCTATCCCTAACCCTGTTTGTATTGTATAGTACAGACATAGGGAACCCTGGGCCTGTGTGTCAAGTACATCCCTTGGCTGATTTTTATTTACCCTCTTTTCCAGTTCCTGGTTCTGGCCAATAGATCCAGTCTATGCCTGAAGAATGGAAGGAAAGCAGTGAAGACATGTACTCAAGGGAAACGCAGCAAAGATGAGGGCATGCACTTGAGAACAGGGCATGGACATGTGGGACAGATCAATGATTTGAACCTTTCTCTCTATTCCTGTATCCTGAGTGAACCCTCTCATGCTCAACTCCTATCTGCCACACAGGGTTTATATCAAGTGACCCAGAGATCCACAGTGGATATGGGTGAAGAGTAGGGCTTTGGAGAAGACACCCCATTCGTTTTTGTTTTCATTTTTGTTTAATGAAAAACATCCATTTGGGGGATTTCAGTGATTTGTTTTTTGTATTAAAAAATTAAAAATAAACATTTTTTTTAAAAAGCACACTGCATGCACAAAATCGCAACTGGACCATTCTACTCAGGCACACTCTTTTCCAAAATGGCAGCATCAACATCATCGCCATTTTGCAGAAGGACAGCCAGTCTACACATGTACAAAATGGCCTGGCTGCCCTTTCCCAAAATGGTGGGAACGCCATTTTGGAAAAGGGAGTATGTGGCAGGAAGCAGCCTTGTGTGACTTCTATGCCTTTAGGAGGGCTGAGCATGGTTGCCAAGCAGAGTGACATTGGTTCTGGGCATGGTGGAGCCCACCCAAGGGCATGTGCCAGTCTGAGGACTGGGCATAGACATGGTCAAGCCAGCCCTGTGAATAAACACCAGTCTGACTTGAAACAGGCTGGAAAGTAGAGACAGAATGGGCATATGCTAGCCGAAGGTTGGAGAGTGTGGACCCTGGCCACACCCACCCTTCTGGTATAAAGGAAGTCTGAGCTGAAAAGGAGTCAGTCTTTGCTGGGACTCAAAAGGGAAAACATCACCTGGCTGCTTTACCAGGACTGCTGTCCAGGTGCTGAAGTCCTGCTGAGAGAAGCTGGAGTGCCTGGATGCTGCTGAAAGCTGAGTGAGATGAAACAAGGGCATTCTGTAGAAGCACTGTGCTGTGGCCCTAGAACTGTGAATGCATAGCCAAGGACTGTGTATGTGGCTGAGCTGGGGCTAAACAGGGCTGGGGTTGCCGGAGGGATTGCATTCCTGGCATTAGAGAGGAAGCCAATGGTGGAGGTTCTGTATCTAAGCAGGACTGGTCATTTGAGCCAATTCCCGGAGATGAGTGTGAATGCCTGGGTCTGATCCTACAGGGACTTGACCCTAGCAGACCATACCTTGTTATAGTATTGTGTGGGACTGTGCTAACTGGTAGTGAGATGTACTGATTAGTATTACAGACCTGTAAGAACTAATTGCCATGGGGTCCAGATTTTTAGGGGTCTGATCCTACAAGGACTCACCCCAAACCAAGCCTGTCCTGTTGCAGCGTGCATTCTCAGAAAGGTCCAATGGCCATTTTTCACACGAGCAAGATTTTTTTAATTAAAAAAATTAATTGAAATGGCTGCAGGACCATCCTGCTCATGTGACTAGGGCTGGAACAAAATAAGAAAAAGAAACCCTTTATGAGAATATCACCAGACTCGAGAAGGGGAACGAGAGATTGCATGATCTCGCCCCCCCCCTTGAGATCTCACGATATCTTGCTGAGGGTGGGGGGCAGGCAAGGGGGCTGGAGGGGGTGCCAGAAGTAAGCAGAGGGCAAAAAACCCTGCCCCCTGGCCACCCCTGGCCCTCCCCTACCTCTCCTACCTGTCGAGAAAGGGAATTTCTGCATGGAGGGCCGGAGCCTGGGAGGGGACGGGGTGTAGCAGGGGTCTCAAGGGTGGGGTACTTCTCTCTGAAAGGGGTCCTGCAAAGTGCAGCCTCTTACCTAAGCTGGTAAGTTTGAAAATAAAATTTAAAAATTACCCCTTCTGGGCATGCTCAGTCCTTTTCAAAGATGGCACTAGCAGCATCAGCATACTGCGGGTGCCATCTTGGGTGTGTGTACCAAGTTCAAAAAAGGTGCTCACAGCATGCATGCTGCTGCTGGCACCATCTTTGAAAAGGGCTGAGCATGCTCAGTTTTGGGTTTTTTAAAAATCATTTTAAACTTACCAGCCAAGGAAGAAGCTGTGCTTTTCATGACCCCCTCTACAGTTTAAGTACTCCACCCTGACCCCCTGCTAGGCCCCCAATCCCTTTCCCAGGCCCTGTGCCCCCACCCAGAATGTCTCTTCCTGGGCAGACAGGGAAGCTGGGTGAGGGCCAGGGGTGGGCAGGAACTCATCTTTGCCCCCTTCTCATGTCTAGAACTCCACCCAGTTCCCTTGCATGCCTCCCCCCGGACTGGCCCCCATCCACTGCCCAGCCTTTCAAATCTTGCCGGTTCTCAGCGAGAATGGGGGATTTTTCTCATCTCGTCTCATTTAGGGAATGAGATGGGGGAAATGCCATTCTCATCGAGAACCAGTGAGATCTGAGAAGCGATTTACAGCCCTAGTGCGCATCCTTTTCCAAAATGACAGTGGCAGTATCAACACGAGATGCCATGGGCATGAGGGGGTGGCTAATAAATATAAACAAATAAATAAATAAATAAATAAACAAACAACATTTTGGAAAAGGGCATACATGCGCAGAATTGTCTAGCAATCATTTTTTACATGTGCAGTAGTTTTTAATTTTAAAATTATTATTACCTCATTCAAACACAACTGAAAGCAAATATATGTTGTTTGCTTACTCATTTATTTTCATTTCCTTAGTTACTAATATAAAGTTACTTAGCCACCGTTATCCATAGTTTCACTGGGTATTTTCAGACGTTACGAGATCACGCTTAACCACAGTCAATACTCTGTGGTGGGGAATGGTCCCGTAACATCTGTTGGGGAACTAGAAGTTCCCCCCAGATGTTTATCACGGTCAATTGCAGCAGGGAATCAGATTCACCATGCGATTGGAGGTCCTGGCCGGACCATCCCCGATTGCATGGTGAATGAGATTCCCCCTCCCCCCCCCGATGAAGGGGACAGTAACATCTGTCCCCTGACCACGGCCCTGAATCTGCGATGAGATTCTGGACCGTGGTCAATGCTGGGGGGAGGTGGCTGGGCGCTGTGGCTGCATTGGCCGTGGCGCCCGCCCGTCTCCTGGAGGACGAGCGGCCAGGACACCGTGGGGGGGCAGGGCTGTGGGGTAGCACGTTGCGACCCGCAGCCCTTCCCCCTCCCTGGATTCCCCACCAGGATTGGCCACCACGTCTGTTAGCCCATGACGCGGTGGTCCCGGCGGGGAATTAAAGAGTTGTTTCTGTGCCGGGGCCAATCGGCTCCGTCACATCTGAAAATACCCATTACCTCCAGGCTAGATTACCATACTCTACATGGGGCTGCCTTTGGTGACTGTTCAGAAGCTGCAGCTAGTGGAGAATGCAGCAGCCAGGCTCCTTTTGGGGAATGGGTCATCATGAGCACATTACACCTGTGCTCTATAGTCTGCACTGGCTTCTTATAGCTTTCAAGGCACAATTCAAAGTTCTGTCTCTCACTTTAAAGCCCTAAATGGCTTGGCCCCCATATATCTGAAAAACCACCTCTCCTTCTATGCTCCACCATGACCCCTATGATCTGCCAGGAGCATCCTCTCAGGGGTACCACCCAGCCAATTTTGTCCATATGACAAGGGCGCCCAGAGAGGCATTCTCGGTTACTGCCCCAGTGCTATGGAGCTCCCTTACCCTGGAGGTCTGCCACAGCCTGAGCATATTCCAGGGGTGGTATAAAACATTTCTCTTTGGCAGAGCATTTGCCAGGTGGAGATAGAGTCTGGATGGGTGGGTTCTTGGTTTGAGAGTAGGGATTTTTAGGGGATTTTACTGTATTGTTTTGAATTTTTACCATTTTTCTTTTTGTGCTTTTATTTGTGTAAACTTTCCTGAGCTTTGGAGAAAGGTGGAGTATACATTTTAATAAATGAATAAAAATAATAAAAAAACAAAAAAAATGGGGCTCCATTTGTTTTAGTAAAAAACAAAATGAACTGTGCACCCCTATTGAAGATTCCCTTCCCCTGGTATAATAAATCACACAGTATTCTTTTAAATAGATTGTGAACTTCTCTATCATGACTGTCTGTGTTCTTTGCCCCCAAGCTGCCAGAATCCTCCTCAAACAGCTGTATGGACATATTTGGACCTCCCCAGTTATTTATGTGTAACAAACACAATTATTTGTGCTCAATTCTCTCCCAGCAGTTTCCTGGTTTGCATAAAGATCAAAATATAAAATAGGAAGGAATACACAGCTTTCGAATATCTAACAATGCCGGTGTCCCTCATTCATGGACGATACCAAGATAATTATTTATTTCTCTTTCTGGCAGACAACCATGTGGGCTCAAAGAGGGGGAAAGTGAAACTAAAGTTAAGGGCCATGCAAAGAGTCAATTTCAAGGCAGTAATACCAGACAAAAGGGGATCAGTTGCATAGCTTTGTTCTTAGCTGGAGTTCTCTGTGGTGCTTAGGAAATCCTATTGACAGCGCAGTCACACAGAGCGACACTTGCAGGTACATATGGCACAAATGAAATGTTATCCTTTTATGGGTAACATTTATCCACAAGGTTTGGAAATCCTATAAAGCAGCATTTTTGCAATATACAGAGTTCCCCAAAGGATTCTCGTGTTCTTCAGCAGGGAGAACTACTGATTTCATTTTATGTACCATATGAAAAAAAAAACAGAATCCTGCTCAGCAGTCAATCTGTGATAGATGGATTCTTTCCGACAATCTCTCTGCTGGTTGCTAATTTGGCAACACATCCAGACTTAGAAGCTAAACCACTTAAGTCAACACAACCACTGTTCTTTGAATGAACAGCACAACCTGAATTCCTCTGAAGCAACATTAAATAGGTGTCGGAAGCTGGTAAATCGACAAAAAAAGTATATATATATATATATATATATATATATAAATCAGTACCAGAAGTCAACATTCTGGGTCTGGAAGTTGACATTTCAGGACACTGGGTACCCAAATTGGGTCACAATCAGGATGTGATCAGTACCTAATGTTGTCAGATCAATTTGTGTACCAGAAATTTGACAGGTACCCACTTTCAGCTCTAATTGCATACAAATATTTGGTAGGGGGAAAAGACAACAGTGTCTCTTATGCCAGCAATGGGTTTTTTGGTCCTCCAGACTTAATTCTGATTGCACCTTACACTGGTTTGTATATCAGTGTAACACCAGAATTGATGGGAGTTTACTCCAGATTTACACCACTGTAAATTATCTTGCCAGGCCCATGTATGCAACTTTGAAAGGAAGATTACAGAATCTGAAGATTTTTTTTTTACACAAATTTAACTCATAAGCTATTATTAGCCCTGGTAATCATATTGTTTAATCTTGTTTTTTTAAGGTTACCATTCCTCCCCTTTAAAAGAAGTCTCTTATGAAATACATGGTGCTGGGCTACATTGTTTCTAGTACAGCCCTGCAACATGTATTTTTCATTTCATTTAAGCGTCCTCCTTTAAAAGGGAAGTATGGTAACCCTACGGTTATTATTAACATCGAAATAATAATGGGCCAGTGGAATAATACAATCATCACTTTCTGGAGGACTTGGCATGATTAAGGGTAACTAGAGAAAACTGGCAGAGGTTGCTTTTATCAATAAAGCTGTGCTGAGAGGAGCGACTAGCTGAAAGTCTTTCTTCTCTTCATGCTTTCAAGTTTTCATTGCATACAATTGTTTTCTTCAGGGGATTATACCTGATCCCATGAAGCTTTCCTTGCCAAGACAGTCCAGTCTCATTGTGGAATAAGAACAGACATTGATAGGCAGAGACCATAAGGGAGACTGTAGCGGCTCCAGGCCTCTCTATTTCCCAGCAGGATTTTTGCTGTGCAGCCTCTGAGGGTCACCAGAGAAAGGCTTAAGGGATCTGGAAAAGAGAGGAAATTCGGGGGCCAAATATTTTAAAAATGCAAGCCCTTTGCCATTTCATTATGATCCTATCCAATGAAATAAAATAGATGTGCATTGTTTGTTTCCAAATGCGTTGGAAAGGAAAATAACTACAGTTATTGAAGCAGCAGGGAGTCACAATGAATATTTCAGCTGCTAAGGGGCTAGAATGTCCATTTGAAAGGTCCCTCGGAGCTCTTTATAGCAGACAAATCCTCAAAAGAAAATAAACTTTGTTAACTTTCATTGGAATGCATCCTGCTCCAGCCTGGCAGCCCACTCAAAGGTGACACACGAGTAGTAAATTGTTCTACTGATTGGTTAGCTGGAGTTTAGAGGCTTGACATTATCAGCAAGATGATAAGAACAAATGTGCCACACACATCATTGTTCACATAGCATACTTTTCTCCTTCCCACCCCACCCAGTACCCAGTTGCAAAGGTGAACCCCTTTAATTCTTTGCCATCAGCAGGAAGTGTTATGATGACACCTGGGTCACAGGACAATCCCAGATGGAAAGAACCTCATTAGTAGGGGTGGGAAGTTCAGTTCTCTCGGTATCCGATACTGCCGGTATTTTGCTGTACCAGCAGTATCGGATTAATCCGGTAATTGGGGTACCGGTACCGGTTCCCCATGCTGGATTTGTTTACATTGCAGCCATTGAAGTTAATGGCCACAATGTAAAAGAAAGAAAGAAAAAAAAACCTTTCCCTCCCCCGTCCAGGCTGCGCGGGTGGAAGGGGGAACACTCCCCACCCACCCTGCCCAGCCTGGATTTTTATTTTTTAAAGAAATTTTGTTTAGCCAAAGTCCCTGCTAGTGCGGGCTCCAGGCCACCTCCATGCTGGTGGCAGCAACTCGGATCCCGCACCAGCAGGTACTAGGATGATCCCTGGGGTGGGGGGTGGTTTACCTCCCCCCCACCCCAGGGATCACCCTACCCCCCCACCCAGAGATCGCCTACCTTTTGAGCTCTGGGCGGCGGTGACTGCACAGCGGTCCAGCGGCTTCAGCGCTGACTGGCTTCAGCACTTTACTAGGCTTTCTGGGGAACTTCCGGCTTTCCCCAGAAGGCCTAGTAAAGCGCTGAAGCCAGCCAGCGCTGAAGCTTCTGGACCGCCGTGCTGCCACCGCCGCTGCCACCCAGAGCGCAAAAGGTAGGTGATCTCTGGGTGGGAGGGTAGGGTGATCCCTGGGGTTGGAGGATGTTAAACCACCCCCACCCCAGGGATCACCCTAGTACCTGCTGGTGCGGGCGGCAGCCGGCAGCCGGGAGCCCGCACTAGCAGGGACTTCGGCTAATAAATTTTTTTTAAAAAATCCAGGCTGAGCAGGGTGGGTGGGGGGTGTCCCCCCCTTCCACCCGCGCAGTCTGGACGGGGGAGGGAAAGTGTTTTTTGTGTTTTTTCCATTGATTTCAAAGGGGACAGTTCCCCATTGAAATCAATGTAAAAATACCAGTACCGGTATACTGGTTCTAATCCGGTAAACCAATTTTTGGGGAACTGGTATCCGGTAAAACCAGTATCTGCTTTTTTGTGTGAAGTCCCACCCCTACTCATTAGGCCTGTGTATACATTGGGAGTTTCACCTCATCCTAATATATCAAAATAATAATTAAAAATCATCATTTTATATAGCACTTGTAGTATTCAAAATGCTTTGCAATCCTTATCAAGTTCACTCTCATAGCTCCCCTGTGAAGTAGATCATTATTATTTCCATTTCACAGATGACGAACTGAGAATGAAAGAGATCAATTTACCTAACGTCACCCAGTGAGTTCATGGATAATATGGGATTTGTCCCCTGCTCTCCCAAGTCCAACACCTTATCCACTAGGTTACACTTTTTAAATATATTTCCCCGTACATTTTCCCATGGACTCCAAGAAGCCATTGGTAAAACAAAATTATTATTATTATTATTATTAACAAACATTTATATAGCACCAGCAGTGTACCTGGCACTTTACAAAGTAATAAAATAGACAGTGTCCCTGCCCCTAGGGCTTACAATCTGAGAGACAGGAGCTGGGGGAGAGACTTAGGAAGGGGAACAGAGGGAGAGACAAGGGGTCTAACATTCATGAAGATGCGAGGTCTCAAGTGCACGTACTTGGCTTGGTTACGATGAGAATGACAGCAGGCAGGTCCATGTTGCAAGGATAAGGGTAAACCGATCGTAGGTATAGGAATAGTGGCTCAGCAGGATAAAGAGTCAGACAGAGCAGAGCGAAAGAGGTGAGTTTTAAGGAGAGATTTGAAGGTATGAAGGGAGGGGGCAAGGCGGATGTGGACAGGGAGGGAGTTCCAGGCATGGGGGGCAGCAAGTGAGAAGGGACGAAGGCGCTTAGGGGAGCAGGGAAGGCGTGGAAGGGTGAGAGAAGGGACAGAGGAGGAGCGAAGTGCACGGGCTGGAGTATGGAGGGCGATAAGTGCAGAGAGGTAGGGGGGAGCAAGGTTGTGAAGAGCTTTATAGGTGAAGACTAGGAGCTTGTGCAGGATTCGTTCAGGAAGGGGAAGCCAGTGAAGCGAAGAGAGGAGGGGCTGCACATGGTCGAAGCGACTGGCGAGGTAGATGACCCTGGCAGCAGAGTTTTGGACAGAGATGAGGGGAGAAAGGTGAGACCGGGGAAGGCCAGTGAGAAGGAGGTTACAGTAATCGAGGCGAGAGATGACCAGAGCATGAACAAGAGTTTTGGCAGACGAGACAGAGAGAAAAGGGCGAATCTTAGCAATGTTATGGAGGGAGAAGCGACAGGATTTAGCAACAGAGTCAATGTAGGGTTTAAAAGAAAGGGCTGAGTCAAAGATGAAGCCTAGGCTACGGGCTTGGGGGACAGGCAGGATGGTGACTCCATCAATAGTTATTGACAGTGAGGAAGGAGAGGAAGGATGAGGGGGGAAGATAAGGAGTTCAGTTTTAGCCATGTTGAGTTTGAGTTGACGTTGAGACATCCAGGTAGAGATGTCAGAGAGACAGTTGATGAGACGAGCTTGAACAGAGGGAGAGAGAGAGGGAGTAGAGAGATAGAGTTGAGTGTCATCAGCATAGAGGTGGTATTGGAAGCCATGGGAGGCAATGAGTTTGCCTAAGGATGAGGTATAGATCGAGAAGAGGAGAGGGCCAAGAACAGAGCCTTGAGGAACACCAACTGAGAGGGGGAAGGAGGAGGAGGCGGAGTTGGAGAGAGACACATTAAAGGAGCGGTCAGAGAGGTAGGAGGAGAACCAGTTATGGACAGAGCCACAAAAGCCAAGGGAGTGAAGGGAATCCAGCAAGAGTGAGTGGTCAACAGTATCGAAGGCAGCAGAGAGATCAAGGAGGACAAGAATGGAATAGAGACGTTTAGATTTAGCCACCAGAAGATCGTTGGTGATCTTAGTGAGAGCAGTTTCAGTAGAATGAAGGGGGCGGAAGCCAGATTGGAGGGGGTCAAGGGAGGAGTTGGAGGATAGGAAGTCAAGGCAGCGGGAGTAGACAACACGTTCAAGCAGCTTGGAAGCAAAAGGAAGGAGTGAGACAGGACGATAGCTAGAAGGGTCAGAGGGGTCAAGAGTGGACTTTTTGAGAATAGGAGAGACTGTGGCATGTTTGAAGGCAGAAGGGAAAGAGCCAGTAGAGAGGGAGAGGTTGATGATGTGCAGGAAGGAAGGGGCGACAGTGGGAGTAATGGAGGTGAGGAGGCGGGAAGGAATGCGATCAAGGGGGCAAGTGGAAGGGTTGGAGGAGGAGAGCAGGGAGGAGATTTCCTTAAGGGAGGCAGGGGAGAAGGAGGACATGAGAGAAGGATTGGGAGGAGGGAGAGGGGTGGGAGTGGGAAGAGAGGAGTGGGAAGCGAGTGGGAAAATGAGTCCAAGGCCCGGTCTTTGGAGTATTTCCATTCCAGCATCTGAGAATCAAAGCACCATGAGATGACTAGACCTCAGGTGTTTTGGTTCTTACAAATGGCTCACTGAGGCATTAAACATGACCATTACAGTATGATGGGATAGATTTTCAGAATCTTTTAGCTCCCGAAAGCTCTGGTTGCCAGACCAATTCATTTAGATGGCTGAACAGGAACTGTTGTGTGCTGAGCTCTTTGGAAATGTACCTCTAGATACTTTGTGAAAAGTACACCTGCAATGCTCATTTCTGAGTGGTGATGCTCATAGTGTGCTACCACACATCAAAAAGAGTTAAAACAGCAACACCCAGAGACACCCTGCTACAATATATCAAATACATGTGTTTTATTCTTATTTAAATGCATTTAGTTCAATTTTTATATAAAATTCAAGTTAAAAAAATATTTTGAATAAATCAGGAACTATTTTTTAAAAAAAAGAATATTGTGCATGATTTTCTATTATAATATACCTCCCACCATTTAAAGCGGCCTTAGAAGGAAATAAACCCAGCCTCTCTCAAACACGCCCACTTCTCACCTAGTGGCTTCCACCTTCTTACTGGTAGTGGAAGGTGTTTGCTGTGGCAACTGGGCTCTGGAGAAAGGACACACTCTAGCAATGATAGACTGGCTACCCAATGTGATGGCAGGAGCTCTGGTGCTCCAGATGCAAGGCATTGCCATCCAAAGGCAGGACCATGTGGTTTTATTAAAAAAGCAGGGCAATGCCACCCAAGGCAGAACTGTTAAAAGATATGTTATAATTTTCTGTGTAATAAATTGGATCAACAGCAAAAAAAGGGAACTGTGGGAGAGGAATAAATCTCAATTAGTTCAGTGGAATAGTTTCCCAAGAGGTTTGCAAAATGGCTGTTACATAAGCAATATATGCCAGATTCAACAAAACATTTAGGAGGTGAACAGAACAGAACAGCTCTCCATAGAGGTCAAATTTTACACACATCAAAGGACATGCAAGGTCGTATGGTCAGAAGAACAGCAGAATGAATAAACAGTTCAGGGGATGAAGGAAGTTGACAGGGGATGAGGGAAGACCTAGGGTAATTTCAGACGTGATGGGCCTTTCAGCCCGCCATGCTGAACCCTGGACTGGGATCCGTCTCGAATCCTGGTCCATGATCAGACCGGCTGTCCATCAGATGTGCCGGCCTGATCACTGTGGGGAATTTCAGAGGGGGCGGGGCTGAGCGACATGATGTGCGGAAGCTCCCCCCTCCCCCCATGCTCCCTCAGCCGCCTGCCCACAGGGAGATGGGCAAGAGCATCAGCCAATCAGGCCGCTGCACCCGATCCCATCCCATGGTTAAGACCTGATTCCGGGATGGGACTGAGTAACAGTCATTATCCACGGCCATTCCCAGCCCCATCCCTGATCGTAGCCAAATTAACCATGGTTCTGGAGATGAGGCCGGCCCCATCCTCAGAACCATGGTTAGCTTTGACCCCCATCAGATTCACTGTGGTGAACATCTGGCAGGGCTCAAACAGACGTGCACGGGATCACAGCCACCACCCTGAATCCAGTGATTCAGGGTGATTGACTATCTCATTATGTCTGAAATTACCCATAGAAAACATACAGATGAGAAATCCTCTATATGCTTCAAATCACTGCATCGCTATGGGCTAGAGGTGTGCAGAAGGCATATAATTTGTTTTTGTTTTCATTTACCAAAAAAACCCTTTGTTTTCAGAGGTTTTCATAAATGACCCATTCATTTTTGTTTATTTTTCATTTTATTTTATTTTTAAAAAAATTAAAATTAAAAAATCACTGCGCATGCACGAAATGGCTACTGGGGCCTTCTACGCATGCATTGACATTTTACAAAATGGCACCAGCAGTGTCAGTGCCATTTTGGCAAAGGGTGCACATGAACAAAATGGCCTCAGTGGCCATTTAGTACATGCGCAGTGATTTCTGTTGTTGTTAATAATAAATAATGATTAATAAAAGAAAAATGAAAACAAATTGAATCAAATGTTGTTTGCCTATTTACTTGTTGTCTTTACCTTAGTAGGGACTCCATTCATTTTTGTAATGAATTAAAATGATATGAATTGCACACTCCTACTATGGGCTTGAAGCCTGGTAAAGATTAGAGTAATGCATAGCTCCAGTGTAAGTAGGCATGCAGCAGAGTCTCATTCACATGGACTGGAGGCATGGCTGTTCTCAGCCTATAACCTATCTTCAGTGGGAAAATTCTGTTCTCACAAGACCAGTGCAAGTTACCTACACAGTCTTTTTACTTGATTGGGACTTGCACAGAGAACCACCATTTTAGCATAAAGTATGGACCTTTGACACAGAAATGAGGAGGAGGAGAGGAGTTAATTCAGATTTAGAACTATCCACAGATGGTACAAATCAGTATTGCTCCACTATGTTATGCTGACTTCCACCAACCAAGCATCTAGCCCTCACACTGGTATTATTGAAGGAAACAGTTGAGCCATGTTTTTTGAAACTGTAACTGTTAGAATATCTGCTCTCTGTCCCTCTATACATCACTGGTAATACTGCTATGCCACAAACTCCTTGAGACATCAATATTTATCTGAGTTCAAATACAAATTATGTGAGTGGTGAAATTTTAAGGTTTTCTAGAGAGTTCCAGCAGTGTAAGGAAGTAAAAAAGTTACCTAGAACTCACTTGGAAACCAAGTTGGGGCTATTACCCCTGACAAGTTTGATGAGTTAACTATGGTTGCCATATGTCCAATAAATGAGCATAACACCCATTATCAGACCTCAGATCCTCATGCAAGCAGGTCATAATTACTAATTATATACTTAGGCTACAATCTCAAATCACTCACTCTGGAGGAGTCCCATTGACTCCAATTGGACAGTTCTGGAGTAAGTGGATTTAGGATTGTGTTTCTAGAAGTTTATACTCCCCTTGACATTTCTGTTTAACTCCCACTGAAAGATGTAGGAATCCCATGCATGCTTTAAGAAGAGAGACTGACTTTAGAAGTTTATACTCCCCTTGACACGTCTGCTTAACTCCCACTGAAAGATGTAGGAGTCCCATGCATGCTTTAAGAGGAAGAGAGACTATATTGTTGGTAACTAAGAGTAAGGAAATGCCATTATAAGTCCATGTAGTCTCATAATTTTGTTAAAGTGCAGGAACTTAAATTTGTTAGGTTGTAGAGTCTCAATACAGCTATTCAGTGCAAAGAGATTCCAATCCTTCCACCTCCTCCAATTCCCTAGTGCCAACAGGATATATAGATTTCTCTGTTTACTTATGAAAAATTGCCCTCTTTTATGTTTTCCACATAGGCTAATTACTTTACTGCTAGTGCTTGTTTAAAAAAAATATAAAAATCTATTGGCTGTTTCAACTATATTATTCAAGGTTTGGTTGGATTTGTTTTACAGCCTCCTTTTTTTCCTTGCTTCTTTGTCCAGAACTCTTCCTTTTACCTTTGACTCATCATCCTCACTGCAGTGGTTCCACTATACATTCAGGCCAAGTAACACCTAGCAGCATTGGTGCAATGGCAATGTCACTTGAGAGTATTGCAAGATGTGCTGGTTTGTCAGTGTCAGCAACAGCCATTATGTCTGGAGGATTTGGCAGGAGCTGGTCTAATTCTTTCCATCTTTTTTTCCCCTTTCCTTTATTTCCTCCTGACTTGGAAGGAAGGATAGGGGAGGAGCAGTAGCTACTTGAGAAAAAGTGACAGCACTTATTGAGGTTTGGAGAAGTGTGTTATTTAGCTCACTGCTGCAGTTCAGTGCCTAATTAAACCACAATACTTTGAGTGCACAAAGATATATCAACTGACTCCCAGATGTCAGGAAGCCACCAAGCCAGGTCCAAGTAACTAAAAAACTCTCTTCTTAGACAAGGAGAAAAGAGCTAGAACTCACTGTTAAGGGGCTGTCCATAAAGTATGGTCCCCCTCAACTTATAATTCCCACTCCACCCCTCTTGTCAATTTGTCATTCTACTACAGACCTCCCACCAAAAGGTATGCTGCATGAATCCCACCTCCTTCCTCCCACACATTTAAATGCCAGTAATGTAGAACCTCATTTATTATTCATAAGGAAAATCTTTTTAGTTCTCAAACACAGAAATGGAATTGGAAAAAGAGAAACAAGAAATGATTGTGACAAGACATCACATAATTCCCCATCCTTTTTCGTGTGACATAGGGTAAAAACAGACATGCAGCTGGCAGGACCACTCTCTGGGATGCTCCAGGGTGGAAAATCACGAGTAACATGGCTTGCCTTGGGTTAGGCCAGGACACTGAACTGATGTGCCCATGCCTGGGGAGACAACCCTCTGGCTGCACAGCCCAGGTAGGGCCAGAAGCACAACAAACATGGCAGTGGCCAGCCCCATCCACACAGCGCTCCCAGCTCCCTGTCCCCACCATGATGGATAACCATGGTCAGCAAGGCAAAGCCATGGCTGCTGGCCATGGTGGGGGCCCAGGCTGACAACAGGTGTGCTAGCCCACTGTCGCCCGCTTTGGCCTACTGTGGCCCAGTGGGACAGGCCTTACCCTAGTAGGCTGTGACCTCAGAGATTTTCCACGGTCACAGCCCGGGCTAGCCATTAACATGGCTCAGGGCAATCCAAGGCCAACATCTAGCAATGCCTGGACACACACATGCAGGTGGGTGCCGGGCTACAGCGGGTCAGAGAGGGCCACAGTGGGCCAAGGTCACATCTGTTTTTACCTATAATTTATGGTCAAACCCTGAGATTCCATGTATCATTTAGGTTTAAGTTTATAATGCTGGAATAACCATAAAGAAAAGTGTACTGACATTTTACTATTCCACTAAAATCAGTGTTCTTATAAAACCTTACAACAGTTTACATTTTTATAGCTAATGTCCATGAGCTCTTTGTTTTGTTTCCCCAAGATATCTGATGCTTCAATATATACTCTTTTTTTTTGGTTACTGAACTCCTGATATGAATCATATGGACAAAGTAAACGGAGCTCTCTGTTAGAGTTTCCCTTTTTATAAATGAGCCATAAAATTGTCCATTAATCAGTCCTGCCTCCCCAGGGGCCACCCTGCATTGTTCAGGTTTCCTTTTCCATTTCTGATCCCTGTTTTGTTGAAGAGATTACAACAACAAAAAGTCACAATGCAATAAACCAAAAAGAATAGGCATTTTGAAAAGCCACCCTCCTCCAAACAACCCTTGGGCTAAGTTGGATTTTTGATCAGAGTATAGTGCTCTAAAATTAAACACACTATTTTTCATTCCTTACCTTCTAGTAAAATAACTCCTCCTCTCTTCCCATCCAGAGGACACGGGGTTTGTATCTATTTAAATAAATACTACAAGTTCCTTAGTACAATAAAAAGGCCCTTCGGGGTCTCCTGAGGTAATTGTCCACCGCTGTTGAAATAATGAAATGCTCAGAGAATTTACACGGAGTCAGGCATTTCAGAGCTTTGCCACTTGTTAATTCCTGAGAAAGGTGTCATTTCTGACAGTGCTTGAATTTATCTGGAGGGCATATCTTTTAAAAACACAGCATGAGGAAATATACATTTATTGGACCTGTCTCTGTCTCTGTCTCTGTCTCTCCAGTCTATTCTGTGCACTTGCATAGGGTCTGCCAGCAATTTCTCTGAATGCCCTTTAACCGAGACCTGACTTTTAGCACACTTACCTATGGTGCAAATTCTACATTTAGTTACAAAGGTGTAAATAGAAAAGGAATACATAAAATATGATGACTTCCTCAAAGCATGTCATAGAATGACAGAGGAAAGCATGTTCTGCCCAGTCCAACAGTTTAAAATGGATATTGCATAGCTGAGAGGGTGAAGATGGGGGAGCTGGATAATACCTGGATTCTAGCATTGCCAGGTATCCTTTATTTGAATGGACTGTCCTTTATTTCGGAACCCTACAGTTCTATCGAACATAATGGACATTCAATTGGAATAGTTGCCCCTTATTCTGAGCCTCTCAGCTCTATGGAACATAATGGACTTCCCATATTTCTCTGTCCCTCAGCTTTGTAGTGTCTCTTATTTGGGGAATTTTGATCTGGAAACCCTACTAGGACCTGGCCTTCTGGGGCATTCTAAATTTGACTCTAAGTTTACCCGCACGTGCCACTCCTCCCCTCACTCCCCATCTCCACACGACAGCTGAAACTGCCCTTCCCACCTGGAGACGTGAGACTGAAGGAAAGCATAGCTGCTGAAGGAGCAAGCATGGAGACATTAGCTATAGCCGGGTATTTTCTCCACAGGAAGCTGCCAGGTCCCTAACATATTAGAGGGGAGGGGGCAGAAGGGCCCAAGAGCTTTTTCTTCCCTCTAGGCCAATATTTCTCTCACAGGGCCTGTATTCAGCATAACAAAATAAAGAAATGATCAGAATCAGAAACTGGAACAAGTTCCTCAGTCAGTACCTGCAGGCTTGCTATTCAGCTGGGGTAAATTGGCATAGTTCTATCAAACTGGGTAGAGTTGTGTTGCTTTACAGTGTCTGAGGCTCTGACCTTTACATACTTGGGCCTAACTAAACGCTCATCTCCCAATGCCCTTGAACTTTCAGGCTGCTGGGACTATAGGCTGGCAGAAATCTAGCTGCAAACATTACACAGCTCAGGCCCAATTACTAATTAAAAATCAGGCTGTTACTTTGTCTCTGCTCCCCCCCTCCCCACATTCTCCTTCCCCCCCCCCCCCCCCCNTTGGGGAAATGACATAAGCTGCCTTCAGGGATACATTTTTAGTTGAGCTGCTCATTTGACATGCAAACCAAATACACAATCAAAGCTTTTTTTTTGCTTTTTTTTTTAAAGGGAAAGTTATCTCAAGGTTGGCTTGAAAGCCAAAAAGTTTTATATCACCAGTCTCAGCTAAGTGCTGAGGTGCACAGCCCCGCGTGTAAGGCAAGTCTATTCCTTCTGGCGAGGCCCTGTTGATCTATGATTTAATCTGGACTCTTTAAATAAGCTTTAGAGTGTGTAACTAAGAACCCCTTTATCTGTTATTAATGTCTCATTTCATTATCACCACCAGTAATTTAAATGTCCTGGTCATATTTGATGAATTCTTCTATCACTCTCCCCTGCCTTAACAAATATGCAAGGCTCTGTAAGAATTTTGTTACTATTTTATTTCTCATGAACTCAGCAGTGCACGGGCAACATCAGCTTTAGGGACGTAAAACGCTGCAGTGACTGGAAGTGCATGGGAGGTGACTCACTCACACCTAGTGAATAATTTTTCTCATTCAAAAGACAAAAGAAGTGAGAGATTCTGGAATCAGGGATTTTATTAGAACAAACATGCTGAGATTTTCCAACATGCCTTCCAACTGTATTAGTGTTCCTTACTTTACATGTCCTATAGTCTTTGGCTGTTTCCCTCCATTTAATTGAAATGTGCTGGCATGCATCAAAAATACATACCTGCCTAAATCAAAAAGGGATTTCTTCTAATCTCTCTAGCATTAGAGTTGGTTGAACTAAGACAATACCTGCTGCATACCTGCCAGTTTCTCAGCATGCTTAGTTCATTCCTTGCTAATCCGCGATCTGACCCAACTTCAGATCCACTCCTTTGGTTTTTTCTTTTTCTCCCCCCTCCTCCCAAAAGCATCATTTTCCGTTTGGAACCAAAACCAATGCTCATTATGCATAATTTCACTGGCTTCTGGGTCACCCAAGAAAACTATTCTTAAAAAATAAGTCAATACAAGAAAGACCACTGAGAAACCATTAGTTTTCTCAGAAACACAACCTTCCAAATCAGCTCTTAATTCATGTACCCAGCAACCTCAGAAGTTTACAGACTCCTAAGTAATTTTAATTAGATGTCATAGAGGTGGGGGAGGGAACTTCAAGGGTCATCTAGTCCAGGCCCCTGCACCAATGCAGGATTCACACACCCAAACTACCCACATAAAAATTCATTAACGAAAGAAACCAAGGCCGTTTTTAAACGAGACACTCCCACACATGGAAAACCAGTGTCCACATGGGGTAGCATCTCATTTAAATGTGGAGGTGTGTGGGTAAATGTTCTCGTGACCCACGCATCCCAACCCATACACCCACCCCCCCACTCACGGAGCACTTGGCAAAAAGGTAGGTTGCTCTGCATGTGGAGATGGGTGGAGAAGATTGGTGTGTGATTGTCTGCACCCTTTCCCCATGCATGGCCTATACAGCGGCGTTCCATCTGCTGCACATGGACAGTCCCCCCTCCCCCCAACATTGGTCCATTTTAAAATAGCCCAATTCTATAACAAATCTGACACATGAGGTGAGACTATTGGGGGGACTATAAACTTTATGTCAGGTATAAGACTGGTGGGAACTGTACACATACTCAGGGACTA
The DNA here is from genome assembly GCA_003113815.1 of Sphenodon punctatus. Lineage (NCBI taxonomy): Eukaryota > Metazoa > Chordata > Lepidosauria > Sphenodontia > Sphenodontidae > Sphenodon > Sphenodon punctatus. The sequence goes on from QEPC01001171.1 coordinate 498,161, forward strand.
ATAATTGCAATGGGTGGGACTTTTGATATTGCCAAGAACTGAAAGTGGCTGATAATGGATGTTTTGGCTAAAATAGAGGGATCCGAAAATTGGATCTGTCTCGGTTCCCAATTTTTGGCTCTTATACTTCACATTGAAGTCAATGGGAAATCCTCCCATTGACTTCAATGGGAAGAGCCAGCCAGGGAAACAAGCCTCCTCTACCCCCACCACCCCACTCCTGGCCTTGGAGGGTGGGGGTGGGGATCCATTACCCCTAACACACCCACCCACCGGGGCCTGGCTTTACCTCCCCCACCACCTGGGCCCTTGTAATTACCACCCGGTCCAGAGGGTATGGGTGAGTGTCAGAACGGCAGGTCACTGGCTGGGCTGCTGGCTGGGCCGCTGGCTCCACTGCCGGTGGCTGGGCCTCCTCTACTGCTGGCTGGTGGTACGAGCTGGCTCCACTGCCAGGCCACCAGACCTTCTCCACTGTGGGGCAGTGAAGAAGGCCTGACCGCCAGCTCCTACCACCAGGCAACAGCAGAGGTGGCCCAGTAACCAGAAGCAGAGCCAGCTCCTCTGCTGGGCAGTTGGGCCTTCTCTTCTTCTTCCTAGTCTCAGGTCCAGAGGAGAATGAAGAAACGCTGCCATTTCGGAAGAGCACATGCGTAAAAATGGCCACCAAGGTCATTCTGCACACGTACAACCCTAATCAAAAATGGCACCAGCAGCGTCTGTGCCATTTTGGAAGAGGGCAGCTGTTCTGCACATGCATGGGGAGCCATTCCATGACTTTATTGGTGGAAGACTGTCCTGCGTCTATGCTTTCTTCACATGTGAATCCAAGAATGGGAAATGTACTTGCCTTCTGAACCTAAAAGGGTATCTGTATTAACAACAAAAGTGAGTCCTAAACAGTGCACAGATATGGTATCAACAAAGTAGCGACCTTTAATCTTTCAAATCATTTAACCCATGGTAATGGAATACATTCTGGACCACTGAGTAAATACAACTATAGATGTATACATATTTTTAAAGGCAAAATACATTCTTGGGTGTTACTTCAAAAACTACTGAGTGCATTTAATGGCAACATTAAAGGTTCTGTTCATATTTTATTGCTGCACAAAGTTGAGACGCATTGATAACCACACAAGACACCAGTAAGACCATAAATTCCTCTGATGAAAGTTACTAAGCCCAGATTTTCAAGCAGAAATTCCAGTCTAATGCATAAGCCTCAACTAATGGAGATATAATGTGACTCAGCATAAGTGCTGCCGATGAAGGACTTTGCAAGCATTCTAGGGATGTAGCCATTTGCCTGTGTTGAGAATAAGATTTTAAAATAATAGTTCACTCTAAACCAATGCACTGCTTCCCTTTTGCTCTATAGAGATACGTTCACATATACATTTCCCTCCTTTTTCCAGTAGGGCCTTAATTTAGTTCCTCTTTCTATGGGCCCTTATCCCTCTAGCCAGAGATCTTTGTTAAAAGAAACCCCCCTTGCCTGAATTTATTTGCATATAACTTTGCATAAATGTACATAGATTTTAAATCATGGAATATGGTTGTTATTTTATCTATAGGATGCTTTATCCATCACTTTACAAAACATGTGGAGAAAATATGCTTCTTTGGCTACAAAGGAAGACTCACCAATAAGAAAATCAACACTTCCTTTGAGGCCCTTTTTGCATGGATGCCCCCCCCCTCCCCTCCCCAAAGTGTGCAACTGCATGAGCGAGGTTTTTTTTTTCCATGTGAGCACTGGTGGGGATGGGTAGGGGTGCATGCGCACTCCTGCACTCCACCCATCACCACCTATCCCTCATGCATGGAAACACTGGGGAAAACAGAGGTGCCTCTGTGCTTGGAGATTGGTGGAGATGGATGTGTGTCCATGTGCAGGCCCACACAGGCACTGCACACCCGCCACTGCCTCCACCCATCCCCCATGGACCATGGCACCTCCACAGTCCATTTGAAAAGGGCCTGAGACAAAGGGCACTGATTACCTGCTTTACATGTGAATGTACAGTAGATTTGTGCAACCCTGCATGCCATTCACATTTACCAAAGACATTTTGTGTATGCACAAAAAAGGTGTACTGTGTGCATGCACAAAAGATATTTAGTTAATTGTGCATGCAAAAAATGGAGCAGCACAGGCGGCTGCCTGAAACAGGTACATGATTTGGTACCAGCGGGTAATACCTGTTTTTTCAGGTACTGTTTCAGCTACCCAAATTGGTACCGATACCATTCAAGTACCTGAAATTCCAACAACCAGTATACTGAAATACTGACAACCTGTTGTGGCAGCAGGGTATTCACCCTGCTACCTCTGGGACCCATTTCGGGGCTTTCGGGCTCCTCAGTGACCATAGGCGGGGACCAAATTTTATTTTCTTCTTTAATAACCCTTTTTAATTACCCTTGCTTAGCACACCATCTAAGCTCTGTACGTGGGCCTCGCAGGACCCCCCTCCCCCCCATTTTATGTTCACTCTTAGAGCCTCGCAGGGCTCCTACTTGTCACCACAGCCTCGGTGCTTGAACTTGGCAGGGTTTGTATATTCGAGCCTCACAGGGCTCTACCCACACAATGGGCTCTACAGGGCTTTCAGCCCAGCCCCCTTTAAGTCTTTCTTAGTCCTCTTACTTCCTGCTTCAAGCTCTTCTATCCCCTTGTCAGATTCCCTCCTCCAAGGGGTCTAGCGGGCATCCCCGCTCTCTCCCCAACCCTTCAGGTCCAAAACCAAAAGTCTTTGCCCCTAAGTAGGCCACAGGTGTGGACTCCCCTGCACCCTGCCCCACTCTAGTGGTAACACTGTCTCTTTTATGTTGCCAACCCACTACTCACAATCTCAGACTGATCAGGTGGAAACTTCAGACTCCTTCCCAGGCTCCTCGCCAACTTCTTCTCGAGCATCACCTCACCAGCTCGACCTCTCTGCTTCTCTTGACCCACTGCCCTGCTTCCAGGTTCGGGGTCGACTCTTCTCAGTGGCCAGTCAGTGGCCAGTCAGTTTCAGGCAGCAGGTTTAAAGCTGTGCTGCCGAGAGAGCTGCTGCCAGCTGCTTTCGTTTAAAAGGCCTCTTGGAATGCTTGGAACAGGAGTGCCTGGCACACACTTCCCTCTTCCACCTATATACTGAAATCCTGAATTTTCCTAAAAAATATCAAGATCTGGGACAAAATCAGGGATGAAATTGGAATTTTGGTATGATGGTTGTAGGTATTTTGGGTACCCAATCAAAAAATGATTTGGGTACTGAAAAGTACACAAAATATTTGGTTGTATTCAGGTATTGGAAATTTGACAGGTATACCCATTTTTAGGGTATTCTTTTCAGCTCTGTTCTGACCTCGCTGCAGTGTTATTTTGTGCATGTACAATAAAGCAAACAATTCATGCACAATACATTTTTTGTAGATGAACAAAAGGTCTTTGGAGGGTTGGAGAGCTGAAACTGTTGATTTGGATCTCTGTCACAACACAAACTGGATTGCGGTCAGTCAACATTCAGTCAGACCAAGATAGGAACAGGACAATCCATCTCATATGAAATACCACTGGATTCTCCATTTTAGCACTACCACAGTGGCCAAAGCATAGGAATGAAACAAAATTCTGGTTTTGATACTTTTTTCAACAGATCTGGCCATTCTGATCGAAGGAGCAAAATGCAGACTAAAATACAATCAGATCCATGTCTTTCCAGAATGACTGCATGATGGTGTGGGTTTCCTCCTTGCCAATCCCTGTCAATTCCAAACCCTTTCCCCTCCTCCCTCCCTCTCTTTCCCTTCCTTTGAGGCCCATTCTGTGCGTTTATACACCCCCCTACACCTTTGTGTTGCTGTCATCTACCGCCCCCCGGGTTCCCTCTCCTCTTTTCTCCCAGACTTTGAATCCTGGCTCACCTTCTTCCTCTCTAATGATACCCCCGCTCTTATTCTTGGTGATTTCAACATTCACGTTGACACATCTTCCACGCCCTCTATCTCCCACTTTCTCTCCCTGACCTCCTCCTTTGATCTCTGACTCTGGACCAATTCCTCAACCCATACCGACGGCCACTCCCTCGACCTCATCTTCTCACGAAATTGCTCTCTTGCTGACCTCTCCTTTGATCCCTGCCATAATTCTGATCACTTCTTCACCTCCTTCAGCCTCTCCCACCAACGCCCCCTCCTCCTCCCCTTCTCTGCGCCCCTTCAGCAACATGCAGGTCCTTACCCCC
>QEPC01001188.1:22509-35700 GCA_003113815.1 Sphenodon punctatus
GACATGTCCCCATACAGGCAGAGGGAGGCCGGACTGACCAGCCCCCACACCACCCAAAACAGCTCCGCTGGGAATGACTTTTCAGATGCCATGATGGCAGCAAAGAACTCCTTCTTTTCTGTCCTCACAGCCTCAACAAAGGAGCACAAGTGGGCCCTATGGAGAAGTCAGTCCAAGTCAGAGCGAGTCTGACGCCAGTGTTGTGCTAGTCTCCTACCTACTTGTTTCATAAAACACAGCCCCTCAGTAAACCAAGGGGCCCTGCAGTGAGGAGACAGAGGTAAGGGGCATCTCGGAGCCACCCTGCCAATGGCCTCCCCCAGCAAGCTGTTCAAATGCTGGACCCGGTCATTGACAGAGTGGCCGTCCAGGTCCAAGGTTAATTTCCTCAGGACCTCTTAGAACCACTGGGGTTCCATCAGCCTCCGAGGGTAGACCAATCTAACTGGTCTCATCCCCTGCTGGAGGTGGTGTGCTGAGAGACTGGCCTGGAGGAGATAATGGTCCATCCATGACAAGGGTAAAGTCCTAACCTCCCCCACTACCGGACCACCTGCCTCAAGGCCAGAACTAAAGATCAGGTCAAGGGTATGTCCCCCCATGGATCGGGCAGTTGATCATTTGGGACACATCCATGGTTTCCATGACAGCTCTGCTCCTACAAGGCCGGCATTGGCATGGACATTGAAGTCCCCCAGGATCAAAGTCCTGGAGGAACCCAGCGCCACCTCCGAGGCCAGCTCTGCTAGAGCGGCAAGGGATGCTGCTGGACAGGAAGGGGTCTGGTATACCAGCAGCACCCCTAACTTGCCCCCAGCCAAATTGAACACCACATGGACAGCCTCAATACCTGCAATCTCCTGAACTGGATACCTCCTGACATGCCAGTCTTCTACAAAAACAATCACTACACCACCTCCCCGCCCACCTGTGGAGGGCTGGTGCTGCACGACATACCCAGTCAGAATGAGATCCGCTAAAGATGGTCCATCCATCTCATCCAGTCAAGTCTCCATAATACACGCAAGGTCCACAGCCCCATCCGATATTAAATCCCGGACAACTGGGGCCTTGTTGACAATGGACCTCGCATTTAGCAGCAACAGCACACCACAGGTGGACCTTGGACCTAGCTCCTCCCTCCACCCCAGAGGGGGGATGGCACGCCACTCCTCCTGCAGGCACCTAGCTCCACTAGGGGCACGAGACATCCAACCCCATGGACCATACCGTCCACGCCCAAGAACTACCCTTATGGCTGCTCCTCCTCCCCCCCGTCCAACCAATCTTGGCCCGCTAAACCTGGCTTTTCACCCAACGGCCCCTCACCCCCGTCACCAACCCCCTCCCAAGCCACCACCCCATCCACCTGACCTTCCTGCTGCCGCCAGGGGCCGGCATAAGACATACCCCCCCAACTTCCCTCTCTCACAGGGACTCGGGTACACCCCACCCACTACCACCAAGTGACCTCCCCATGCCTCCCCTGGCTGCCACCAGGGTTTAGCATTGGGATATCCCCTTACCCCACCAACCCACCCTATCCTCTAATCACCCCTCCTACACTCCCTCACCCTTCCTCCCCAACCCTGAGCAAACAACAACCCTACCTGCCAACATCCACTCCCCCGGGTCCCCTGCAGCCCCAAAGTGCCCCTAAGTGCCACACCCTTTGACCCACAGTCCTTTGGACCATGGTCCTTTGGCCCACAGCCTGTGGTTCGTGGCCTGCAGCAGAGCCACTAACAGCTGGCTAAGTAGCCCCCAACCACTTCCGGGGAGGGGAGGGGACAAGCCAGCCCACTTGACTGGCTTCTGTGCTCCTCCCTGCCCCCTGGAGCTCACAGGTATCTTCCTCTCCCCACAGGTTCCTGGAAGAGCAGCGGAGCAGCAAAGCAGCAGCAGCAGCGGACCCCCTTCAGTAACGGGATGATGCAGCAGCATAGGTAGGTGGAATCCCAAGAGGAGCCACTGGCAGCTGGGCTAAGTAACCCACAGCCACTTCCGGGTAGGGGAGGAGACAAGCCGGCCCACATGACCAGCTTCTGTGCTCCCCCACCCCACCCCCCAGAGCTCACAGGTATCTTTCTCTCCTTGCAGGTTCCCAGAAGAGCAGAGGAGCAACAGAGCAGCAGAGCAGCAGCAGCAGCGAACCCCCTTCAGCAACGGGATGATGCAGCACAGTGCAGGTAGGTGGAATCCACAGTGGCAGAGCCGCTGACAGCTGGGCTAAGTAGCCCCCAGTCACTTCCAGGTAGGGGAAGGGTACAAACCGGCCCACGTGGCCGGCTTCTGTGCTCCCCCACCTGCCCCTCGGAGCTCACAGGTATCTTTCTCTCCCCGCAGGTCCCTGGAAGAGCAGCGGAGGAGCAGCAGTGGCAGCAGCAGACCCCCTTCAGCAATGGGATGATGCAGCAAAGTGCAGGTGCCACTGGCAGCTGGGCTAAGTAGCCCCCAGCCACTTCCAGGTAGGGGAGGGGACAAGCCAGCCCACGTTACCAGCTTCTGTACTCCCTCCCACCCCCCGGAGCTCATAGGTATCTTTCTCTCCCTGCAGGTCCCCAGAAGAGCAGCAGAGTGGCGGAGCAGCAGAACAGTGGCAGCGGCAGCAGCGGGCCGGGACCCCCTTCAGCAATGGGATGATGCAGTGCAGCACAGGTAGGTGGAATCCCCAGCGGAGCCACTGGCAGCTAGGCTAAGTAGTTCCCAGCCACTTCCGGGTAGGGTAGGGGACAAGCTGGCCCACATGACCAGCTTCTTCACTCCCACCCACCCCCACCCCACCCCCCGTAGTTCACAGTATCTTTTTTGTCTCCCCGCAGGTCCCCGGAAGCCCAGGTTACTTATAGGTAAGTAAATAACCCTTCACAATAATGGGAGAGCAGATACCCGTTAAAAAAATCTGTCATCATTTAACTCCCCTCTCCTGCTTTCTCCTTTATATACATACACAGAGTAGTAGAACCATGGGGAGGAGGGGATTTTGGTGGTCTCTTTATTCCCAGTGGAGAACAGATGCAACAAGACTCAAGCATTTTCTTTTCACTCCCTGCTGTGAGCAGCTGCAGAAGGACTGGAAGCTAGGGAATTCTCTTCAGCCTTCTCTTCACTGAACAGTTACAGTTTTCCTACTGAGTCCTAGCACAGGAGGAGATAACAATTCTCTTGGGATGTAACACTTGGTATCTGACTAGTAAGTGATAATTACTGCATTCCAAAAGGATTAACAAAATGGCACTCAGAGTGGAGTGAAACTTCAGCCTGAAAGCAGTGAGGAGTGACAGCCCTGTGAATCATACTGAAGTGAATCTGGTCTCTTGCTTCCTTTCACTAGTTGTGTTAATCATTATAACAGAATCTCCTGTTAAAGGGTGCTTCAGTGGGGTCAATCCCATGCACTGCATCCACTGTGCAGTACATGTGCTCCCATTGCGGGGACATTGTGCCACATGCGAGCCACGTAGATCCCATGTGGAACCCACGTGGATCCCATGCGGGACCCACGTGGATCCGATGCACGGGAAGTTTGCTATCATGGCCAGTTGTCTACAGTTTGAATAACAGGGGGGTTGGTTGTTTTTTGTGGGTTTTTTTTAAGTCAACTGTAACATCTTTTAATTACAGTCTGGCTCCTAAGATCATTTCCTTCTTTTAACAACTTGATTTTACTCAAATATGAATGGATGTTGTGATTGTACTATTCATACACAGTGTGATTCTTTCAGCAGACAGATCCAATGTGAATCCCATTCACTTCAGTGTGGCTCACACCCACACAAAGTGCTATCACCAGGGCTGTTCACTCAGACGATCGCACATATAATTAGTTACATTACTCCAAATCATTGTTCATATTGGACCGAATCCCAATGCCCTTGCTTATAGAATTTTAGGGTTGGACGGGACCTCAAAGGTCCATTTACTCAGCTTTGCTTCAGTCAGTCTTAACACAGGCAAAATTCAGTTGAATTGAAGCAACAGGGTATACAGAGGGCAAACCAAGAAGATATATTCAGCACTAGCCAGTTTTACCAACTTCTGAATCTGCCTCTGCTCCATCTGCCACCTCAATTATAGTCACATGGTTCTATGGAACGACTAGTTCTGTCTCCTCAACACATGATGATACTTTGGCCCTTTTTACATGGGTGGCACCCACGCATGAACATCCAGAAATCTGGGTGTTCATGCGTGGGTGAGTCTCATGTAAACATAGCAGCGGGTGGGTGTGCATGCATGTGCGCTCCAACAAGCACGCATGCACATCCACCTCTACCCATCACATACGCACAGAGCAACCAGTGAAAACTGCGATTGCTCCATGCGTGTGCAATGGGTGGAGGTCAGTGTGCGTCCATCTACACCCTCCCACCACGCACGCACTGGCACAAACACCGACACCTCCCCTTTCCCCCGCACTGTGGTCTGTGTAAAAAGGTCTATGTCTCTTTCCTTAGGTGCCACTGTGCCCAGGAACCTAGTTCTTAAAACCAAAACCCTTTAGGACCATAAGTATGTAGAATCCAATCAAGTGATCCAAAAACTAGCACCTAGGAAAAAATCAAGACATATTTCAGGCACACTTCAAATATTTCATTTTTATGCCTCTGACCTTTCAATCACATACTTCCATCACAAATTATATTACAGATGAAATTCACCTAACAATTATACCTAGTTACTCTTTTTTACCAAAAATACTGACAGTTCATCATTACTAATTAATAGCTCAATGTTGGCAGATAAAGACTCCATCAGTTGTCTGCTTGGCTATTGTAAGATATGAATCAAGAGATAAAACAGACTGTGTCATGTAAAAGCTTATGGTACTAAGTGTGTCATTATAGACTGCCTTTATGTTAGTGCTGTAAAAATATCCCTTGATTTGCTACAGTCCCACAGTCATAGTGTATTGTACAGTTTGCAAAAAACCCAGTGTAGGGGAGACTATACCTGCATCTTCTGTAGGGGAGTTTGTGCTTCTGAGTGTATCTCCTCCATGTTCTGCTCAGTGCACATGTGGGGAACAATGACTACATCATTGGCCACTAAGATACAGCTAGATCAGAGTGCCAACTTTGCCTCATAGCCAATGTGAATAGACATACAGGGTCGTACATCCTGTCCATCTCTTTCGAAGGGTTCCGTCTCACATAGCGCTAAGCACTGTAGCTTTGGTCTGTATAGTAATTCTGTTCAGTACATGATTTTTCATATATGCATATATTTAACATGCCCCTGCTCTGGACACAAATCAGAAGACATGCTTTTTTGTGTCTAGATTAGAGAGATGTACTAATAAAGGGGATTTCTATTATAATAGTAATACAGTATATTTCAGGGGACACGAGATATGTCTGGACAAACAAAAGATCCTAGCTAGGGAGGTCTTAATAATGAAGAAGTTTCTCCAGTAGTAGCAATTATGTCCATTCAAGTGCTTAAAGTTGGTTGACCACTGCATCAAATTACTAGCATGAAGATAATGATTGTGTGATATGGACGGGGCCAGTACTGATGGTACTGTTATTTATAGAGCACCAGTAATATGTCTGGTACTGAACAGCTGTGAATAAAGACAGGTCCCTGTCACAGTTTGTATTATAGAATGACAATGGGAGAGGTAAGGATACATTCATGAAGCTGAGAAGTTGCAGGTGAAGATGTTGAGTTTAGTTAAAAGGGAGGAAGGGGATTCTAAAGAATAAGACAATATAAGAAGCATAAATGAGTAATCTATGGGAGGAGAAGCTAGGGAAAGCCGGAAAGAAGAGGCAGGTTTTCAAGAGGAATTTGAAGGTTGGGTGGGAGCAGAACGCATGTGTGTTCAGGAAGAGAGTTCCTGGTTAAAGGGCAGCATGGACAAAGAGGAAAAGATAGATTAGGGGCAGGTGGAGATGGTGACAGAGGACGAGTGAAATTCCTGGGTGAGGAGTTAGTGGGAAATGAGGGCGGAAAGATAGGGAGAAACAAGCCCATGAAAAGCCTTGAAGGCGAGGACAAGGAGTTCATGCTGGATGTAAAGGGGCAAATGGAAGCCAATGGAGCGAGGAGAGGAGGGGCTGAGCATGATCAAAGCATCAGGTGAGGTAGATGACCCTAACTAGGGGTGTGTATCTGTATTGTTTTCTATTAGTTAAGAAAACAAATGGGGCCCGATTCATTTTCATGACTGTTATAAAAAAGAATGAGAAAAAATGAGAAAAATGAGGGGGAAAAATGAGAAAAAAAGAAAAGAATGAGAAAATGAGAAAATGAGAATGAGAAAAATGAGAAAAAAAATAAGAAAAAAGAAAAAATGAGAAAAAATAAAAGAATGATTGTTGTTTGCTTTCCTCTGTTTTGTGGTTGTGGTGTTTTTGTTTAATTTATTAAAAATATATGTTTTTAAAACAATCCCTGTACATGTGCCAAATGGCTGCTGGGGCTGTTCTGCGCATGTGCACCCTTTTCCAAAATGGCTACCATTTTGGGAAAGGACTATGCATGTGCAGAATGGCCAGGTGACTATTTTCTGCATGCACAGTGGTTTTTAAAAAATATTTTGATTTTTTTAAAAAAATCACTGTGCGTGTGCAAAATGACCACCAGAACATTCTAAGCATGTGAACACTTTTCCAAAATGGCACCAGCAGCATCAGTGCCATTTTAAAAAAGGACTGCGTATGTGCAAAATGGCCCAATAGTCCTTTTGTCCATGCACAATGACTTTTTAATTTATTTTTAATAAAGAAAATGAAAAAAACCACCAACACCAAAACAAAAAAGTATGGTCATTTACAAAAACCACAAAAATGAAAGGGTTTTTGCAAACAAAAGCTAAAATGTAAAATGGTAGGGATGCCTACTGCACACCTCTAATCTAACCCTAAGTTTATCCATGATCTTTTCCTCTCCTGCTCCCTCCAGCTCCTTCCCCCTACAGAAACATGGATTCCCCCATTGTAACACTGCAACACCTGCATCCCTCTCCCTTGGCAGCCTCTCCTTCACCCACTCACCATGCTCTGAAGGCCATTGCGGTGGTGGTGGCCTGCTCCTTGCTGAATCTTACCAGTTACAACACCTGAGAACTCCTTCCTCTCTCTTCCTTTGAGGCCCATTGCATTCACCTCTACTCCCCCCTCCACCTCCATGTTGCTGTCATCTACCACCCTCCAGGCTCCCTCACCTCTTTTCTTTCTGACGTTGACACAAAGTTTTTCAAATTTCTCCTTTGACACCCTTCCAGTTTATTACTATTTCCTTGCTTCATTCTGTCTCTCCCACTCACACCCTCCCACTTCCCCAACTTCTTGCTCTTTCTGTGACCTTCAATCCATCAACCCTCTGGACTTTGCTTCCTTCACCTCCCCCCTTCTCTCATCTGTCTCTATCACCTGCCAAGACTCTGCTGTCTCTGCCTTCAACTCCTCCCTTTCCTCCACCCTTGACTCCCTTGCTCCTCTCTCATACTGTCCTATCCATCGTATAATCCCCCATCCTTGGCTCACCCTTACCATCCACCACCTCTGATACTCTGGCGGAAGTCTCATGAGTTTGCTGACTGCCTCCACTTTCAGTTTGCTCTTTCTGCATTTAGTGATGCCCTTTTCCCTGACTAAAGACTGCTGTTACTCCACATTAATGAAATCTCGCTCCCACGACCCCTGCCGTATATTCTCTACATTTGGTCCCCTTCTGAAACCTCCCCCTTCCCCTCCCCTTCCTCTCTCCCAGGATCTTCTCTCCTTTTTCAGCAACAAGATGAGAAACTCTGCATTGCTATTGCTTCTCAACCCTCTCCCTCCTCCATTTCCTTCCCTGCTAGTCCCCCTCATGCCTTTCTTCTCTTTTCCGTCTCCCTAGCTTCCCTTGATGAGGTCACATCCCTCCTCTCTTCATCCAATCCTTCCACCTGCTCCCTTGGCCCTGTCCCTTCTTGTCTTCTAACAGTGATTGTCTCCACCACGCCACCTTCTCTGCTGCACAACATCAGCCTCTCCCTCTCTACTGGGTCATTTCCATTGGTTTTCAAACATGCCACTGTCTCCCCTATCCTTAAGCAGGCCATTCTTGACCCGTCCCATCCTTCCAACTATTGCCCCATTTTGCTCCTACGCTTTGCTTGCAAGCTCCTTGAGCAGGCCGTCTATTAATATTTATTATTTATATAGTGCAAGCAATGTACCTGGCACTGTACAATCAATAGTTACAGACAGGTCCCTACCCCTAAGGGGCTTACAATCTACACGCACTGTCTTGATTTTCTCTCTTCTAATTCCTCCCTTCCTTGACCACCTTCAATTAAGCTTCTGCCCTCTCTACTTGATGGAGGTTGCCCTGATCAAATCACCAATGACCTTCTCTTAGCTAACTCTAAGGGTCTCTACTCCCTTCTTGCCCTCCTCGATTCTCTGGGCTGCCATTGACAGTGTTGACCATAACCTCCTCCTGGATTTACTATGCTCCCATGGCTTCCAGGACTCTGTTCTCAACTGGTTCTCTTTATATGTCTTGAACCAGTTATATGTGGGTGGGTTTGGGCTTTTTATGTGGTGTTAATCATGTGTTAAACTGAGGGTTTGATTGTATTATATTGTGCTGATGTCCTCTGCGTAGGACTTGTGATAAATTTTGTGGGCGGCGTAGTCCTCTGTGTAGGATCCATGCCCTGATTGGACTGATTTGTGAGCTGCCTCGAGCTAACTTGTTAGGAGAGAGCAGGATATAAATAATAAATCAAATCAAAATCAAATCAAACCAATCTGTCAATGTTTTTCTTGCTGGTACCTCTTCTATGTTGCTTCCACTCTCTGTGAGAGTTCCCCAAGCTCTGCCCAGGGTCCTCTTCTCTTCTCCCTTTACACTCTTTCTCTGGGTAAACGAATTTAATCTCACAGCTTCCAGTATCACCTGTATGCTGAGGACATGCAGCTCTCTCTCTCTCCACTCCTGTGCTTTTCCCCTCCATCATATAGCTGACTGTCTCTTCAACATCTCTGTTAGGATGTCTTGCTGCCAATTCAAGCTTAATATGGCCAAGACTGAACTCCTTATCTTCCTCCCAAAACATTCCCCTCATACTTCCCTCTCACTTTCCATTGAGGGTGTCACCATCCAGCCTGTCCCTCAGGTGTGTAGCTTGGGATTCATCTTCAACTCCTCCCTCTCATTTATTTATTTATTTATATTCCGCTCCCTCCAGTCTTACGGCAGCTCGTGGCAGCTCACAACACATTTAAAAATAAGTTTAAAAAATACACAACATACAAAAGGGTTACTAAAACATTAAAAACAAACAGTAAAAGAGGTAAAAGACCACTGGAAAACACCCACACCCACCCTTACTACCCTCCACCCCCAAAGGCCTGGACAAACCCAGGTCCTACAGGCCCGATGAAAGGACAACAGGCTGGGAGCTAGGCAAGCTTCATCTGGAAGGCAGATGAACACCCTCTCCATTTGTGACCCCCCTGGTTCACCCTGGAAGATTAGAGAGGTCACTCCAGGACCTGGGGAGTGAGGTCTCAAGTAGGAGGGGTCCAGACCATGTAGCGCTTTAAATGTCAAAACCAGCACCTTGAATTGGGCCCAGAATGCTATAGGCAGACAGTGCAGAACCCGTAGCACTGGTGTAATGTGCTCCCTATGGCCTGTCCCTGTCAGGAGATGGGCTGCCACATTCTGCACAAGCTGCAGCTTCCGAGTCATCACCAAGGACAGCCCCACGTAGACCACATTGCAGTGATCTAGCCTTGAGGTGATGAATGCATGGATGAGGGTGGCTAGGTCGAAGTTTGAGACATATGGCTGGATCGTACGCACAAGATGTAATTGGCAAAAGGCTCCCTTTGTCACCGCCTCTACCTGACGATCCAGGTGGAGGCCAGGGTCCAACAAGACCCCCAAACTCTGCACATGCAGGGCCAAAGGGGGCATATTCCCTCCACAGGGGGGGGCATCACCCCAGCTTCCCTATCCACCAACATCACCTCCATCTTATCAGGGTTCAACTTCAGTCTGCTCAGTCTCATCCAGCCTCTCACTGCTAACAGGCACTGGGAAAGCACCGAGACTGCAGGACCTGGGTTTGCTGAAAAAGAGAAGAAAACCTGAGTGTCATCAGCATACTGGTGGCAGCACACACCAAACTGCCTCACAACCTCACCCAAGAATTGCATATAGATGTTAAATAATAGTGGAGACAGAAGAGAACCTTGCAGTACACCACAAGTGAAATCACGGGGACTAGATGTATCTTTCTGCAGCACCATCAACTAGCTTCTCCCCAGGAAGAACAATCAGAACCATCCAAAGATAGTCCCGTCCACCCCCCATGCCCCAAGGGTCCACAACTATCTCAAAAGCAACCCATGATCCACCGTATCAAGTGCTGCCAAAAGATCCAGCATGACCAAAAGTGTTTAATGTCCTAGATCTGTCTCTCAGTGGAGGTTGTCCACCAAGGCCACCAATGCAGTCTCGATCCCATATCCTGGATAAAAACCTGATTGGAAAGGGTTCAGAAAACGAGTGCTATCCAGATGGCCCTGGAGCTGCTGGGCCACCACCCATTCAATAACCTTCCCTAAAGGTTAGATACAGGCTGGTAGATAGCGAGCAAATCAACATCCAATGATGGTTTTTTTAAGAAGGGCCACACCACCACCTCCTTGAAGCAGTCCGGTACCCCGCCCTCCCAGAGGGAGGCATTGATCACTCCCACCAGCACCGGCCCCAAAGTCTCCCTGGAGACTTTCACCAACCAGAATGGGCAAGGATCTAAGTCACAAAAAGTGCCCCTAAAAGACCCCAAAACTTCCTCGGCATTGGCCAGCATCACTTCCTGAAAATGATCCCACAAAGATGGACCAGATGGGGCATCCATAACCCTTCACTCTCCTCCTTATGCATCAATCCTAGCCCTGAAATCATGCTGGATTTGAGCAATCTTATCTGCAAAGTAGTTTACAAACTCCTCACAGTGGGGTTGGGAAACCTTCCCCTCCAGGCGGAGGGAGGCTGGACTGACCAGCCCCCTCACCACCCAGAAAATCTCTGCTGGACACAACTTCACAGCAGCTATGAGGGCGACAAAGAATTCCTTCTTTGCCATCCTCATGGGCACAGCATAGGACCGCAAATGGGTCCAATGGTGCAGCCGATCAGATTCAGGATGAGAGCAGAGCCAGTGGCACTCTATCCGCCACCTTTCCAGCCTCAGACACCACAGCTCCTCAGTAAACCAAGGAGCTCTACGGCACCTCGGAACCACCCAATCAATGTCCTCACCCAGTAAGGTGTTCCAAGCTAGAACAAGATCCTCAACTGAGAGGCCTTCAAGGTCTAAGGACACCTCCCCCAGGACTTCCTGGAACTACTGCGGCTCCATCAGCCTCCAGGGGCAGACCAATCTAATAGGTCCCACCTCTTTCTCGGGGCTGCCATGCACTAGGAGCCCAGACTGCAGGAAGTAATGATCCGTCCATGACAATACTAGAACTCACTTCCCCCACTACTGGTTCACCTGCCTCAAGGCCGGAACAGAATACCAGGTTGAACACATGCCCCCCTCATGTGTGGGGCCACTAACCATCTGGGACAGGCCCATGGTTGCCATGGCAGCCATGAACTCACACTCTGCACCCGCAAGGTCATCACCGGCGTGAATGTTGAGATCCCCCAGGATCATAGTCCTTGGGGAGTGCAACACCACCCCCAACACTAGCTCAGCTAGAGTGGAAAGGGATGCTTCTGGGCAGGAAGGAGCATGGTACACCAGCAGCATCCTTTATGCCTCAGATCTGGGATATTGCTAAATGATGGGTGATTTCAGACGTTATGAGATCACAGTCAACCACGGTCAATTCCCAGTGGTGGCTGTGATTCCAGATCGTCTGTTGGGGGGGATGGATGTTCCCCCCCAGATGTTACCACGGCGTGGAATTACATTCACCATGCGAGCGGCCGAAGAGGCAGGACCGGAGGCTGTCGCATGTTGAATGTAATTCCACGCCGGGGTGAACCCCGGCATCACGTCTGGTCAGGCACCACGGCCCGGGATCACCGGCGGGATCCCGGGCCGTGGCAAATCCAGCCCAACGCAGTGGCCGTGCGGCCTCACGTTGCGCCGTGCAGCCCCGCCCCCTCCCAGATTCCCCACTGGGATCCCCCCGGCACGTCTGATATGGCGTGATGGGGTCATTCCGGCGGGGAATGGATAGGGTGTTTTCAGTATGGGGCCAACGGGCCCCGTAACGTCTGAAAACACCTGATGTTGCTTTGCTCTATATAATATTGCTAAAATCTGGCCCTGCCTTACTGTTTCCACAACAAAAATCCTAGTCGATGCTCTAGTTTTCTCTCACCTTGACACCTATAACTTCCTCCTCACTGGTCTCGTATCCTCTGATCTTACCCCCATCATCTGATCAAATCTCTGCTTCCTCTGCTTCCCTCTACAGGAATGCATTCATTTCTCTCTGCTCTTGTATCATACCAGACTCCTGCCCAGGATCTTCGCTCCTCCGCTGCCCCCATCCTCACCTGCTCAAGACTTGTTCCTTTAAACATCTTCACCCCTTTTCTCTTGCTGACAGAAGAGGTAGGTTTCTGAGTTGAAGTACTGATGTCTTTATCCTCACGTACCAGCCATATGGTGTCCTGGACATACCCTGCAAAGTCACACCTTCATAGTGAATACAGTGAGGTAGGGTGGAATAGAGTGCACTATTCTAGACAGACCACACCAGTGGTGGTGCACCACCTAGGAAATTTGGGGCAATGTCCCTCCTGGCCGTGACCCCCCAGGAGCCACCACCGGACTCGCTGCCTGGCCCCCAAGCCCCGGCCGACAGTGACATTTTTTTTTTAAAAAAAGCACCATGGTGAATGTGTGGAGTCAACTCGAAGAACCTTGTTTAGCGAGGTATCAACCTTCAAGGTCTGTGCCGCTCAACAAGGTTCTTCGATGGCTCCGACATTCTCACTGGTTATCTGTGTGTGCATGCACACACAACCAGTGACTCACCCCCCCTTGAAGGCTTCCTAAGGAAGCCTTGGGAGGGCAAAAGGGAGGTGTTCTCCCTTTATGAGGAATGGGTGGCTAGAAGAGGCGTCCATCCTGCATGAAGGGAACCCTGCAATGAAATAGTGCTGCAGGGGGAACTATTTAATTGCAGGGATAGCCCAGGGCTAAAAGTCTTACCC
>QEPC01001188.1:39091-124191 GCA_003113815.1 Sphenodon punctatus
TCAAGCACGCCCCAGCAGCTGGGGAGGGCAAGCCCCGGCAGCTGGGGAGGGGAGGCCCTGAGGGTTTACCAGTGCGGGGGGAGGAGGAGGCAAACCAAGCCCCCCCCCGCATGGTAAATCGCGCCGAGGCGCAGAATTGGCCCCTGACTCCCACGGAATTTTTAAAAAAATTCCGTGGAAGAATCGGGGCCCTGATCGTGAGTAGAGAGACCATTCTGTAAATTTGTGGTTCCACTGGTTGTCTTGGCTACTCTTTTTTTTTAAATGACCCCTTCGCTGTTTCACTGCTGCTCCCTGCTGCTGGAAAGTAGTTTGTGTGGACAGGCATTTGACTGCCGGGGATAAGGTGTGGCTGCTGGGGATGCTGGTCTGAACTCGGGGCCTGCTTTGGTGGGAAGGCAGCCCCGAAAGGGGCCAAACTGTTTTTTAAAAATGGGCCTGTGTGCTTGAACAAGCAGTGTGTTGATGAAGCTACTAGGGATGCTGGTCTGGATGTGTCTGATTTGGTGGCAATGCATCCCTGAAACTGGCCAATTTTTTTTTTTTTAAAAAAAGGCCTGTCTGCTTGCACAGGCATTTGGATGCTGGGGATGCCTTTGGGGGCTTGTGGGGATGGTTTGGTTTACGTGTGGTTTTCTGGTTTTTATATATCTGTGCATGATGATAGGGCCCTGGGAAAAGCTTTGTGTCCTGTGGATTTTTGCTAAAACTGCTTGTAAGTGAGGTTTACGGTTGTCTGCCTGCTTTTTAAACCTGGCAGAGGAGGTGAATATACCTGTCTAACTGAAATTGCTGGATTAAGTAATGTAATGTCCATCCAATGTTAACCCTGGGAACTCCTTACTGTTGGGTTATGCCGCCTACCGTTGCCCTGGCTCCGTCTACGGTTGCCCTGACTCCGCCCCTAGGTTCACCAGCCTTACTGCCTCTCCAACCTCAAAACCCACCAGCCGCCCCTGGACCTCACCCTGGCATTCTCCTACACCAGAAACACTTTCAGGCTCAGCTGACTACTTAAGTCATTTGTGCTACCCATGCATAGCAACAGAAGTAGTCTTATTAGAAGAGTATTAGCAGTGGTATAGTTACTTAGCTAGTTATCACAGAGAAGGCTCAATGAAGCCCAAGCCCTGCACTCTGGTGGCCTGTCAATAAGATTTTTTCTGAATGGGTGGGGGAGGAGTTGGGGCCAGCACTCCACTCCCACTCACTCTGGAAATTTTCTAGAGGTGCTCAGCCTATTGGCAAAGGACCATGGCCAGGAAGGAACTGTTCAGACTGGGTGGAGGTGGCGTGCTTGAAAATCCATACTGGATTCCTGCCACTTTGCAGAGTCTGCTGAAAGTTGCCAGGGTGAGGGTTAGTGGACTTCAGGGGGAAAACTGTCCACAAAACCCTTTGGGATGGCCAACATTGTTGCTCAGATGAGATGTGGGCTACCCAGGAACCTCACTGCAGGTTTCCCACTCCTGAGGCTCATAGTGGCAGTAGCTTGCAGTGTGGTTTCTGGTTGCCACCCACCCCCATGGCAACATTGGCCTGCAGTTGTTCCAGGCCTCTCCTCCCACATGTGTTAATGACAACAGCACCTCCCAGAAGCCTCCTGGAGTGGCATAATGCCTCTCAGAAGTCTCTCATCCCTCCACCCTACCCTGGCTGATGCTTTTCTAGAGTAGTGACAGCCTGAAGGGAGGATTTCACCCTGCTCCCCACCATGGAGATCCCATCCCCTTGCCCTTCTGGAACTTATAACTGGGACCTGAGCCAGGGCCCAGCATAGCCTTCCTATGACCCTGTAGATAAGTGCAAAGATCCTGCACTGTTGTATTCTTGTACAATATTTATACATTGCAATTGTACAATATAGTTGGGTAAGAGAGGTATATATATATATATATATATATATATATATATATAAACACTTCAGAGTTTAGGGGGTAAATGACAATACTCTTATTCCCCCCTATGCTTCACATGACATTATTTTAAAACATAGGATTTCTAGCCTGCAAGTGAAAATGGTGCCCTTTTCCACCCTGGAATAAAATATCATTGTTGATTTGGGGACTATAAGTGCAAACTACAGAAAAGCATAATCACCCAAGAAATCTGACTACTGTGCATGAGACAACAAAAGCTTATTTCAGAAATGCAAAAAAAATAGGGTTAGTTAACACATAGTTGACTTAACACAGTTAAATAGGATTCTTTCCACGTTACTGTGGAGCACAGAGTGTGTTTGTGTGTCTGCAAATATAAAATTGCAATGTGCTCAGTACAGGAAAGGGACGATAATTAAACATCATCCATTAGGAATATGAAAGGTCATTAAAAGATAGCATTGTGCTGCCCACATGAAGTTCCCCAAAGTTCAGGAACTGTCAGCTTTATGCAATAGGTCATTTTAGTGATTATTTTTTTATTTCCCTAAGCAGCAGAAAATAACAAGGATATGTGAGTAATGTTCCAGCGAGAACTTGAGATTATCTGAAATCATATTCACAGTCCTGTAGCACTGTGGACATGCAAAAAGATGGTACCAATCACTCTCAGCACAGCAGTCTATGATTTCCTGTGGCCAGCAGCATGCCTCATCATGTGCAAACTCTGAAAAGCATTTTGAGAAGTTGCTTTGCATTTCAGGGCCTATTACTGCTTGCAGCTTTTATTTGACTGGTGGAAAGTGATTTTGGAGACTGTAACAGTCTTTGAGATCAAGTTGCTGTCTTCTAAAATTGATTTAACATTTAGAGGAAATATGTTGTGAAAACATCAAAGAAATTTTCCAAACAGACACTATTTCTCCCCCACCTTTTCCCTCTGCCTACATTCAACTCTGTAGGCACAATCAAATAAATGTAAAAATGTTAGATTTATAGGAACCCAATTTCCACTTCCTTTCTTTTGTCAATAAAAGTTTCTGGAAAGTGTAGTACCATATTGTTATGCCAACTTGTTATAAAAATCAAATCTATTTTGCATGTAAAAACATCCACACAAAGTGCAAGGCAGGGAGAATCAGCTACTATAAATCTAACTAAGAGTTCTAGTGCAGAGATTTACTACTTAGACCGCTTGCACACAAATTGGGAGGTGGAAGGGAGTTCTGTGAGCTGAGATTGCGGCAGGGGCATCGTGGAAAGCTTCGCTCGTGAGTGGGGAATTAGCCCATTTCTGATGCGATGTCCCTCAGGGATGACGGGACTGGATTTTGAAGCCCTGTCATCCGTGAGGGACATTGCACTGGAGGCAGGAGGGACATCCAGGAGCCAAGATCATGGCAGGGAGCACTGCAGGAAGTTTTGCTCATGTGCAGGGTAGTTAGCCCATTTCTGGTGCAATGTTCCTGATGGAACTTCAAAATCCAGTTCTGTCATCCATGAGGGACATTGCACCAGAAATGGGCTAACTAACAACCCTGCACATAAGCAAAACTTCCTGCACTGCTCCCTGCCGTGACCTTGGCTCCTGGATGTCCCTTCTGCCTCCTGTGCAAGCGGCCTAACATACCTACATTCAGGCATTTTGCAGGCCCAAAAATGCACCTGTAAAATGTTGTAGTCCCTTGAAACTTTGTCCCTTAAATAATTGCTTTTGTTCATGAAGCCTAAGATATATTGAAAATGATGGGGAGAAAAATGCACCAAGTAAGAGGTGACAGCTCGAGGTTTAGGAATGTAAATGGCATAAACAGTCACGCATCAAACGGTACAGCCTTGTCCACTATACTGCATATTAATCAATGGCTTTCCTGTACTCCACATCTTTGAAAGCAAGAATTATATACTGAAAACACAGAACTTTTGACACTGCAGAGCTTATTTGTGCAAGGAAATCCTTCTGTGGAATATCAACTATGAGTTAGAACGTTCCTTTTCTATTTGGTAATGAGTAGATTATCAAGTCAGTTTGTGGATGTGTTCTAAATGAGGTCTGACACACATTCGGGTGGTTTTTAGGTATAATTTGCCCTGCTTATGAGGAGAAGTATGGTCAACATGACCTTGGGTGAAAACAGACAGGAAGGTGGTGAGATGGCTCCCTAGCCTGCTCCAGGACAAACCACTGCAGCTGCCACTCCTCAGGTTGGTGGGGAGGGCTGCTCACATGTGCAGCCCTTC
Organism: Sphenodon punctatus; assembly: GCA_003113815.1. Lineage (NCBI taxonomy): Eukaryota > Metazoa > Chordata > Lepidosauria > Sphenodontia > Sphenodontidae > Sphenodon > Sphenodon punctatus. Next base: position 43,213 of record QEPC01001188.1, read on the forward strand.
CCCCATAACCCAGGCACCAGGGCTGATGTCACAGGTCCATCCATGCCCTGCGTTTGCCTGAGGAGCTGTCCACATGGGACAGGACTCCTGGGCCAATGCTTCTAAGCAGGAGCGGGCCCCAGGAAGAGCTACTGCTAAACAGCTGGTGGGAAGTGCTCCTAGCCCCCCCCCAATCAGCTGCTTGGTGCACTTACCAGCCCACCATCAGCAGTTTGGTTCACACATCCAGCTTGCCAAACCGCTGAATAGCAGGGTTCAAACAGCTGAACAGACGTGGATGAAGGAGAAGAAGGGATACTTACCAAAGTTGCAGATGACACAAAACTGGGAGGAATAGTTAACACCATAGAAGACAGAAACAAGATTTGAAAATGATCTTGGCAAGCTAGGCCAAAACTAACAAAATTAAATTCAACAGAGATAAATGTAAAGTTCTGCAATTAGGTAAGAAAAACCAAATGCACAAGTATAGGATGGGTGATACCTGGCTTGGCAGCAGTACACGTGAAAATGATCTAGGGGTTTTAGTTGATCACATGTTCAGCTTGAGTCAGCAGTGTGATGCAGCTGCTAAAAAGGCAGATGCAATTTTAGACTGCATTAACAGAAGCGTAGTGTCCATGTCACAAGAAGTAATAATTCCTCTCTATTCGGCGCTGGTCAGACGACCTCATTTGGAGTATTGTGTCCAGTTCTGGGCACCGCATTTTAAGAAGGACATTGACAAATTAGAACAGGTTCAGAGGAGAGCGACGAAGATGTTCAGTGGTCTGGAAACTAAGTCGTATGAAGAAAGGTTGAAGGAGCTGAGTATGTTTAGCCTGGAGAAGGGAAGACTAAGGGGGGACATGATAGCCATCTTCAGATATCTGAAGGACTTTCACTTAGAAGATGGAGCAGACTTGTTCTCTGTTGCTCCTGAGGGCAAGACTAGAACCAATGGACTCAAATTACAAGGAAGCAGATTTTGGCTAAACATTAGGAAGAGCTTCCTAACAGCAAGAGGTGTTCGACAGTGGAACAGACTTCCTAGGGCAGTGGTGGGTTCTCCTTCGCTGGAAGTTTTTAAACAGAGACTGTATGGCCATCTGTCAGGGATGCTGAACAGGGGGGTTGGATTAAATGACCTCCAAGCCCCCTTCCAACTCTAAGATTCAGTGATTCTAGGGCTACGAGAGCATGCTCCCCCAGACTCCACCCCCCTCAGTTGGTCCGTTGGGTCAGGTGACCACAGGGGCCCAATTCACTAACCTCATCGCAGGCCAGGGCTTAGGCACAAAACAGATGTGCAGACTTCTATTGGCCTGGATGGACAAGCATTGGCCCGGGCTGCACCTGCAAGTTTCTCCAGCGAATGTGTTCTATAGTAGCCATTCCATACCTGCCGCAGGGTGCACGTGGGCCAACATCGGGCAGCGATGGAACAAACGCGCAGGTGAGTCGAGTGCAAATGAAGGCTACTGTGTCAAATGTATATTCACAGTTGAAGGGCATTACCTGCTTTCATGATCAGCTGTTTCCACAGCAACGTTTTTCATCTTCACTTTGAAATACTCATAGACGGGCCAATCCTATGTCCTGGAGAACGGTGAGTTGAGGATTCTCCCCAGTGAGAGAGGAAAAAAACCCAGACTCAGTCAAGACTAACCAAAAGATGTTTACAGAGGGTGTTTTCAGACATGATGACGCCCACCACCAACCTGGACATACCTGGAGGTGAGGAAGGGGCGCCGCCACTCTGGCTGGGGTTTGGGTCAGTCAACAAACAACCATGATGGCAGCCCAGGCAGGGAGGTGCATAGCCTGGCCCTGCCGCCGCACTGCATGGAGCAACCCACCCCGGCTGACAGGCAGCCATAGTGGCCAGTGACTGCCTGAAACCAGCAGGGTCTCCGACCGGGTTAAGTAAAGGGGCCATTTATCCATAACAGCATGCTTTACACCTGGTTAGGTAGTCGTTCCCTAGGTGGTGTAGGTACTTTGTCCAGGCTGTGACCTGAGGATGTTCCTGAGTCACAGCCTAGCCTATGCACCAACACCGCCTGAGGAATGGCCCAGGTGAACATCTGACTGTGCAGTCAACCATGATGGTAGCCCACAATTAAGCGTGGAATTGCAGCTACTGTCATGTCTGAAAAACCCAGAGATCAGTTACAGATCTGGTAATGATAGAAATCAGGAAAGGAGCTGATCTAGGAGAGTGTACAAACCTTTTCCTCACAGAACTCTGTTCCCTGCAGTAAATTTTCTACTGATGTTTTAAATGTCCCAAGTGGGGCTTCAGTACTGTTCTCTGTACCAGACTATTATAGAGTCTACCCATGGCTTGGTGTCAGGATCTTTTTCTTTCATCAGACAAAAGTTTCCTTCCTCTGATTTAATCCCATTACATCTAGTTATAGCATGTTTCACTGCCTTAAACCAAATTTTCTCTGCTCTGGTTGGATCCATGCAGACGTCAATAAGGAAAGAGCCGAGGCTTCTTAACAGAGACTGGATGGAAAGCATATAGATTACTGAACATGGCATATTCTTTAAAATTGTTATTTTATTTATTTTATTTCAATTCTTTTTTATCTCGCAACTCTCCTGTTCACAGAGCAGCTCAGGGCAGCTCAAAGCACACACATTGAAACAATTCATAGTTAAAACATGTTTACACAATTCACCTAATTCACATTTTTAAATACTAAAAAATATACTAAAAAGAGCAGAACCACCCCCTGCCCTAAACCATTTCTCTCTCCAAAGGTCTGGCAGAACAGCCAGATCTTACACTGTCTTCAGAAAGAGGGGAAGTCTGGGGCCATGGGGGCCTCTGTCGGGAGAGAATTCGACAGCCTAGGAGTGCCAACCGAGAACACCCTCCCCATCGTTGCCACTCCGGTTGGGGTTTGGGACAACCATCAAACAACCATGATGCCAGCCCAGGCATGGAGATGCACAGATCGGCCCTGCCTCCGCACTGTGGAGTCAGGCGTCCCTGACAAACCACAGGGGTCACACTATGACCTGGGGCCTGAGGTGGTCCCGCAGGTAATCGGGGCCCAGGCCATTTATTTAATTTAATTTAATTTATTTATTTATTTTAATCAATTTATATCCCGCTCCTCCTGAAAACAGCTCAGAGCGGCTAAAAATTTCAAAAGCATAAAAAATTACAATAATATCAAATTTAAAGCAATCTTAATAATATAAACAATTAAAACAGGGCTAGGACAAAATAAAACAATAAATAAGGGTAGGATGGAGATAAAACCCTAACCCACCCTCCCCTCCTCCGCAAAGGCCTGGGAAAACAGCCAGGTTTTACAAGCTCGCCGGAATGTTAAAAGGCTTGGGGCCAGGCGAGCTTTCTCCAGGAGGGAATTCCAAAGGTGCAGCCTGGCCACTGAGAATGCCCTCTCCATTGTGTCCCGCCCGGTTAACACGGGGGACTTCCAAAAAGGCACCCCCGGCAGACCGAAGGAGCCACTCTGGGGTGCGGAGGACGAGGCGGTCCCTGAGGTACGAGGGGCCCAGACTGTGAAGGGCCTTATAGATCAATACCAATACCTTGAACCTGGCTCGGCACACTATTGGCAACCAGTGCAGAGTCCACAGCACAGGTGTTATGTGCTCCTGATGACCCATCCCTGACAGGAGCCAGGCTGCCGCATTATGCACTAGCTGCAGCCTCTGAACCAGGAAGAAGGGCAGCCTCATGTAGAGCACATTGAAGTAGTCCAGCTTTGAGGTGATGAAATCATGGATGAGGGAGGCCAGGTCTGGGCCAGAGACGTATGGGTGCAGCCTCCACACCAGATATAACTGGCGGAAGGCGGTCTTCACCACCACCTCCACCTGTCGATCCAGGCGGAGATCTGCATCCAATATCACCCCCAGACTCCAAACCTGCTGAGCTATAAGAGGGTGAACCCCCCCAATCAGGGTGGCTGACACCTCCCTCGCTCTCCCCACCACCATCACCTCCGTCTTATCGGGGTTGAGCTTCAGTCTGCTCTGCCACATCCATTCCGCCACGGCCTCCAGACACTGGGATAGCAACGAGACAGCAGGGTCTGGGTCAGCTGAAAAAGAGAGGTACACCTAAATATCATCAGCATATTGGTGACACCGCACCCCGAACTCTCTCACAACCTCCCCCAAGGGCTGCATATATACATAATAATGGAGACAGAATGGAACCCTGCAGGATAAAGCATGGGGGCAAGATGTTTCAGCTCCCAACACTACCTGCTGGCTTCTCCCCAAGAGGAATGAGTGGAACCATTCAAGAACAGTCCCGTCCAGACCCCCCAGGTCACGCAGCCGTATCAACAGCAGCCCATGGTCCACGGTGTCAAAAGCGGCCGAGAGATCTAGCAGGATAAGAAATGTTGAACATCCTGTGTCCATCTCCTGGTGGAGATTGTCGACCAAGGCTACCAACGCTGTCTCAGTGCCATAGCCGGGGCAGAACCCAGATTGAAAAGGGTCCAGCAAACCAATGCTATCTGGATGCACCTGGAGCTGGATCACCACCGCCTGCTCAATAACCTTCCCTAAAAAGGGAGGGTTAGAGACAGGTTGGTAGCTGGCGAGTGCATCCACATCCAATGATCATTTCTTCATCAGGAGGCATGCCACAGCCTCCTTGAGGCTAGATGACAACCTCCCCTGCTGCAGGGATGCAGTAACCACTCTCGTCAGCACCGTCCCCAACATCTCCCTGGAGATTTTCACCAACCAGGATGGGCATGGATCTAGTTCACAGCTGGTGGCTCTCGCAGACCCCAAGACATTCACCGCATCGGCTGGCATCACTTCCTGAAACTCCCCCCACAAATTTGGACCAGACAGGGCCTTCGTCACCTCGCACTCTCCAACAACTGCCCCCAACCCAGCGTCAAAGTTGCTCTGAATTCAAACGATCTTGTCTGCAAAGTAGGTGACAAACTCCTCACAGTGGGCCTGGGACAAGTCCCCGTCCAGGTGGAGGGAGGCCGGACTGACCAGCCCCCGCACCATTTTAATTTATGACATAATTTTTTTATGGCAATAGCCAAACAAATAAACTAATTGAATTGACCAGCCCCCGCACCACCCAAACCAGCTCCGCCGGGCGTGACTTCGCAGACGCTAAGAGGGCAGCAAGGAACTCCTTCCTTGCTGTCCTCACAGCCTCAACATAGGACCGCAAATAGGCCCTATGGAGAAGTCAGTCACAGTCAGATCGAGCCCGACGCCAGCGTTGCTCCAGCCTCCTACCTACTTGTTTCATATACCGCAGCCCCTCAGTAAACCAAGGGGCCCTGCTGCAATGAGACAGAGGGAGGGGGCATCTTGGAGTGACCCTGTCAATGGCCTCCCCCAGCAATCTGTTCAAATTCTGGACTAGCTCATCGACCGAGTGGCCGTCCATGTCCAAGGTTAATTGCCTCAGGATCTCTTGGAACCACTGGGGTTCCATCAGCCTCCGAGGGCGGACAAATCTAACTGGCTTTATAGATCATTATCAACACCTTGAATTGGGCAGCCAGTGCAGGGAATGGAGCACTGGTGTAAGGTGCTCGCGACAATCCATCCCTGTTCAGAAATGGGTCACCGCGTTCTGCACCAGCTGCAGCTTCCAGACCATTCCCAAGGGTATTCCCATGTAGAGTGTGTTAGAATAGTCTAATCTAGAGGTGATAAAGGCATGGATGATGGTGGCCAGATTGGAGCCCGAGACATACGGCCACAGTCGTTGCACCAGATGTAATTGGCGAAATACTCCCCTCACCACAGTCTCTACCTGGGAATCCAGGCAGAGCTGTGAATCAAGGAGCACCCCCAGATTACAGACCTAAGTGGCTAAAGGGGGGCAAATCCCATCAGTGGCGGGCACCCCCCCCACCCTACCCACCAAAATATTGTAAGAATATAGTAGGTTAATTGATTTAAATAGACATAGTAGGGCCGTACACTTTGTTTTTGTTATATTGATAATGATAATGAAATTCTTCATTTTCACTACTGCAATAATGATAATGAATATAAATAATGATACCAATAATGATAACAAAATCATTATTGTTTTTTTTTATTTAGGCATATTGATTATATTATCTATATCTATAATCTATATCTATTTAGATAGTGATTAGATAGATTTATTTATTTATTTATTTATTTATTAAATAAATACATACATTTAATACCGTGCCCCTCCCATACAGTAGCTCGGGGCAGCTTACAAACAAAGTTTAAACATATCAACATATGGAGGATTAAAACAAACTTCATATCCCTAAAACCATAACCTCCCATTCCACCCTACCCATCTTCCCCACCAAAAGCCAAGCCGAACAGTCAGGTCTTACAGCTACCTCAAAAAGAGGGGAGATTCAGGGCCAATCGGGCCTCTATCGGCAGGGAGTTCACTAAGAACATCTTCCCCAATGTGGCCCCCCAGAAGACTCAGGGCACCTCGAGGAGGACACCTCCCGATGACCACAGGGGTCGATCTAGGACCTGGGCGGTGAGGCCGTCTCACAGATAGGTTGGGCCCAGACCATTTAGGGCTTTAGAGGCAAGCACTAGCACCTTGAATCAGGCCCGGAAGACTACAGGCAGCCAGTGCAGTGAACTATATACTTTATAGTTTTTTTCTTTCCCTTTCTGCTGTCTGTCGCTCCCTGTAGATACATGAGTTATGAGATAGATAGATAGATAGATAGATAGATAGATAGATAGATAGATAGATAGATACTAGGCCTTTTATCTATCCTCTCATGGGAGGAAGCTTTCTTGCTGTACATGTCAGTGAAATCCTTATAGCTGTATATAGCTCTATATAATTCCTGCTATTAACATTTCTAGAAGTATGACAATATTTCCTAAGTTCAGATTTCTTCTAAAAGAAAAAAATATATCGTAGCCTCTGGTAATCTAGAAATGTGCATGTGCTCTGATCGTACAGAGAGCTGAGTATACTCCCACTAACTTCTACTGTTATTTGCGTAGAATCTTCTGATGGCATTAGATGATATATTCTCTGGAAGAAAAACACTAAGTACAGTTGATGTCCTATATAAATAATTTAGCACCAACTAGTCCTTGTTTTTTTTAGTATGACACTCTTCTTTATGGATATATACACAGAATATATACACCATTGCAGCTGGTGCAGAATGCGGCGGCCCTCCTCCTTATGGGGACGGGTTGCTGCGAGCACATTACACAGATTATCCTTTCTCTGCACTGGCTGCCTCTAGTTTTCTGGGCTGAATTCAAGGTGTTGGTTTTGACTATAAAGCCCTAAACAGCCTTGACCCTGCCTACCTGCAGATATCCTCACTCCCTGGGCCCTGGAGTGTCCCCTGTCGCTGCCTGGAGCTCCCCCGGGTATCCCAGGGGGTGACTCTGGAGAGGGCATTCTCAGTGGCCCACCTAGGCAGTGGAACTCCCTTCTGGCAGAGGCCTGGTTGGCTCCAGACCTCCCTTCCTTTTGACAAAAATGGAAGACCTGGCTGTTCTGTCAGGCATTTGGTGAGGGAGATGGGTTATGGGGGTGGGTTAGGGTGGTAGAGGTTTGATTATTTGATTATTCCCCCCCGTTTTAATTTTAATTAATGGTGTATTATTGTTTTAATCTATTTATTATTGTATTTTGTATTTTTGTTTAATTGACTGTTAGCCACCGTGAGCTGCTGTGAGCAGAAGACACAGGGTATAAATATTTGATAAAATAAGATAAAAGAATAAAAGAATGTCTAATGTCAGCTAAAACATCAAATCAATATATTTCTATCTGATATATGTTCTACATATCTATTAGGGATGGGCGAACAGAACTGTTTTCGGAAATCTTGTTCAGTTTGGAAATTTGGTTCAGTTCGGAAGTTCAGTTCGGTCAACTGAACTATTCGAGTTGGGTCCGAACTCCGAACTTCCGAACGAAGTTTGGAAATTCAAACCCCATTGAACTAAATGAAATATTATATTTTAGGGATGGGAGAACAGAATCGAGTTCGGAAATTCAGTTCGGTTCGAAAATCGAGTTCGGAAGTTCGGTTCGGTCAACAGAACTTGTCGAGTTCGATCCGAGCTCTGAACTTCCAAACTGCATTTGCCCATCCCTAATATCTATATTTCCTATTCCTCTCCTATAATGCTAATATAAATAATAAAAAGACTTAGATGTGTGAGGTATTTCGTTCACGGTCAGAAAACAATGTGCAACTGTCTTGAATGCATGTGATCATGTCCATTGTTACATATAATACCGCCTTACGGGATTTTGAAAAATCATACGAACAGGTCATGTGACTGCGACCCACTCATATAAATAAAAGCGCCCTTAGACATGACATTTCAGCATTAAAGCCAGTTGTGCATTCTTTTAAAGATGTGAATTAAATACCTCGACATCGAGGTATTTAATTTGTGGCTTTAAAAGAATGCTCGGCCAGCTTTAAAGCACAAAATGCCATGTCTAAATCACACACATGACATATTTACACACAGCATGATTTTATTCAGCATCTTTGCCAGGCATGTCTAAAAGTAGCCTAGGGCTGAAATTAGAATAGACTTTATTCTCACAAAAATCTTGTGAGAATTGACAATCGGAGTTGAGATCTCAAGAATCCAGGTTGGGCTCCCAGCACAGAGGAGTTATAGTGGTGCGGGAGGAAGAAGTCATGCTGTTCCCTATTAGGGCTGAAGAGGCAGCAGCTGTAACTGTGCTGCCATTCCATTTCGAGAACTCAGCACTTAATGTGTCTTGCCGCTGACTTCCCCTCGATATTTCCATGATTCTGCATTACCTTCTGTCAGCATCTGCAGATGCAGCATGTCTGCAGTTTATGATCACAAGCGGGTTTATGCCGCCTTCTGCCACTGAGCGCAAGTGCCTGACACACTGTGATGCTGAATAATAGAACATTGACTGCATGAACTTAGGGTGATTCTGACAACCTGCTTCAGAGTCTGCTGCAAGGGCATAGCCACTGTGGCATGGGGCGGGTGGTGCATTTGCGCCCATGCCCTGCCCTGGGAGGGAGTTGGCAGTGATCAGGCTGGCCCCAGGCATATGCGGCATCCACGGGAACCCTGCTCCCGAGTCCCGGAGGAGTCTCTCTTGCACCACCAGCACCACCTTTTTAAATAGCTCAGTTGTAGCCCCACAACACTGCTACTCGGGTGGGGGAAGAGTCCCCCCCTGTCCCCTCCTTCGCAGCGAATGTGGCTGCCTTGTAAACAAAGTTCTTCTTTGAGGGGCTCCTTCCAGTCTCACAAATGGGAGAGTACCAAGCCTAGAAAGAGGCGGTGGGGGAATTTTCTAACAAAATGACACTCCATGCAGGTTGGATCTATAGCCTGGGAGGGGGGTAGCAGGCAGGGGGCAGCCTGCTCTGGGGGGGTCCATTCAGCTGGGGGAGGGTTGGTTGTTCAGTGCTATCTCTGTTAGAAGGATGGACTGATCCTCCCTCTTCCCTTTGTGATCGCTGCATAGAGAGAACTGGGAGTGCAAAGCAGCTACAATGAGGCAGAGAGCCATCCCAACAAAGGGGAAAAATTTGTCCTTGGCACCCTAACACACAAGAGAATTCATAGAAGAGCACGGACCCCGCTCCCCACACCCCATCCCCTGGATCAGCATCAGGAGCCAGTTGCTTGCTTACTGCTGCTGGGGCCGGGGATCCCTGCACTCTAAGATGGACAGGTACTAGTGCACAAGGAGAGACAACAAACAGGGCAGCACCCAGTGTTGAGCTTTGAGGGAGGCATCTTTGTTATCCCTCCTTGCGCACTAGTTGCTGTCTCTGTCACACTTAGAGTGTCAGGGACACATGCTCAGTGCCCCCCCTCCCCTGGGTGCAATACTGCGAGAATCACAAAGCTGCCATGCTTAAGGGAAAGGGGAAACTGTGGCAAACATGCTGCTTCCGTGTGAAATCTACAGTGGCAAAAATACCGCAGCAGCAACTGCGGAAAGCCACAAGTGCAAGGCCGGAAAATCACTCCCTTCCTAACAGTGCTTCTTGGTGTGGAAGAGCACTTTCTGCCGGAAAATGCTGTAGCAGCGGTATGGCATTTCAGCCCTATTCCCTACATAGCTTTCCTAGCTTCTCTGGGGCTGGCAGCTGTCTTGGTGGGGAAAGCTTCCCGATCACTAGGGGTGTGCGAACACCCAGGGTTTCGGGATTCAGCCCATTCGGGGTTCACCCCCCAAAACCATTTGGGGTTTGCCCCCCCAAAAACCATTCGGGGTTCAGCTGTTCGGCCCAAACCTGTTCAGGGGGGCCAAACCCGTTTGGGTGGGGTGGCAGGGGATGGGGGGAACCCAGTTTCCTGTCCCTCCAAGCAGTGTGGGTGGAAGGGGTGCCAGAGATCACTCCCCCCCCCCACGCAGCCTACTTATTATTATTTTTAACCCCCATCCCAGGGATCACCCTACCTGGTGACGCTGAGACTCCGGCCTGGGTCCTGGGGTGGCAGTGGCAGCGGTGGCAGGTCCAGCTCCAGCGGTGCTGCGGAGTGCTTCAGACCTCTACTAGGCCTTCTGGGTCAGGTGACCCAGAAGGCCTAGTAGAGGCTTGAAGCGCTCCGCTGCTGCAGCTGGAGCCAGCCCTGCTGCCACCACTGGACCCAGGCACTCCACCAGGTAAGGCGATCCCTGGGGTGGTTTGTTTTTTTATTTTTTTATTTTAGTAGGCTGCACAGGGGTGGGGGGAGGTGAACTCCAGTGTCCCTTCCACCCATGGAGCCTGGAGGGAGGGGGAAACTGGGTTCCCCCCTGCACCCCACCCTACACCCAAATGGGTTCGGAACCCGAACTTTGTTCGGTCAATTCAGGAGGGGAGCAGTTCGGGGTCGGGGGGTTCATGGATGGGCCAAACATCCTGAGTTTGGGACGAACCCTGAACACCCAAACTGCGTTCACATATCCCTACCGATCAAAATTTTTCAGGGATGGGAGTGGGGGAGAGCAGGAAGGAGAGGGCAGAGTTTAGGAGGTTTCTTCTCCTCTCCTCTCCCCCTCACTAGGGATGTTCAGAAGTTCGGCCTAAACTCGGTCTTTTAAGATGACCGAATCCGAACCCTTACTGACCGAACTGAACTTGATTCCGAACTCCAAAATGACCAAACACTTCGGTTGGTTCAGATCGATTTCGGATGAGTTCGGGTGGCAAAAACGTGTCACTGGAAGGCAAAACATGACAGGGACGGGGAGTCAGCTGAGGAACAGACTTCCAGGCACTAGGGGTGGAGAGGCTTGGAGTAGCAGCCAGCCTGCCTAATCACCATCCCTTTTCTCCTCAGACCACTGGTTTCGCAGTCTGCGATTGGACATGGGGATGGGGGTGGGCGGGGGTTGGCTAGGCTGCATGGAGCCAATGGGTCTTGTGTTGAGGCAGACGCAGCAAGTAACAAAACTCACTGCCCTACCGCCTTCCCAACACCTTCTGAGCTAGTCACTGTTCCTGACAGCAGGCGTTTTCAGAAGGCTCCCTCTCCCATCAGTTTTTGTTCCTTCCTATTCCTAATCCATTGCCATCCTCCTCCTATTTCACCCATCCAACCCATTTACCTCCATATTAGCATTTATTTAGATTATATTAGATAGATTTAGGTGTTATTTTTTTGGTTTTACCCCTCCCTCTGTTCCCTGTATTCAATCTTCCTTCCTCCCTCCCCCGTCCATTGAATCCTTTCCCTCTCCATCTTATTCCATCCCTGATTAGTCCCTTCCCCTCTTTTAAGACTTGAATTTATTTAGAGTAGGAATATTATTAGATTGATTTTGATTTCAGTTTTGTACCCCTCCCTGTGTTCTTTGTGTTTCCCCCTGTGTAATAATATTGTATAGATAGATAGATAGATTAGATAGATAGAAGGGGTGGGACGACAGGGAGAATATCAGATACTGGATTTACAGGTATCTGATCTCCCAGGTACCGGATTTACCGGTATCGGCATACCGGATTTTTAACATTGGCCGCGGTACCGGGTATTTTGCATTGTGGCTATTGACTTCAATGGCCGCAATGTAAAAAATTCGGTACCATGGCCAATGTTAAAAATCCGGTATGCCAGTACAGGTAAATATCAGATTTAACGGATTAAGCCGATACACCCAAATACCGACAATATCGGATCTTGGGAGAACCAGAATTCTCACCCATATTAGATAAATAGTTACTAGATTGATATACATTGTAATTTAGCTAAGTTATAGAGATAGCTAGAGATACAGTGTGTTTGTAGGACAAGGCTTTTGAAGTTATTAGGATATTCCATTTAGTTCCATAGGTTTTAGAATACTTAATAGCAGTTAGATTTAGTGTAGAGATAGATATAATATTAGATTAAAAATTGAGTAAAAAAAAGATATATAAATATCTTTATATAAAAATAAAGATATATAAAATCTTTGTATGTGTTTGAGTTCGAAGACATGGAGAAGGGAAGTAGGAGAGGCCAGTCTGCTGCCCATATGACAGGCAATGGGGCACGTGGGAGAGGTGGTAGGGGCCGTGCCTGCGGAGCAGCAGTAGGCAGCAGCAGTAGTCAGAGCACATCACAACACCCCAAACTCCACAGGCCTGCTTTACAGCAACAGGATTCAGTGGCTCAGCGGCACCTCTTGGCAGTGCCCTCTAGGGATGTGTGAACACAGTTTGGGAGTTCGGCGTTCGGTCCAATTCGGGGTGTTCGGCCCATTTGCGAACATTCTGAATCCGAACCCAGCCCCTCCCGAACCGGCCGAACCGAGTTTGGATTCCAAACTCGGTTTGGGCAGGGTGGTGGTGACCAGATTTTCCCTCCCCCCTCCAGGCTGCATGGGTGGAAGGGACACGGGGGACTCAGGAGCTCCTCCCCCCCCCGCCCAGCCTGGGATTTATTTTTTTCATTTTTTAAAAAAATGTAACCCCCCCCTCCTGGGATCGCCCGTGGCCCTACCTGGTGGTGCTGTGGCTCTGGCTCCCTTTCCACCCATGCAGCCTAGAGGGGGGAGGGAAACCCCCCCCCCACCTGAACAGGTTCAGTCCCTCTGAACGGGTTCAGTCCAAATGGACTGAACCAAACAGTTTTGAGTTAGGACCAAACCCTGAAAGGAACTAACCTGAACCCTCAGTTGTTCGCACATCCCTAGTGCCCTCCACTGCCATGCAGGGCACTGGAAGGCCTGCAGTACATGAGGTTGCAGCTGTCTCTACTGAGGCTTCAGGAGCAGGTGCTGCTGCTTCCGATGTTCCTTGAGGGTCACCAATGTCCCCCATTTTGGAGTCGATCCCCAGCAGTCAGCTGCTAGAGGTAGGGCCCGATCCACGGACAATGGCAGTAGGGAAAGGAGTAGCAGCAGCAGTAGCAGCTATAGTGGGGGGGGCACAGGGAGAGTGCCAGCAGCATGGTGGGCACGGGCAGTCTAACCTGAGGGTCCAAGTACTCCCCTTCACGGGATATCACTATGATCACGGACAGTGAGTAAGAGGCAGACACTAGTGCCACAGAGATGTCTGGATCTGAGGCAATGGCTGTCCCTCCTCCCAGAGCTGTGTCATCATTGCCACTACCAAGTTCTGCCCCTCTCAGCAGTGCTGGCAGCAGTACGTCACCTGGGACGGGCCAGAAGGCAGGAGGGGGCAAGAAATCCTCTCTTTCAGAACGTTTTAAGCTGGTGTGGGCAGATGATCCCAGAGAGGTGCAGTGCACTTTGTGCAATAAGCTGGTGAAGTGTGAGCAGGTGCTCGCCAACCTTGGGATAACTGCCATGACGAGGCACGTGAAGTCATGCCACAGTGCTCTGCTGCTAAGTGGGCAGGCAAGGGAAGTGGATGCCAGTGGGTTCCCGACTGCAGCAGTCAGTCGCCCGGCTCCTTCAGCGGGCAAGCGTCCTGCACCAACTGCTGCCTCTACCAGCAGGAGCAGGGGGAAGAACAGTAGCAGGAGCCTCACCAGCAGTGTCAGCCCACCATGGAGGAGCTGGGGTGGGGGCAGTTGCGAAGACCATTGGAAGCAGGGCGGTGTGGCTTTCAAGAGAAAGCCAAGCACCTGTTGGCCAAAATGATTGTGCTGGATGGGCATCCCTTCTTAATTGTAGAGGACAAGGGCTTCCAGCGGCTGATTGGGTTCCTGGCCCCTCAGTTTAAGCTGCCGTCCCGCACCAACTTCAGTCAGACTGTGGTGCCAGAACTTTACAGGGCTTTGAAGGAGCGAATAAGGGAGCATTTTACCGCATTTTACCATCCACTTTACAACAGACCTGTGGTCAAATAGGAATGCACAGCATGCCTACCTGGCAGTGACTGCACTCTGGTATCAGGACCCAGAGGCAGTGCTTGGCAATGGCAGGAAGGGTCCTGAAGCAGGGTATAGGTGGGCCCTGCTTCAGGCACATGTCATGGACAGCCCCCACACTGCCAGGAACATCGAGGCAGCCCTGTCTGCCATGGTGAGGGTGTGAGTTACACCAGACGCGGCCTTCACCAAGGGGTGTGTGGAGACGGACAATGCTGCAAATGTCCTAAAGGCAGTCCATGAGGGGTGCTTCATCAGCATCCCTTGCGCCATAAACACCCTTCACCTGGTGGTCAGGTATGCTCTGGGCTTGGGGGATAAGGGGATTGGGGAAGGCACCCTTAGCTCCCTGATAGAGCGGGGGAGGAAGCTGGTGGGGTTCTTCAACTGAAGTGTGAAGGGCAGAAAGCTTCTCTGGGAGAAGCAGGCCAAGCAAGGCTCACCAGGGCACCAGCTGGTCCAGGATATGGTCACACGGTGGAATTCCACCTTCTTGATTCTCGAGCGGCTTCTTGAGCAGAAAATCGCCTTGTATCAGGTGCAACTGGAGATGAACTGTGGGGCACTGGAAGGGTTTAATGGGATGGAATGGAAGCTCCTGGCTCAAACGGTCTTCATCCTGAGACTGTTCTTGGCCATGATGGAGACCGTGAGCACCTCTACCACCACCCTCAGCCAGATGACCCCTCTGGTCCAGAGTCTCCAGAGGAGGCTGGACGAGATTCTCGAGGGGTGGGATTGTGGCCCTGCAGGCAGGAAGCTGGCCAATGAGGCGTTTGTCCTGGTGTGGAAGCTGAAGTCAGGACTGGAGACCTGTTTTGACATGCTCCTGCAGTGGGAGCAATATGTCCTGGCAACAATGTTGGACCCCAGGGTCAAGGGCAGCATGGCACGCCAGACAGCGCTGTATGCCCTCCAGAAGGATGCACTGGTGGAGAGGGTCCGGCAGGCAGACCAGGCTCTGCAGGAGGACATCCCTAGGGATAGTGGGAGTGGGAGCAGCCACCCTTCTCAGCCAGGTGGGTCTATCCCTGCCACCAGCCCTAGGGGTAGCAGCGCCAGAATCAGCAGTATGGGGGCTGTCCATGACATGTGCCTGAAGCAGGGCACACCGCTCTTGCCAGCAGCAGCAGAAGCAGTTCAGCCTACATGCAGGCCACTCTGGGGACCATGGGGTCTTCCACAACAAGAGGGCAAGCAGTATGGCTGAGGGCAGTGGTGGAGGTGATATCCAGGCAGAGCTATGAGAGGGAGTATGATGGCGCATCAGCAGTCATGGAGACCTACTGGAGGAGGAGCCATGCATTGATCCCAGCAGCGATCCCTTTGCCTACTGGGTCGACAAGGCCAATGTGTGGCTGGCCCTGTCAAAAGTGGCAGAAGGTCTCTTGTCCTACTCACCAACCAGTGTCCCCAGTGAGCGGGTGTTCTCTATGGCAGGGGACATTTGCTTCCCACACCGCCTGAGACTGGGGGTCAAGTTGGTGGAACAGTTGCTGTTCATTAAGGTGAACCTTCCATTGCTGGGATTCCACGAACTTCCCCTAGACAAGGATTGATGATACAGTGGCACACGCCATCCCATGCCAGGGGCAGTCATGGTATGGGGCTCATCCTCCTCAGTTTGGGCTAGGGTGTCTGCTGTTGTGCTGCTGAGGTGCTGTCCCTCCCTCCCAATATCTGGTGCCTACCCTGCCCCCCCTCTCTCTCTCATACTAGACGGCCTCAGCCGACTTACCTGACTGACTTCATGACACAGGGTGGCATTGTAAGTCTGCGAGCCGGGCTATGGCTACATGATCTCGACCCACCAATGTGACACTGACAGGCTCTCGTTTGCACACACTGCATAGTCTTTGCTAGCCTATCTCAGTGTCCTGCTGATAATGTCCCAGTCTGCTTGCCCAACTGCCTCTCATGCCACTCTGCCTATCTGCTCCCACAGCTTGCCGCTAAGCTCAAAGCATGCCTCAGTCCACTTTCCTGCCTCCCATGCCAAGGCGCCTGTCTGCCCATCCAGGTTGCCTAGCTCAAAGCCTGCCCAAGTCCACCTGCCCTACTGCCTCTCATGCCATGCTACCTGCCTGCCCGCCCTCCCACCCAGGTTGCAAAGCTCAAACCCTGCCTCAGTCTGCCTAACTGCTGCTTATGCCATGCTGCCTGTCTGTCTGCTCTGGCAACCAATGTCTGCTGCTGCTAGTGCCAATGGCCCCCAGGACTATATGCTGTCTGTGCCAAGGGTTCTGTACCCAGGCAACCCACTGTCTGCTGCTGTCAATGGCCCCCTGGCCTATATGCTGTCTGTGCCAAGGGTTCTGTACCACAGCAGCCTGCTGTCTGCTGCTGCCAATGGACCCCAGGCCTTTATGCTGTCTGTGCCAAGAGTTCTGTACCCCAGGTTGCCGCCAAGTTCAAAATCTGCCTCAGCCCACCTTCCTGCCTCTCATACCCTCCGCCCTATTTGGATTTGTTTTTATTAGTTATAATTAGCCCTGTTTTAATATTTTATTATTGTTATAAATGTTTTAAATTGTTTTTAGTATTTTATATTTTGTGAGCCACCCCAGGCTGCGTGGCAGAAGGGGCAGGGTAAAAATTAATTGAAATAAATAAAATAAATACCAAGTTGCCTGTCTGCCTGCCCAGGTTTCTGATGAGAGAGAGAGAGAGAGAGAGAGAGAGAGAGAAATAAGAGAGTGAGAGAAAGTCTCCCCACTGCTAGAAGGAGAGACAGACATGATCCTACCCATGCTGTCACCTGCACTATATGGCCAGAGAGAGGGGGGGGGAGAGAGGCTCCCCACTAGAACAAGAGAGATGGTGTGGAGGGGAGGCCAGCTCAAGCTGCCACCTGCCAGAACCAAGAAGAACTCCCATCTGTGCCTGATGCCCACATCCAGCAGCAGTAAACCTACCAGAATGAGATGGAATATAACAAAATGTGGAACGTATTATGTGCCTGCCTGTGTGCATTCCTATACCTACCTACCTATTGCACAATTGAATGAAGTGTGCCCAACCATGCACTAATTGTAGGGACATCATTCAACTCCCATAGGCTTTAGACTGTCATTCCACTGTACCTGAAGCAGTCATACCCGCCCCTCCCAGGAAGCATCAATGAGATTCTGGGACCATCATTTGAGTCACGGGGGCTGTCATTCCATTCTAGGTTCTGCTGCTGCCCATGCCTAACTGCCAGCAGCCACCGGCACCTTACTGCAAGTCTGCCCCCTCACCAGACTACTCCTACGTACCCACCCATGGATGCCTGCTCCCAAAAGAGTCTGTCTCTCTTTCTCTCAGACTGTCACACATTCACACAGACACAAGCCCTGCCCCTCCTGGGGGGCTGTCTGCATGTTGAGACCCTGCTGCTGTCTGGCACATCTTTGGGTTAATACCTTAACTATGCTGCATGTGGTGCCAGGTGCTGCTGGTAGGCTTCGACAAGCTGTATGAGATTCTGCCACCTGCCAGCCAGAATTTCAGCACAGAGGGATAAAAGACAGGTAAGGTAAAACAAAGCTCATAACAATAACAAAAAATATAATTTTTATTAACAAAACAACAACAACAACATTATAAAACAAAAACCAAACCTTTTAAACTAGAAAGGAAACGTATGAACAGTCTTTGGGCTTGCCCCCTGGAACATTGGGGAAAGGCAGAAGGAGTGCACGGGAGGTAGGGGCAGGGGCATCACATCCACCAGCATTTCATAACCATACTCAATAGCATAGTCAATGGCCCCTGCCACGGCTACCTGTCAGTTGGAGACCAACTGGCGGAAGAGTTCCAGGTCAGCCATCTCGGTGGAGATGTACTTTGAGATGTACTGTGCATATGCCTCCAGCTTCTGTTCCTGGACCTCAACCACCTGGAAACGTTCCACCAGTCGGTTCTCCATGGTGGCCGCTGTCTGCTGCAGGTGGGCCACAAAGTCCCGGGTGGGCCTCTCCACCTTGGCCCGAAAGGCACTTGCCTCTGGAGACTCCCGGAGCCCAGGAGACTCCACATCAGAGCTGGAGGAGGGGGAAGGGCTTTGGTGGTGTCTCTTTTGGGTTGCCTTTCCCCCCCCCCTTCTTCTGGCACTGATGCTGCACACCAGAGGTCCCTCGCATTACCATCAGATTGCGCACTTTCTCAGCATGCATGATTAGGCCCGATGTGGTCCTCTCCCTGACCCGTTTGAATCTTTTGCTGCATTCCTAAAGAACATAAAAGATAGGAAGGAACATAAGAAGTGCCATACTGCACCAGACCAATGGTCTGTGTCAAGCCCTGCTGTATTCTATCTCCACAAGTGGATGGGTGACAATCTCTCTCTGCAGGTGACTTCTGTTCCTAACAGGTCATAGAGGGCAATGCATACCCTGTTGTTCCAGCCCCCATGCTTTACCTTACAGTCGGAAAGTCTGTTCTCCTTATCATACCACCTCCAGATATTGGACCTTGTCCGCCCACTGTCTGGGGGTGGCACTGGCGACCTCCGCCTCAATGATGTCCTGTGCATGGCACCAGCATCATCACCCTCTCTGAAACAGAAACACATAAACAACATCTAAGTGATATCATGCATTTATGATGATGCCTCTAGTCCTCCCTCCTTGGGGTGCTAGGGATGGCAAATGGAGAGACCCTGGCTGGCACGTGCAATTAATCCTGCCCTTCTTTGGGTGGGTGCTAGGGAGGGATGTCAATGGAGACAAGACCCTGGCTGGCACGTGCAAATCCTGCCCTCTTTGTGGCACTAGGTATGGCAAATGGAAAGACCCTGGCTGGCACGTGAAAATCCTTCCCTCCTTGGGGCGCTATGGATGGCAACTGGAAAGACCCTGGCTGTCACGTCCAAATCCTGTCCTTGTTTGGGGGTGCGTAGGGATGGCAACTAGAAAGTGGAGACCCTTGCTAGCCTGGCACATGTTTGGGTTGGGGTGCTGCTCATGCTCGTGCCTGACTGCTGGAAGAGTCCCACACACTACAGTACCCTCTCTCTCTGTGGCAGACATCTGCTGCCACCCGCTGATGTCCACTGTTTGTGCCTGACTGATGCCCACCACCCACGCACCCACCCATACACCAGTGAGCTCACTCTAACATAGTATTCTTCTTGTCCTCAAAGTAAAAAAAAAGTTTACAAACCTGGCAGCAGTGGCAGCACCTCCTGTGCCCGCCGGCTCTTTCTTCTCCTCCACCACTGATGGTCCAGCAGCAGCAGCAGGAGGAACCTCTTCCTCCACCACTGGCTCCGCCACCCTGGCCTTCCCCCAGGCCCGGCATTTAATGGTCACCTTCTTCATTTAAAAAAAAAAAAAAAAAGCACACGCCCACCAACAGTCACCCACCAACACTCAACAACCAGGCAAACCAGCAGTCAAACTGAAACCAACATACTGTCTAACACAAACACAGCCAAAACACACCAAACACCCAGCCAGCCACAACACGTACACTGTGTCACCACACAGCTCCGCACGCACTCGAATTTCCAGTTTCCGATATGATCACAGGATCACACAACACCTATTTCCGAACGGCTGAACTGAACCGCGGTTGATGCAACTCTCAAAGTATGATGAAAAAAGTCTACGGAAACTTACGCAAGGTTGAAGTTATTGACATTGTCTTTACAAAGTGATATTACAAATTAGGGGTGGGACACTGGGGCAAATACCAGCTACCGGATTTACCGGTTACCGGTTTTTAAAAAACCAGATTTCCGGATCTGTGTACCGGTTTACCAGTACCGGATTTGTTCCATTGATTTCAATGGGGAACTGTCCCATTGAAATCAATGAAAAAAACCACAAAAAACCTCCCACCTCCCCCTCCGAGACTATGCGGGTGGAAGGGGAGCAGCCCCCACCCACCCTGCCCAGCCTGGCTTTAAAAAAAAAAAAATTGCCCCAAAGTCCCTGCTAGTGCGGGCTCCAGGCCGCCGCCAGCGACCTGGAGCCCGCACCAGCAGGTACTAAGGTGATCCCTGGGGTGGTGGGTGGTTTAACACCCCCCCACCCTAGGGATCACCCTACCTCCCCACCCAGGGATCACCTAGCTTGTGCTCTGGGGGGCGCTGGCGGTGGTCCGACTCCGGCGGCTTCAGTGCTGGCTGTGGCTGCTAGCTTCAGCGCTACTAGGCCTTCCAGTGAACTTCTGGGTTTCACCGGAAGGCCTAGTAGTGCTGAAGCTGGCAGCCACAGCCAGCGCTGAAGCCGCCGGAGTCGGACCGCCACCTCCACCACACGGAGCACAAGGTAGGCGATCCCTGGGTGGGGAGGTAGGACTAGGGTGATCTGATTCCTGGGGTGGGGGGTGTTAAACCAACCACCCCCCATCCCAGGGATCGTACCTGCTGGTGCAGGTTCTGGGTCGCCGGTGGCAGCCCGGAGACCACACTAGCAGGGACTTCAGGGGAAAACATTTTTTTTTTAAAGCCAGGCTGGGCAAGGTGGGTGGGGGGTGGTGTCCCCCCTTACACCCACACAGCCTGGACTGGGGAGGGAAAATAAAGTGGGGGGGGGTTTCGTGGTTTTTTTTACATTGCAGTCATTCATTTGAATGGCCGCAATGTAAAAAATTTGGTATGGGGTAATCTGGTAAACGGTCCGGATTACCGGATTTAATCCGATACTGCCGGTACACCAAATACCGGCAGTATCGGATATCGGATGATCCAGTAGTCCCACCCCTTCTCCAAATCATTAATAAGGATGACAGAGGAGTCAATATTCTGGATTACAGGCTTTGTCAGGACCTTAATATAAAGGCTTTAATAAAAAAGCTCTTCCTGAACATCATAGCCAGGTCCACAGTCTTAATACTTGTGTCAAATTGATTTATGCCAAAACAGTCTTTCACAGAGCTTAAACAAGTGTGCATGTTATATAATTTACTAAAAGAAACCCTGTAAGCAAGCATCCTGTTTGTCTAAAGTATTGATACAAATATTTATCAAAAGTAATAATCAAGGATAAGATTAGTGTAAAACAAAGGAACCATTAGAACCGGTCATAATTTTAAAAGATTAAGAGCATAATCATCCATTCATTGAAGTCAATGGCTCAGCTCTAGGGATGGAGGAACGCGGTTTGGATGTTCAGAGTTCGGAATGAACTTGATCTGTTCGGACATCTGAACCGAACGTCCGAACCAAACTCTCGAATGACCGAAGAGTTCAGTCGTGTTCAGATGAGTTTGGGGGCATGAAAACCATCTTTTCAGGGCCAAAAAATAGGTTTCGGTTTCGATTTCTGTTTCGATTGTGCTGTTTTTGACTGTTCAGCCAAGTTCGGCCAACCCGAACTCGGCTGAACTGAACTATCGAACCCGAACTCGGGTTTTGAACTGAATGACCGAACTGCATTCTGTTCGCCCATCCCTACTCATCTCCCATTGACTTTAATAGTGGAGGACTGTACCCTAAAGAATAGTTCATACTTCAATTCAATTCAATTTTATTTATGGGCACTAGCTTTCGCCATGGCCCCACAATTTAATAAAACAAATAACCAAGTACATAAATAACAAATATACAAATAAATAATCAAATAAAACCAAACAAAACAGACAAAACAGAAACACTCTCAAACAGGATCTTGTTCCTTAATTGATCACTCTCCCCCTACATAACCGTTAGAGGAGTAAGTATCAGTTCTGATCCATCCTTAAACAAGGTAATTATCTGGCAGAACTCTCTTCCTATAACATATATAAGCTTAAGCCTCTTTTGTTTAAATCTCCACTTACATTGAGGGAGGCCAATGTTTCATCCTAATTCTATCATGGAATTCTATCTCTGTTCTAATTTTCAGAGCAAGCTGCACAAAAGTAGCAACGGAAATAAGATCCTCTGCCGATAGTTCATACTTACCATCTCCTACTCACAGGAATTTTGTTCCCTTTAGTAAATTTTTTACTGGTGTTTAATCTGTCCCAAATGGAGTTTCAACGTTTTCCCTACCAGATTATTATGCAGCCTTCCCATGGCTTGGTGTCAGGATCTTTTTCTTTAATGAGATGAAAGTTTCCTTCCTCTGATTTAGTTCAATTACTTCTAGCTATAGCATGTTTTTTTGCCTTTAACCAAATTTTCTCTGCTCAGGTTGAATTGGTGAAGATATCAATAAGGGAAGAATTTACTTGTTTTCAAGAGACTTGACAGAAAGCATATAGACTAGTGCATGTAACATTCTTTAAAATGTTGTATAAATGAGTAGATTAATTGATTGACATAAACAGTGGATCCCATTGTCATATAGATGCACAAGGAGCTGAATACCTCTAAATATTCTACGGTGAGATATTCTACAAACACCTAACATTTTAATTAAAAATGTCAAGCAAAAATAACTTAATTGATCAGGATTTAGGATATTTCCTTACTTGTGTAATCTTTATGTTAATAGCTTAGGTGGCAAGGGCCAAGTTCACTTTTCTAATTAAACTGGCTCAAACCTTCCAGAAATATGGGATACTAGTCTATAATCCCATTGGGTACCCTTGGCAGTCAATTGTTTTCCCACTTGAAAGAACACAGCCTAGAACTCAAAACAAAAACTTGACTGAGGGGAAGGGAGAGAAGGAACAGCAAAGAAAGATAAGTGGAGTGGACTTGGACAAATCTTGTACATCAGTATTTTGCAGACACCAAAACTCTGTGAGTGACAGACCCAATCCATGATCTACCCCTACAACAGGGACCTACTGACACTCACTAAGGGTGAAAAAAAGTGTGCCAGTAAAGAGACAGTTCCCCACCCCCGGGAAGGTTCTCCTTGAGATGGTGGGGAGGACTGTTCACACAAGCAGCCCTCAACCCTTAACCCAGACATGGGGACTGCCAGCACAAGTCCTTCTATGACTGGGGCAGCCCCATGGTACAGAACTCCTGAGCCAATACATCACAACAGAATCGGGCCCCAGGAAGAGCTGCCGCCAAACAGCTGATGTGGGGGGATGCTCCTGGTGCCCACCCCATCAACTGTTTAGTGCACTCACTGGCCCGCCAAACAGCTGATGGAGGGGTGCCTCTGTGGCTCCTCAACTAGCTGCTTGGCAGCTGGGTCAGCTCACCATATCTTGGTATCCCAGTCTCCTAACTAGTGCTAGCTTCTTTGCACCTTGCCACAGTTCCCCAAAACAGGTCTTCCTCAGATGTAGCTCTTGAGGTTTCCTCACAGATTGAATAATTTCCACCACTCTTAATTCAGCTGTTTCAGATGCAGGAGAAGAGAAAGATAAGCTTCTTTCTGTTCAGAAAAACAAACTAGGAATGTGCAAGCCACTCTCCTTTAAAATTCTTTTATTTATGAAGGGCCTCATCCCGGCCATACCCGACAGCAGTTATTGTTACAGAGTGGTCTCAAATGGTCTTCGTATTTCCCAAGTATGCCTCTGTTGAGCTTTTAGGCTACAATCATGTAGCTAAGTCAGTTTTTCCCAAAATGTCCCAACATGTCCCCCAAGTTGTTCATGATGATATGCAAATGAGGCCCTGGGTCTCTCAATTGTAGGGTGGCCATACCTCCCCTTTAATATCCCCTGGGGGAAATTGTGAGATGGTTCAGGGTGTGTTGTCACCAATATGCTGACAACACACAGCTGTACCTCTCTTTTTCAATGGACCCAGGTCCTGCCATCTCGATACTTTCCCAGTGTTTAGAGGCCATGGCGGATGGAATGAGGCAGAGCAGACTGAAGCTGAACCCAGATAAGAAGGAGGTGATGGTAGTGGGGAGGGTGAAGGAGGTGTTGGCTGCTCCTATTGGGGGGGGTCTGCCCTCCGGTTGCCCAGCAGGTAAAGAGTCTAGGGGTGATTTGGGATGCCGACCTCCACCTGGATCAGCAGGTGGAGGCGGTGGCTAAATCCACCTTCCACCAGCTGTATCTGGTGCAGAGGCTGAACCCATACATCTCCAGACCCGACCTGGCCACTCTCATCCATGTCTTCTTTGCATGAGGGGAACTCCCTACAGGTCAGGGCCACAAGGTCGGGGGCTCTGACATGTAGGGTGGAGGTTGGTAGGGGAGTGAGGCAGGGTATCCTTTTGGCACCCATGCTATTTAATATCTTCTTGAATGGCCTCTCCCTCACCTTAAATGAAATTGAATCCCACCCCCACAGATTGGTACCAGAAGGGTAGCAGCCCTCCTGTATGCAGATGACAACATGCTTATCTCCCGGTCCTTGGTTGGGCTGCGTCGGGCAATGCAGGCAACGGGAGAATATTGTAAGAATGAGGGTTTGATAATAAATCACGACAAAACTAAGGTTTTGATTGTAGGACGTAGGAGACCCGGGGAGGTGCATAAATGGTCAATTGACGGGCACCAGGTGGCCCAAGTGAGGAAATTCAAATATCTGGGGGTGATGTTTGCAAGATCTCCCTCATGGCAAGAACATTGGAATATTGTAAAGAACCATACCAGGCAGTTGGTGAGTGCCATATGTAGCTATTACTTTGGGAAGGGGGGATATTTGATACTCCCGGTGATTCATTTGTTTAGAGCTAAAGTGGTGGCCAAGCTGTTGTACGCCTTTCCAGTGTGGGGCGTAAATTTTTTAGATCAGCTAGAGGTAATTCAGAATGAGTTTCTGAGAAAGATCTTGGGGGTCCCTAGGGGCACACCTGCAGTTTTCTTGCGTGCTGAGATTGGATGTTTGCCTATCAGGACTTTTGCGACTCTGTCCCTTACAAAATTTTGCTTAAGAGTTGAAGGTCTGTCCAGGGGGGATGTCTCTCTTTTGGGGATAGCAAAAATGGAGGGTCTTCTCTCCACTTGGTCTAAGAAATTTGAGGTTATCTTTGGGAGACTAGGCTTCTCCTTGGAAGGGCTGGCATCTATGGAAATTAACTATGCTGTGCTGCAGGTAAAAAAGAGGTTAAATGACCAACAAACCCAAATAGATGAGGAGCTGATTCAATCTCAGAGGGTAAACCCATATTACAGGCTGCCGTTCAACCCGTTATCTGACCTTAATTACCTGGTAAACTGGTCAAGTTTGCCAGTTAGGCGGGCTTTTACCCGCTTTCAATGTGGGATGTTCACATCGGCAATAGTGGAAGGTCGTTACAGGGGAGTGCCATTTCAAAAGCGACTGTGTCGGTCTTGCTCTTTGGGACAGCTGGATACGGTGGAGCATATTTTGCTCTCCTGCCCTAGATTTGCAAGGATCAGGGCTAAACTTCTCTTGGCGCTTGGGGAAGCACAGAGATTGCATTCCTTTGCTCAGGATCTTAGACTGTGCTTGCATGCTAGAGCAACTGTATTAACTCATGCCGTGGCAGTGTTTGGTAGCCTGGTAGCTCGAATACGATGCGCATAGGCTGGCGGAAGGGTATAGTGGGGGCTTAAGAAACTAGCTCTTTATGACAATGAAGGGGAAAGCCCCGGATGATTTTGAATAAATTGTTTTTGTTTAATATTTGAATTTTTGTTTTTAATATGTGTGGTCAATTTAGGCTGTGTGGAAAACTGGATTGCCAATTTTATTGTATGCTTTGTTTTCGCCAATACCTTTTCAGTTATGGCAATAAAGAATATTATATATGGTTCCATGTCTTTGTTACCTCGAGGCTTGACTACTGCAACACACTCTACGTGGGGCTTCCCTTGATATTGGTTCGGAGGCTGCAGCTGGTGCAGAATGCAGGGCCCGTCTCCTTACAGGGACGGGTCACCGTGAGCACATTACACCAGTGCTCTGTTCTCTTCACTGGCTGCCTATAGTGTACCGAGCCAAGTTCAAGGTGCTAGTATTGGTATACAAAGCCCTATATGGTCTTGGCCCTTCTTATCTCGGGGACCACCTCACCTTCCATGACTCAGGATGGACCCTCCGATCCACTGGGGGCACCTATCTGGGGGGCCACCATGGATAGGGCATTATTGATGGTTGGGCCACGGTTGTGGAACTCCTTTCCGAAGGAAGCCCGCCTGGCCCCAGGTCTGCTTGCCTTTTGGCGGGCATGCAAGACTTGGCTGTTCAACCAGGCCTTTGGAGGGGAGGGGGGAAGGAGGGGTAAATGGGGGAGATTGGTGGGGTGGGGAATTTGGGGAATGGGAGGGTAGGGTTAGGATCGGGGGGGTTAAATTATTTTAAAAGTGATGTTGATTTTAATGTATTTTATTGTTTTATCATATTATTAGCCACCCTGAGATGCTGTGGGCATGAGGGGGCACCATAAAAATGCTAATAAATAAATAAATAAATAATACAGAACACTTATGGAAAATACATGGTGCAGTCCTGTATTGGAACCAATGCAGCCTGCACTATGTATTTTTCATAAGCAACCACCCTACCCAGATGCCATGAGACTGCTGTTCCAGTAGTTCCTTATGTTTTCCAACAGATGGCAATGGAGAGCATTTTTCCTCCTGCAGGCTTTAGTCCCAGGGCTACACTTGTAAATAGTCAGGTGCGAATAGCATGACTGACGTGAACTGTGATTAAAGCTGGTAAAGAACAAAGTTAATGAGAGATTGGGAAACTCCAGGAAGCTCTCGCCTGAGAGCCTACACAGGATGTAAAGTTAGATGTGCCTCTTTAGTAAGTGTAATTGGAAACTGAGCAACCTGAATTATTTCAGACCTCTGTAACCAGTGAAAGAAAGTCAACCGTTTAATACATAAATACTCTTTCACTAGTTTGTCTCTCTGTCACTTGGAACCAACATGGCAGCCACACTCTCTCTGGAAAGAGAAGAATCACAAAGTGGTTTGAATGATTATCTTTTATTGGACCAACTATTGTCCTATCCACTCCCACTTATTCCATGCCCTTCATATACACCTGCCCTACATTTGTCCATTATATATATGTCTACTGGCTATGCAACATGCCTGAGGAAGGACCCTGTGTGGCCAGAAAGCTTGCTTATTTCCATTAACAACTGTTGGTTCAATGAAATATATCATTCGCACCACTTTGTCTCTCTTCTCTTTAGAAGACCATAATTGTGATAGGAGACATTGGGTAATTTCAGACGTTATGTGCTCCCAGGTCACCACAGTGGATTCCCAACCATGGCTAGCCTGCGGCCACCCAACCCTGACCCATGGTTCCGACAGGCCCCAAACAGACATGATGGGAGCGGGACCACGGCAAGGAAACAGACAGCCAGGTCATGATCCAGGATAGTGCAACAGATGTGACACCGAACCTGGACCACGGCAAGGACCCCCAGAAGCCACCAGGGTGGGGCAGGACACAGACATGGCCGACCAAGGGCAAAGGATGCCAAAAGTGCCAGAAGGCACCGCCCATGCAAGCAAAATGGGAAGGGAGCGGGAGGAGGGAGGTGAACGACCAAGCCACACGCACACAACGTGGAGAAGGAAGCCACGGACAGAGCTGAACACAAACCACACACACACAGGTGAGAACACACACAATTGAAAGGGAAAGGGAGCAAGGGGGAGAAACACAGGGGCACACAAGGGGGGATGGGGAACACCACACCGGGGAGTCCAAGAGACAGCGGCAAGGACACAGGGGGGGGACTGAGGCCAACAATGGGAAACAAAACAGGAGGGGGATGAGGGACAGAACAGGGCAGGACATGGTAGCAGGCACCCAACACCCCAGGGATAGCACAGGCACCACGAGGCACCCAACAGCAACACAGCATGGTGAACAGACAGGGGTCCACACGGTGACAGAGCAGGGTCAGAGGGGATGAGCCCCCAATCCAAGAAAGACAGTGGGGAGGGCAGAGGCAGGTCCCAACAACAAGACAAATGGTCCCAGATGGTAATGCACAGTCAGTGAGGGAAGCGAGTCCCATGTTGAGGATAGCCGATGGTGCGCCCCCAACAAGGGGATTCCAGGTGGCGCAAGCATGGGAACCCCAGTCACAAACAGTCATGGAGGCATCACGAGGGTGGTGGTGGTGGGGGCTGAGCATGGACACTGGCAGGGAGCCGGCTGAGCAAGGGGTGCAAAGATCCACAGGGATCCCCAGTACAGGTGTCGGATAGCAGCTAACAGCTGAACGGGGGGCGGGTCACAAAAATGAACCCCAAGGGTACAGATGGTATAGTGGTACCACATAGATGGCCCTGGGGTGCAGGAAACCTGGCACATCCAAGCAGAATAGGGATATTGGCCCCGTCATGGAAACATCCATTGATCCCCGCCGGGATCAAACCGGCACATCCAACAGATGTGCCGGCTGATCCCGGTGGGGAATCAGGGAGGGGGCGGGGCCTCATGGCTCAATGTGCGGCTATACAACCCCGCCCGCCCGCGCTCCCTAGGCTGCCTGCCCTCTGGGAGACGGGTGGGCATCACGGCCAATGCGGCCGCCCGCCCGCCCGTCCCCTGGGGCATTGACCACGGCCCGGAATCCTGCCGCTGATTCCGGGCCATGGTCCAGGGACAGACGATACGATCCCCCTGATCACGGGCGGGAATCACATTGAACACACAAACGGGGATGGTCCAGGCAGGACCTCCGTTTGTGTGTTCAATATGATTCCTCCCCCGCCATGATTCACAGGGGTGAACATCTGGTGAATGGCTTCTGTTTGCCCCAACAGACATTACGAGACCACGATCACCATGTGGGAATTCCTCGTAGTTGAGTGTGATCTCGTAACGTCTGAAAATACCCTGAATTTATCACTCTTGTAAATTTAATGTAAATTTTGTAAATAATGTACATTAAATGTAAATTTTGTAAAATTGTAAATTTGTAAATGTCACTCTTGTAAATTTTGAGAAATCAGAGATGGAAAAATGCATCTGGTATTGAACTAGACAGTGAAATTGTGAGGAAAATTGTGATTTCAATTCATAATTTTTAAGGTTTTCATGTAGGGGAATAGGATTGTGTCTGTAAGGAAAATGCATACAATGACTGATCAGTTGTAGGTTTAACAGCATATATTGACCAGCTAGCTGGACAATGGCACTAGTCAGTGCTGGAATGACTTTTTCAAAATTTGATTCAAATCACTCTATTATCAGCCCACTGCAGAGTGCTGGCAACTTCAGCCCATCTCTTAAAATCACAGTGAAGATTTTAATCTGTTTTAGGAAGACTCTTTAATACGCATCACATCCAATTTTCTCTATATATTTCATGGCCACTGAACACACAATAAAACTAAATTTATTTATTTTTACTTGGCATCAGCTTGCACCATAGCCAAAAAACTGAGTACCAAGAAACTCCCAACAATGGGAGGCAATTTTACATATCACATAACAAGGATACATACAAACCTCCAACCTCTCTTCTAGAGAAGAAATCTTATCACCTAAAATAACATAGTAATAATAAAACAACAATTACAATAATCATCACAATAAAAAAACACTAGCATATAATTCTCCCCTTCCCAAGGAAGAGAAGTACAAAAAAAATGTCCCTTAAGAAAAATGGCCCAAAGCAGGATTACCATAGTAAGTCCTTGCTCTTCAACGAAGAGCAAAATTGGACTAATGTTGACCCCTAATATCTTAATGTTACAATAGATTTTATTCTACGGTCTACCTAAGTTTCAATACAGTTCCAGCATAACCCTTTATAGGATAACCCACTCATTTTCCCAAAAACAAATCCAAAAAGGTTACAACTTCACACCCAATTAGAGATTCAAGGCCAATAAAAGATATGCAATTCTAATAGCAGCTGCCCGACAGGCAAATGCTGCTAATTTGGTAATTATATTACAATCAGTCTGCTGATGTAGCCATATTAAAAAAAAAATCTTAGAGAAAAAGATCATCTGATTTAAAACAGGGGTAAGAAAAGGATCCCTGATATAAGAGAAATTCAGACATTCAAGAACATAACGTACACTGAGTCTTCCACCATCCCCATTCCACAAGGACAGATTCTTTTTTCTGGGGGTAGACCCATTCTACGACCACAGGCTACAGCCAAAGTCATCTGCTCAATGCATAATCTTGCCAAATGGATAGAGAGAGTAGGTTTTAAGTTTAACTGTAAATATTTTACCATCCCCTCAGGTTTCTAGTGAACATATAGAGGAACCATCTGATTTACCCGCATTACTGCAAAATCATCTTGTTGAACTATATCCCTTAGTCTTTGATATACTGTTTTTCTTTCCCTTAATGAAAAATAAAGCTAGAAGAAAATGTACATCCATTTCCTTTAATTTCTAATCAAGGCATTTGAACCTCTTGTATTGTCTCAAGCAGAGAAAGTAACTTATTCCCTTTTCTCTGGTCAAGCAAAAGTACTTCCAGTTCCTTAACTGCTCTGTGAATCAGCTAATTGATCCTATTCTCACTACAGGAGGCTATTCTCTTATCCAAAGGAATTGCACTAAGCAGACAAATGCCATCCTTAGATAGTTTGTCACTCTGGCAGGAATTAAGGTACACCTGTCACCAAATTGGCTGCCCAACTGCTAATACTTGTGTTCATAATTCAGTGCTGGAGCAACAATTGGGGTAGTTAATATTTATGACTACAAAACTGCATTTGCAAAGATAGAGATTATTTAAATAATCTTTTTTTTTTTAAATCAGGCCTTTAGTTTTTTTATGCCTGCTAGACACACTTAACCCAGACACAATAATTCAACTTTCTTCCAAAAGCAAATCAACAGAATCACTTCACTTGCAAATGATATGAAATTAACTTCAGTTCAGATGTAGTTCCAAGTTCTCTGTAAATAGGATGTTTGAGAGCAAACGTTATTGTGGGCTAAAGGTTTTTTTGTTTTGCTTTTAAAATATCCGTCTGTACTTAATTTCCCATGCGATAGTGGGGTGAGCACAGTGGAGCTCGAATTTCCAAGTCCAAATTCTGATCTTACTGGATGACCTTTTGGTATAATACTCTCTCTCAGACTCCACTTTCTCTCCATATAATGGATTACCAACAAGAGGCCTGACAGTTAGTCAGAATCATGTGGGGCTAGTCTTGGGTATGTAGTCCAGGCACCCCAATTTCTGGGTTTAAGAGATGGGAAATACACATAAGATTGCTTTCTGAAGTATGATTTAATACAGTCAAATGTGTACAAGAACCAACTTCCTAGTGGGAGTGGGGAAGACTCAAACTATTAACAACTATTTTTCTGCCCCTTCTATTTTATTTATTTAAACTTGTATCCCACCCTTCCCTCAAAAGACTTGGGGCGGCTAATAAAACAACATAAACATAAAAAACACATAAAAGATAAAAACATTCAAATAGACACATCCCTCCCTCAAAAGAACTCCAACTCACCCAAAACCACCTCCCCATTCCCCACATCCAAGTCCCCTCACACCCCTACGTCCCACCTCTAAGCCCCTCACACACACGCATACCCACCTGCAAAATGCCATTACACGCAAAAAGGGTTGTACACTGTCTCTGAAAGATGCTCAGGCCCAGGCTCAAAAAACCTCTGGAGGAAGGGAGTTCCACAGCAACTGGTCCTATGTTGAGGCTGTGAGGGCAGCAAGTAGGGAGTTCTTTGCTGTCCTCATAGCGTCTGCGAAGTCATTCCCGGCAGAGCTGTTTTGGGTCGTGGGGGCTGGTCAGTCCGGCCTCCCTCCGCCTGGACGGGGACGTGTCCCAGGCCCGCTGTGAGCAGTTTGTCACCTACTTCTCAGACAAGATCGCTCGGATTCAGAGCGACTTTGATGCTGGATTAGGGGCAGTGGTCGGAGAGTGCAAGGGGGTGGAGGCCCCATCTGGTCCAACCTTGTGGGGGGAGTTTCAGGAAATGACAACAGCCGATGCGGCAGATGTCCTGGAGCCTGTGCGATCCACCAGTTGTGAACTCGATCCATGCCAGTTCTGGCTGGTGAAAGCCTACCAGATACCATCCTGTCTCTAACCTTCCCTTTTTAGGGAAGGTTATTGAGCCGGTGATGGCAACCCAGCTCCAGGCGCATCTAGACACCATTGGGTTCCTGGATCCTTTCCAATCTGGGTTCCACCCCAGCTATGGCACCGAGACGGGGTTGGTGGCCTTGGTTGACGACCTCCGCCAGAAGATGGATGCAGGATGTTCAACATTTCTCATCCTGCTAGATCTCTGGGCCGCTTTTGACACCGTGGATCATGAGCTGCTGCTGAGACTACTGCGTGACCTGGGGGGTCTGGACGGGATTGTTCTTAAATGGTTCTGCTCATTCCTCTCAGGGAGAAGCCAGCGGGTGGTGCTGGGAGCTGAGTCATCTTGCCCCTGCACCTTATCCTGTGGCGTTCCGCAGGGTTCTATTCTGTCTCCATTATTGTTTAATGTATATATGCAGTCCTTGGGGGAGGTTGTGAGAGGGTTTGGGTTACGACATCACCAATATGCTGATGATACTCAGCTGTACCTCTCTTTTTCAGCTGACCCAGACCCTGCTGTCTCGTTGCTATCCCAGTGTTTGGAGGCCGTGGCGGAGTGGATGTGGCAGAGCAGACTGAAGCTCAACCCCGATAAGACGGAGGTGGTAGGGAGAGCGAGGGAGGTGTTGGCCCCCCTGGTTGGGGGGATTCACCCTCCCATAGCTCGGCAGGTTCAGAGTCTGGGGGTGATTTTGGACACGGACATCTGCCTGGAGTGGCAGGTGGAGGCAGTGGTGAAAGCTGCCTTCTGCCAGTTATATCTGGTGCGGAGGCTGCGTCTGTTTGTCTCTGGCCCGGACCTGGCCTCCCTCATCCATGCCTTCGTCACCTTGAGACTGGACTACTGCAATGCGCTCTATGTGGTGCTGCCCTTGTTCCTGGTTCAGAGGCTGCAGCTAGTGCAGAATGCAGTAGCCCGCCTCCTGTCAGGGACGGGCCGTCGAGAGCATATAACACCTGTACTCCGGACTCTGCACTGACTGCCGATAGCGTGCCAAGCCAGGTTCAAGGTATTGGTATTAATATACAAGGCCCTTCACAGTCTGGGCCCCACATACCTCAGGGATGGCTTCGCCCTCCATGCCCCAGAGCAGCTCCTTTGGCCCGCCGGGGGTGCCTTCTTGGAGGTCTCCCGTGTTAAGCGGGGGGCCACAATGGAGATGGCATTCTCGGTGACTGGGCCGCACCTCTGGAATTCCCTCCTGGAGGAAGCTCGCCCGGCCCCAAGCCTTTTGACATTTCAACAAATCTGTAAGACCTGGCTGTTCACCCAGGCCTTTGGGGAGGGGGGTCAGGTGGGGGAGGGGGTGTTTTATCTTCCCCCACCGTTATTTATTTATTATCCCAGCCTGTTTTATTGCAGTGTTTTTATGGATTGGTTTTATTATTATATTGTTTATAAATTTATAAATTGTTTTATAATTAACTTGTTAGCCGCCCCGAGCTGTTCACAGGAGGGGCAGGATACAAATTGAACAAATAAATAAATAAATGAATAAATAAATAAATAAAAACTGAGAACGCCTCCCTGCGAGCTTTTGTCATATAAACAAGACTAATAGATTGTACCCACAGGGAGGTGCTCACGGTCAATTGCAGGGACCACAGTGGGGCATGGAAGGACAGGAGGTACTTCAGATATGTGGGCCCCAGACCATTTAGGGCTTTAAAGGTCAAAACCAGCACCTTGAGTTGTGCCCAGAAAGCTATAGGGAGCCAGTTCAGACTTTGGAGCACCGGTGTAATCTTCTCCTGGAACCTTGCCCCTGGAAGGAGGCAAGCTGCCATATTTTGCATGAACTGTAGCCAACGAACAGTCATCAAGGGCAGCCCCATGTAGAGTGTATTGCAGTAATATAGCCTCGAGGTGATGAAAGTATGGATGGTGATTCTTTCTTTCTGAATCAGAAAGAAAAGTCAGAGAAAGAAAACGCCACCCAGCACCAGCTGTAGTTGGTGAAGTGTCCTCCTGGCCACCCCTGCAACCTGACAATTTGTCACAGCAAGGGGTCCAGAAACACTCAGAGGCTGAGAACCTGACTGACTAGAAGAGGCTGTACTCCAACAAAACCAAGAATCCCAATCTCCACACACACCCTGGCCAACCATCATCACCTCCATCTTCTATGGATTCAGCTTCAATCAAGTCATCATCATCCAGTCCCCGACAGAGGCCAAGCATCAAGTAAACACCAAGACTGCAAGACCTGGGTTGGATGAAAAAGAGAGGTAGAGCTGGGTGACATCCGCATACTGATGGCACTTGACCTCAAATCTCTAAATTATCTCACCCAGCAGCCTCAGATACACGTTGAAGAAGAGGGGAGACAGAATAGAACCCTGTGGAATCCCACAGGGGAGGTCCCAAGAGGATGACAAGCAATTGCCCATCACCAGTCTCTGGGACCACTCACGCAGTCCACACCTCTTCAGGATGCTTCAGGCTTTTCCTGCTGGGTAGATGGGGGCAGGGAGAAGGGAAATCCAAGGCCAGGTGTCACAGTACAAATCACACAACACACACCACACACACTAGGGATGGGCAAACAGAACGCGAATGGATGTTCGGATGTTCGGTCGTTTGGTTCAAAACCTGAATTCGGGTTCGATGGTTCGGTTCAGCCGAGTTCGGTTTGGCTGAACTTGGCTGAACATTCAAAAATAATGAAATCAAAACTGAAACCGAAACTGAAATGATATCAAAACCTAAACCTAATTTCCGGTACTGGAAAGACGTTTTTCCTGCCTCCAAACTCATCCAAACTCAGCTGAACACGACCTAACTGTTCGGTCATTCGAGAGTTTGGTTCGGACATTTGGTTTGGACGTCCGAACAGACCGAGTTTGGTCCGAACTCCGAACATCCGAACTGCGTTCGCCCATTCCTAACACACACACCTCTTCAAGCTGCTTCAGGTGCTGAAGGCTTTTTGTGCTGTGTAGATATGGGTGGGGCAGAGCAGGGCAAGTCAAACCAAACTCAGGTTTCACAGTCCAAATGAACTCTCCCCCCCTGCACACAACATTCCTCTTCAAGATTCTGCAAGTGCGGGATGCTTTTTCTGCTGGGTAGATGGTGGCAGGGCAAGCCGAGCCCCAATGTCACAGTCCAAATGCCCCTTGCCCAAAAACACTTTTTCAAGCTGCTGCAGGCAGTGAAAGCTTTTTGTGCTGGGTAGGTGGGGGTGGGATGGGATGGGGCAGGATGGCCAGGTATGCAAATTTTAGAGGAGACTTATGAAAAATACAGGTTGTAGGACTGTATTGGCTCCAATGCAGTCCTACAACATGTATTTTTTCATACATGTCCTCTAAATTTGCATATCTGGCCAGGGCAGGGCAAAGCAAACCCAGGTGTCACAGACCAAATACCCCCGCAACACACCTCTTCAAGCTGCTGTAGGCACTGAACGATTTGTGTGTTGGGTAGATGGGGTCACGGCAATCCAAGACCAGGTCTCACAATCCAAATGCCCCACCACCACCACAACAAACCTCTTCAAGCTGCTCCAGGTTGCAGGCACTGAAGGCTTTTTGTACTGGACAGGTGGCAGGTAAGTCACATGGGCCGATTGACTCCACATGCTGGGACAGAGGAATAAAAGCAAGTATTCCTGTCAGATTGTAAGTCCTAGGGCAGGGACCATGTCTATTCAATTACTTTGTAAAGCGCCAGGTACATTGCTGGCACTATATAAATGCTTGCTAATAATAATAGTAATAACCTCCAAGGAAAAGACATGGAGGGAAAGAGATAAAGGAATCTCACTTGCCCTGGTGCCCGGCCCCCCAAGGCATCACAGACACACATTGTAAAACTGGAGGCAGGAGAATTCAGCAAGAGAAGTATTGCTCAAAATAATAATGATAAAACCAAACTAAAGGATTCCCCCCCAGGAAACAAAGGTTGGATTCTATTAATGAATACCTAATATAGATTCAAGCAGAAAATAAGATTTAAACAAGCTCGAACACGAAATTACAGTGCTGTGATAAAGTGGTGCCTTAAAATACAGAAAAGCAGCCAAAATAAGAGGGAACGGGGGAGACATTTGTGTTTAAAACATGGCTCCCTAGTAAGAGAAATTCAGAAAGCTCTCTGGAAGCCTTCTCATACAGGCAGGCTGAAACTGGAATCTGGTAAACATGAAATACTGAGCCAGAAATGAAAACACATCTTTCTCTTTAAGGTTTTGACTCAGACTAAAAGTTGAAGCTATGAATGTTGTTTAATTAATGTCTTTTGTAGCATAGTGTTCAATTTATAACTGAACTTGTTCTTCTTTTTGACGCATTTGATGTAGGGATGGGCGAACAGATCGCGGTTCGGGTTCGGCCATTCGGTTCGGCAGCGTTTGGTTTGGCTGTTCGGTTAGTTCGCCGGGTTCGGGTTCGGCCGTTCGGTTCGGCTGTTTGGTTCGGGTTTGGCCATTTGGGAAATGTTTTGTTATGGGGTTTTTTTGTTTGTTTTTTTATATGTTTTTTTTTTAAATTTGGTTTTATATGGTTTTTTATTTGGTTTTTTGGTTTTTTATTTGGTTTTTTAATTTAATTTTTTAATCTAATATTATATATATCTGTCTACACTAAATCTAACTGCTCTTAACTATTCTAAATGCTATGAACTAAATGGATTATCTAATAACTACACAGACCTACTCCTACAAACACTAAAACTAAATCACTAACGCTATCTCTATCACTAAGCTAACTCCTACATCTGTCTACTATCTCTAATAATCTATCTAATCTCTCTCTCTCTCTCTCTCTCTTTCTCTATCTATCTATCTATCTATATATATATGGGATGGGGGAAACACAAACAACACAAGGTTTCAGTTTAAGGTTTCAGTTTCATTTCAATACAAAACTGAAATGAAACTTAAAGCAATCTAATAATCCTACTCTAAATGAAAAAACAAGGGAAGGGAAGGGAAGGGAATTTGGGATGGAATATATGGGAGAGGGAAAGGATTAAATGGAGGGGCGAGGGAGGAAGGAAGATTGAACACAGGGAACACAGGGAGGGGTAAAAACAAAAAATAACCACTAAATCTATCTAAGCTAAGCTAAATAAATGAATGAGAATATGGGGGTAGATGGGTTGGATGGGTGAAATAGGAGGAGGATTGCAATGGATTGGGGAGCTGGGAAATGCTGGGAGAGGGAGCCTTCTGAAATGCCTGCTGTTCAGGAACAGTGACTAGCTCATAAGGTGTTGGGAAGGGGGGAGGCAGATAGTTTTGTTTCTTGCAAGCCTCTCCACCCCTGGTGCCTGGAAGTCTTCTCCTCAGCTGACTACCCCTCCCTGCCACATTTGACTTTCCAGTGACCTTTTTTTTGCCACCCAAACTCACCCGAACGCTATCCGAACTGACCAAACTGTTCGGTCATTTCGACGTTTGGAATTGAGTTCGGTTCGGTCAGTTCGGGTTCGGATTCAGTCGTCCAAACAGGCCGAGTTTGGGCCAAACTCCGAACTTCCAAACTGTGTTCACCCATCCCTAATTTGATGCTTCTTTTTAAATTCAAGTAAATGTATACGCTTTTTATATATTCTTTTCTCTTGTGTTCCTTCTTATAAATATATTGTAATTACTTTACTTACTAAGAAGGTCTTACCCACATAGTAAGGAGTTCCTTGCTGTCCTCATACCGTCTGTGTAGTTATGCCCGGTGGAGCTGTTTCAGGTGGTGTGGGGGCTGGTTAGTCCGGCCTCTCTCCACCTGGATGGGGACGTGTCCCAGGCCCGCTGTGAGGAGTTTGTCACCTACTTTGCAGACAAGATCGCTCGGATTCAGAGCGACTTCGACACTGGATTAGAGGCAGTAGGTAGAGAGCGCGAGGTGATGGAGGCCCCGTCTGGTCCATCTTTGTGAGGGGAGTTTCAGGAAGTGATGCCGGCGAGTGCGGTGGATGTCTTAGGGTCTGTGAGAGCCGCCTGTTGTGAACTTGATCCGTGCCCGTCCTGGTTGGTGAAAGCCTCCAAGGAGACTTTGGGGACGGTGATGGCGAGGGTGATTAACACGTCCTTGCAACAGGGGAGGTTGTTGTCCAGCCTCAAGGAGGCTGTGGTGCGCCTCCTGCTGAAGAAACCATCGTTGGACGTGGACGCACTCACCAGCTATTGACCTGTCTCTAACCTTCCCTTTTTTAGGGAAGGTTATTGAACGGGCTGTGGCGATCCAGCTCCAGGTGCATCTAGATAGCATTGGTTTCCTAGAACCTTTTCAATCTGGGTTCTGCCCCGGCTATGGTGGCGTTGGTGGCCTTGGTCGACGATCTCCACTGAGAGATGAATGCAGGACATTGAACATTTCTTTTCCTGCTAGATCTCTTGGACGCTTTTGATACCATGGACCATGGGCTGCTGTTGAGACTACTGCGTGACCTGGGGGGTCTGGATGGGACCGTTTTTGAGTGGTTCCATTCATTCCTCTTGGGGAGAAGCCAGCGGGTAGTGTTGGGAGCTGAAACATCTTGCCCCTGCTCTTTGTCCTGTGGTGTTCTGCAGGGTTCCATTCTGTCTCCATTATTATTTAATGTTTATATGCAACCCTTGGGGGAGGTCATGAGAGGGTTCAGGGTGTGTTGTCACTAGTATGTTGATGATACTCAGCTGTACATCTCTTTTTCAGCTGACCCAGACCCTGCCGTCTTGTTGCTATCCCAGTGTTTGGGGGCCGTGGCAGAATGGATGTGGCAAAGCAGACTGAAGCTCAACTCCGATAAGATGGAGGTGATGGTGGTGGGGAGAGCAAGGGAGGTGTCGGCCCCCCTTGATTGGGGGGGTTCGCCCTCCTGTAGCTCAACAGGTCTAGAGTCTGGGAGTGGTGCTGGTCGCGGATCTCTGTCTGAAGCAGCAGGTAGAGGGGGTGGCAAAGGCTGCCTTCCACCAGCTGTATCTGGTGCAGAGGTTGCGTCTGTACGTCTCTGTCCCGACCTGGCCTCCCCTCTTTGCCTTCGTCACCTTGAGGCTGGACTACTGCAACGTGCTCTACATGGGGCTGCCCTTGTTCCTGGTTCAGAGGCTGCAGCTAGTGCAGAATGAGGCGGCCCGCCTCCTTTCAGGGATGGGTCACCAGGACCACATAACACCTGTGTTCTGGGCTCTACACTGGCTGCCAATAGTGTGCCGAACCAGGTTCAAGGTACCGATGTTGATTTTTAAGGCCCTTCATGGTCTCGGCCCTTCATACCTCAGGGATCTCCTTGCCCTCTGCACCCCAGAGTGGCTCCTTCAGTCTTCCGGGGTTGCCTTCTTGGAGGTCTCCTGTGTTAAGCGGGGGGCCACAACGTAAAGGGCATTCTCGGTGGCCAGGCCACACCTTTGGAATTCCCTCCTGAAGGACGCTCGCCTGACCTGAGCCTTTTAACATTCCGGCGAGTTTGTAAAACCTGGCTATTCGCCCAGGCCTTTGGAGAGGGTGGGTTAATGAGTTTTTATCACCCTACCCTTCCTTATTATTTTTTGTAAATTTTTGTCCTCCCTGTTTTTGTAAGGTTTTTTATGATTGTTTTAATATTTTAAAAATTGTTTTAATTAAAAGTTGTTAGCTGTCCTGAGCTGTTTGCAGGAGGTGTGGGATATAAATATATTAAATAAATAAATAATCTCAGTAAAATCCACAAATTGGAAATAGTTACCCTATATTCAGCCCAGGCTGTGTTTAGTTTGGACCATTAAGTACTTTTCTGTTTGGGGAAATTGAGGCACTTTGCGACACCTAGCGGTGGCTGAGGGTAGAGTTCTCACCCTCTGGAGGGGCTCTAGAAACACATGGCTTCCTCCAGGCTGAGTAAGTTTAAAAAGAGAAAAAGCAAAAGCTGGGTAGCTCAAAAGAGACAAATGACGCCACCCCTTCTGAGCATGCTCAGACCTTTCCAAGATGGCACTGGCAGAATCAGCACCAGTGTCACTTTTCCAAAATGTCACGACGACTGCCAGTACCATTTTGGTAAAGGGTTGTGCATGGGCAGAATAGTCTGGTAGCGATTTGCGCATGTGCAAGTGATTTTTTTTTAAAATAAAAAGAAACAAATAATGAACAAAAACAGTAGATGGGGGTAACGAAATTCCTGAATAATGAACAAGGTTTTAGAAACAAAAACAAATCATGTGCCTGCTGCATGTCCCTACTTTTTGTGTCTTATCTAGTTTAATTGGCAGCAGAAAAATTGCTTAATTGTATAGAGGGATGTGCAGGAAGGAACATTTTCATTTTTGTTTTTATTTCATTTATGTTTGCATTTTTTATTTCAGTTTTCTTTTTTGTTTCATTTTTATTTTATTTATGTTTAAAATTTTGTTTTCCATTCATTTCAGTGGGCAAAGTTATTCCATTCTTTTTCAATGGGCATGAACGTCCACGGCTTTAGTTTGCAAAAATAGCTGTTTTAATCTGACTTTCTGACACTTTCCCATCCTCAAACTGTGGCTGTGAACTTTTAAGTATCCTATTCATTAGGTGACATCCTTTGTGGGCACAGAGCCCGGTGTGGATGTGGGTGTGGGTGTGTATCTCTCTCTCTCTCTCTCTCTCTCTCTCTCTCTCACTCTCGCACACACACACACACGCTGAAGCAGGCAGAAGAAGTAGTGTGCAGACATTCTCAACAGTGACTCGAACACTTCATTTACCCCCAGACATTAGAAACGTGGCTGGTGGGCCAAGAGAGTTTGGCAGGCAGCATGTGGGTAGAAGAGCAGCAGACTCTGGAGTGAAAAGTAATTGTGTTTTGTGTGTGTGTGTCACACACACTGTCATTTGGCAGATTAAACAGTTACAGTGCATCCATCCTATGGTTTTCAGAGTGCCCTTCTCCCAATGCCTCTTGTTGGCTACTCCAAGTTCGATATAGGTATAGGTATAGATTAGATATATACCTAATCGTTTTTTATAGCTTAGATATTATATAGATATTACTAGATTCTAAGCTGTTTTATTATATATATTAGGCACACACACAACACCACCACACAGCCAACTAAAGATCTGTTTCTACTGACGAAAATGGAAACAAAACCGAAAATGAAAATGTTGAAATTGAGAATTTTTATATTGAAATAGAAAAAGACACATTACGAAAAATGAAATTTCGTTAACAAAAATGAAAAAGACAGTTTTTAAAAACAAAAATGAAAAACTACATGGGTCCCTGGTAGGGCTGTAGTGGAATGTCGCAGAGGTAGCTATTTCCGCAGGAAACAGTGTTTCCACAATTAACGGTATGGCATGGCAGAGGCTTTCATTCTGCTAGTTTCATTCCGCTACTTCTGCAGTTCCGCTAATTTCATTCTGCTACTTTCACAGGCTTTGCAAAATACCAGAAACATGACATTTCTGCTACTTTCGCCATTCCGCCAGTGTCACAAAATAGTGGAACAGTGGTTTTCCGACAGTTTCCGACAATTCTGCAATTTTTCCGATAGTTTCCGAATTTGCAGAATGCCGGCAGAATTAGCAGAATGTCAGCAGAAAAGTCGCGGTGTGGCGCGGGCAATTCTGAAATGGTGGAATGGAATCGTGGCACGGTAACAGCTGCTGCCACATAAGCCCTAGTCCCTGGTGCACACCCCTACTCTTTACTGGCACAAGCCCAATCTACTTCAATGGGGCTTGTGCCTGTGGAGCTTTGTGAGGATCGTATAGAAATCTTTTATCAGGTAAATCATGGATCTGTGCCACGGATCTGTGCACTATCCTTGTGTGCATACCTTCATCACTACTCCCTTACTCTTAACTCTATTTTTCAGTGATAAGTTCAAGCTAGATCAGGAGGCAAGATCCAGGGAATCTGGAAAGGAAAGAAGCCACATAAAAATTTGTCACTGGCTGCATTTGGCCCCTGGGTCCAATGTCTTCTGCTCCTGCCTTCTGGAGGCACTGTAAGACCTATTTATTTACCCAGACAATTAACAGGCAAGATTAAGATTTGGGGGTGATGGGTGTGTGTATTATAAGTATTATGGGGTTTCTCATTAGTACTTTACATTTTTTACGATGATGTTAGCCACCCTGAGAGTTTGGGGAAGGGCAGGACACAAATCTAAATAAATAAAAATAAATAAATAAATTAATTCATTTAATTAAATAGATAGATAAAATGCCTCAGAGGTGCAGTTCTCCTGTGATATAAAGGCAGAGAAGCAAGAGTTGTAGATCATTCTCCGATTCTTGCTTTTCAGATGGCCTATATGGTAAATCTTCCATTAAATTTCCAAGGGAGATTTACCCGAGAGCCAGAGCTTTGGCACTGGGCCTTCAGAGATGTAGGTTTGCCCCACACATTCAGAACCAGAGGCAGGGTGTGTGTGTGTGTGTGTGTGTGTGTGTGTGTGTAGACACCTCTACTTAACATCTAAATGGAGAGAGAGATTTGGTGGAAAGATTTTTGGAGACACACTGATTTAGTCTGCTAGGAAGTTTAAAAGCACTTGAAAAGCATCAGAATTAAAACAGAAAAGGAATTATGGAAGGTGACTAGGGGAAGAATAATCGGAAGTAATGGGATAAAGGTGAGTGGATGTAGTACTTTTATAAGAGTATTATAGCCAGGTGCTTAGGGTAGCTTCATGTTGGAACGGAAAAGTTTGGCTCCTTTAAGGTGAATCCAAAACAGAGAAGAAAAAAGGCATCACATAGGTCGTTTTCAGACGGATACATGGCTGGCCACCCCTGGACCTGTTCTGGGGTTCTACATCAGTGCACTCCTGCTGCTCTCTTGTAGCCTCACCTGGGTCAGGTTGAAGCAGACCCAATGGCTGCCCATGGTCCACCTGTGCCACACTATCGAGTTGTCTTCCCCCTC
The DNA here is from genome assembly GCA_003113815.1 of Sphenodon punctatus. Lineage (NCBI taxonomy): Eukaryota > Metazoa > Chordata > Lepidosauria > Sphenodontia > Sphenodontidae > Sphenodon > Sphenodon punctatus. The sequence continues at coordinate 86,116 of QEPC01001188.1, forward strand.
TCCCCATACCATAGAGTTGCCACATCACATTCCACCTCCTCCTCCACACCACTGAGTTTCAGACAGATCACTCACTGTTCTAGGATGCCACTCACAACTCTATGGGTTTGCTTGGGGAAACCCCCAGTCAAGAGCAAAGCTGCAGAGGCTGTTTATTGAGCAGACAGACAACATCTCAGCCTCGGGCCAGTGCCCTTGGTTTGGGCAGTCTGCTCTACTTGCAGTGCTCCTAGATGTACTGGATCACCACAAGCAGGGCTGGAGCAGAGCAAGGACAGTCTGCTCCACCTCTGCTCCACCTTGACATATGGCAGCCCACCTTTAAACAGACAGGCCACCGGGGTTGTGGTGGAGAAGAGGTGCATCAATTCAAGCCAGGGGGGAGGGGAAACGTGAATAGGAATAGGGAGAGCATGATTGGCATCTCTGCTAGTCAATTGGGATCCTCTAAGAGATCATGCAGCACATGACACACACACACAGAATTCTTGTTATAGGGCTTAATTTGGTGTTGACAGAACTTGAAGTAGCTAACAAGAGACATTGGGGGAAGGGCACTCTGAATGCCATAGGATGGATGCACTGTAACTGCTTAATCTGTCAAATGACAGTGTGTGTGTATACACACACACACACACACACACACACACACAAAACAAAATCACTTTTCACTCCAGAGTCTGCTGCTCTTTTACCCACGTGCCACCTCTCTCTCTCTCTCTCTCTCTCTCTCTCTCTCTCTCTCTCATGCCCACCAGCCACTTCTCTAATGTATGGGGGTAAATTAAGTTTTTGAGTCACTGTTGAGAATATATTTACTGTTGAGAATATATATACAGGGGGAGATAGACAGGGGAAGATAAAAGGTAAAATGAAAGGATATAAGGAAAGGAAAGGAAAGGTATATGATATGCATAGGTGGTAACGTACACTGAGGACTGGGATTTTTGGTGCATGCACTGATTTTTAGTGCATTCACCAAAGTTCTGTAAATGCAACCAGACAGAAAGAGGTAACAAAGAACAAGAGTCCAACAGCCTGGCCCTGGCAATATAAAGGGTTGCAGTGCACTCCCCAGAGCCCCCCTGATTGGTTCTTGGAGGCAAGAGGCATTGAGCAATCACAGGGTACCATGCACCTGCCTGAGACCTACTTGCACTGCTCATTAGCCAACGAGTACATTCATCAGATCGTTGCTATCTGTTCACCCCTCCCATCACAGATCCCTCCAAAAATAACTGCCAAGTAATAACAAAATGAACAACAAAAACAAAATTTGTTATTGATTTTGTTATTATTAGTTTTGGTTTCGTTATCATAATAACGAAAACGAAGTGCTCACCCCAGTAGAGAGCTTTAAGTACTGGCACTTTTATGACTTGGCCTTTTGCAGATTAAATGACCAGTCATACCCCTTTCAACTACCCTGTATTTATAAGGGTCATTCACTAGCACTAGTTACATTAAGATGCTTTCATTATCAGCCTCTATTTTTGAACAGTTTTACTTCAGGGCAAAATTACTTGGAATATTCATAATTTGACTTATTTATCACTTCATTTTATTGTATCATATGTATACTATTTACTAGGAAAAACAGCAATGTATATACAGCGTGTTTGGTTTTCATAAAAATGTCCATAACAAACTATATTTAACTGCCATCTGTTGTGTAACCTTGAAATGAAAGATGGTATCATAACCCCACATTGTGGGCTCAATTATGCTTCCTATGAGGCTAAACTGCATTAAGGGAGGAGAAGTAAGCATTCATTTCACCTTTGACTGCCAATTGCCTTTGAATTCAATAGAAATTTTGTCAGATGGAGGACTGAATAGGAAGAGAATAAGGACTTTGTGGTTTGTGTTTATATAAATGCAAGACAAAGGACTAGGTTGTAGCATGCAGCCACTCTCCTGAGAAGAGTGGAGGGACTAGATCAATAGAAGCTTCAGGAAGGATAGCACTTCATTACCTCTCTGCTCAGCAGGAGAAGGTTAATCCTTTAAGATGCAGTTAAGTATGTGTTCCACTTGATCCAGGTTTGCTGGGGGATGGGTGGGAAATTCTACTAACATGTTATTCCAACATTTTAAAGTAGTCACAGTTTATTTCCATGTAATCAGAGAGGAAATAAGAGTGTTTTCAGCTGGGAGAGGAGGGGCTTGGAACAGGGGACTCTGAGGGGGAAGCTACTACTTGTGCATACTCATTGGCTGTCTTCATGTCCCCCCAGGTATATTATACAGGGGCCGGGGCCCTTTGGGCGCCAGCCAAAGGGTGACACCCAAGGGGTGTCGGCCGTTAGTGGGGACGTGTTGGCGTTGGTGCTACCCTCTTTCATCATATGTCTGCTGCCCTTGGATATAGCTGATTTGAGTGAAGTTTGGAACAACACTTGGCAACCTAGCGGCTCATCACCCAGCCCCGAGGAACTACCCAGCTCACCTGGGCTGTTAACACCTAGCTTACCTTATCCCTTTTGACCTCATGGGGTGGAGGGCAATGATGACTAGAAAGCACACTGGCACTGGTAAAGAGGTGGTCCATATGCCTCCTAGACAGCGGAAGATAGAGGAATTTACCCCAATATGAACAGAGTCTCTCAAGGTTAAAGGGAGAAAATTCCCTTTGGGTTTGGCCTCTTCGTCGGCCAGCCCTGAGGGTAATGTGTTGGTTCTAGGAAAGTCTCAGATTATCTCAGCTGAACATGATCCCATGTATATGGGTAACCCGCAATTGCAAGATCTGGGGGAGGCACCAATGCTAGATCTAACAGTGGTGTGTGGGGCCCCATCGGGTGACCAGGTGAGGGATCTTATGATCCAGATGACGCAGATTTTGGAGCTTCTGAGAGAACAAAAAGAGCAGTGGTTGATGGTCAAAGAATACATCCAGGAGCTGAGGTGTGCTAGGGCAACCTCGGACTCATATAATGGGATCAATAATTCAATATTGGGAATGGATCCACCAGCCAGTCCCTCTAAGTTAAACTCTCTCCCCGTGCCACAAATATCAACTCAGGCCTTGATGAAGGAGCCTAGTAGACCTACTAGAACATTAATCGGGGCCCGCGAATGAATGGGGGAAACCCAGAAGTCTAATATCTCTACTCTGCGACAAGAGATATCTAGCTACAGGGCCCTTTCATTCCAGATACGGTCGCTCCCAAATGGTAATTCTTCCTGCTGGAGAACTAAAAAAGATATCTGCCATCATCTCTCCACCATTCTGGGGATTTTTATTCTGCTAAATCACATTGGACCTTTTCTCCTAATCCCCACACATGGGCCATTCCAGCGCCTTATGGTTTCCTTTCGTAATTTTAGCTTAGTTCATTATTTACTGCAGCACATCCCCTTGTTTTTCTCTTGGTTAGTTCAGATGGGGGAGATTTTTCAGAACGAGGATCAAATGCTTTTTGGCAGTGAAGGGAGAGACGTAGGCCCAGTCCCCCTTTATGCTGCTCCAGCATTGGGGAACATTTGGCTAGTGATCTCAGGCCGGGGAAAACCCCCGTGGGGAAATTGAGGCTGCCCATTAACAGTAGGTCGTCCCATCTGGCCATGGGTACAGGCCTTATCAGGCAAGATCAAGATAAAGGTATAAATGGAAGGGAGCTGGCAGTTGTGTAATCAGCTAGGGACTTAGTAGTCCTTACCAAGGAAATTGGCTCCCTCGTACAGGAGGCCAGTGAGAGTTTTCAACTGGAACCCTGCGAGATTGGGAGTCTGCCAAGAGATTCACTGGCCACTACATTGCAGGGGCCTCCAAATAGAGTTATTTGTCAGAAGAAGGGGGCACCTGACCGGTCCAGCTCTGATTTGGGTCAGAGTATTATGGCGTTAAAGCCCTCAGACCAGGGATTTGGTGGTTCCCCCCAGAACAGGGTACAGCAGGAGCAGGGGTAGTATTTTCCCGGCCAGGCCTAGATCATCTGGCAATTTTGGCACCGAGGCACCAGGAAGAGGTTAGATCATGACATGCCTGGAAGCAGGGGAAATCTGTCTCGGTCTGTTCTTGGAATGTGTCAGGATGGAATGCACATAAAAGATTTGGAGATTTGGAGACTTTCCTTAGATTACATCAGGTGATTTTGGTCCAGGAAACTTGGGCTTTGGATGTTATAGAAATGGAACAGTACACAGCTGTGTGTTTGCCAGCTGTTGTGGTAGCTGCTAGGGGAAGACCAAGTGGGGGTTTGGCTTGTCTGATGGTGGATAATGCCGGGTTCAGACTGGCTGGTGAGATTAGGTATCCTCCATTCCTTTTGGGAATAGTTCTGGCTTTTGGAGATTGTAAACTTGTGTTTCTGAGTATTTATGTCCCTCCAGTTAATGCTGGTACCTTTAATGGAACGCTGTGGTTGGAGTTGGAATAAGTGCTTAGTGATATTATTATTGATTACCCACATGCCCCGGTAGTTATAATGGGCGACTTTAATGCTAGAATTGGCCCTGATGATTCCTCTTTATCAATGTACTTGGATACCTCAGCCTGTAGTAGTACTGTCACTCAGGTTAATGGTAGGGTATCGAAGGACCAGAAACTGAACTCAGATGGCATCAGATTTGCCAAGTTAGTGGCAGAATTAAATTTGAATATACTAAATGGTGCGGGCTTTCAGGATCCAGAGGGCGAATTCACGTTTCTTGGTCCTCAGGGCAGCAGTGTTGTAGACTATGCCCTGGTTACCGAGGCAGTGTTGGAGCATTTGGCTGGGTCTGAGGTCGCCCCATGTGTGCTTACAGACCATCTGCCACTGGTCCTGATGCTGGAAGTAGCCTTTGGTAGTGAGACTGTGCAGACAGGTTTCCAGCTAGCTGATAACCTTGATTGTTATAACTACTTACCTTGGAATGAGAGCACAGCTCAAGTTTGGGATTTGTTATTAGAATCAGGAACTAGTTTGGAGGTTAGGGAGAGGATGGTAGAGGGCGTTAGTGGGGAAGCAGTACTTGAAGCCTATAATTGTCTTAGTTCTCTCTGGGAGCAGCACCTGTCTGCTGCCGCCAGGAATAGATTGGACCAGAGGCCTTTTCGGTCAGTTTCACAGAGATGGTTTGACAAGGAGTGCCTTCTGGCTAGGAGGGAGGTATGCACTATTTATGAGGAATATTGGTCGGGGCGTTCGTCACATCTCCCTGACTGTTATTTCTATTAAAAAAGGGTGTAAAAGAACTTAGTTCGTCAGAAAAAGAAACTGTACCTTCAAAATCAGTGGCAGGAACTGATAAAAGCCAGTGGTGCTGGCAATTCTAAATCTTTCTGACATATTATCAACGGGGCCATTAGGCCGCATCCGGGGGGTCAGCCTACGATTGTTCCAACTGCCTGGGTGGAATTTATTAAAGCTTCCCAGGTAGGCTTGTGCCCTGAGCAGGCAGGGACCCATTGTAGTCCTAGGTTCGATCTTGGCATTCTGCCAGATTGGCCACCAGTCATGGAGCTTGAGATCAATGGAATAATTGGGACCTTCTCGCAAGGTAAAGCCCCAGGTCCTGACCTGGTTCAGGTTGAGGCTATTAAAAGCAACACTGACTGGTGGCTTCCTGCTCTAGCCAAGCTTTTTATAGCAATTAATTCCTCAGGAATTATACCTAGGGGGTGGAGACAAGCTGTAGTAGCTCCTATTTATAAAAAGGGGCTAAGAACTGACCCAGCCAATTATAGGCAGATCAGCCTCATCAGTATGGTAAGCAAGATGTATGTGAAGTACCTTCTGGTGAGGCTGGCAAAGTGGATAGAACAGAATGAGCTTTTGCACCCAGAGCAAGTTGGGTTCCAAAAAGGGAGATGTACGTTAGATCATTGTGTAGTCCTCCACCACCTGGTGGAGAAGTATAGATCAGCTAATGGGAGGTTGTATGCCGCCTTCTTGGATTTGAGGGCGGCATTCGATTCGATTAACAGACAGCTTTTGTGGAGGAAATTGATCCACCTTAAGGTTGATAACAGGCTGCTTTTCCTGACCCAAGCCCTCTATAGGGAAACTACAATAGCCATGAAGTTGAACTGAGCAGGGCAACTAACCCTGAGCATCATGGTTGAACATGGTTCATCAGGGTTGCGTGCTTGCACCTACCCTGTTCAACCTGTTCATTAATGACGTTATACCAGAAATGAGACAGGAGAGACATTTTCCACCAAAATTGGCATCCAGATCAGTCGGCACATTGTTATACACCGACGATCTGGTTCTCCTGTCCCAGACTAGGGTGGGTCTTCTTAGGCAGTTGGAGGCTTTTAAAAATTATTGCTCCACAAATCACCTTGTAATTAATCATCTGAAGTCCAATGTTTTGGTGTTTTCTAGAAGTAGACAGATTTATAGGTGGCCCATAGGTGATAGGCAGCTTCAGCAACAAAAATCGTATAAATACTTGGGGCTCCATTTTCTGTCAATGGGCGGTCATATAGGGAAGGCTGAAGTAGTCACTTGCAGCTTAACGTCAGCTATTCTTCATTTCTTCTATGGGACAGGAAGGAAGAACTTAGAAGCAGCAGACAAAGTTTGTGAAGTCAAGGCCAGAGCTTCCTTCCTGTATGGAGCAGAATTGTGGGGCCCCCTGTCGGATAGGAACTTGAATGCTATCCAATTTTGGTTTTTAAGTATTCTAACTAAATTACCAAATGGAACTCCGGCGGCAGTTGTGAGACTTGAAGTGGGGATGCGAGCTTGATCAGCTGTGGCCAGGGAGCAAGCCTCTTTCTACTGGCTTAAGAGAAGTAGGACTACACAGGATTCCTTGATCTGGCATATGTTTCAGGACCCTTTTCTCAGCCCATGGCATAAGACAGTTTTAGGCCAATTGGCTCATCTGGGGTTCTCCCAGGTTTACTTGGAAACTAAAGATCTCCCTGCCGCTAGGAGTGAGATCATTTTGAGATCTAAAGATATAAGTCGTCAAGAGGATTTTGCTGAAGTCGAGGGTTCTCAACACATGGCTGGATATTGCTCATTGGCCCCTCCGTTGGGTACTATTTATTTAATAATAATTTATTTATTTAATAAATTTGTATCGCGCCCTTCCTGCAATGCAGCCCGGGGTGGCTCACAACAATAAAATACAATTAAAACAATTTAAAACACTGAATACAATATTAAAATATTAAATACTATGGCTCCCTATCTCACCACGTCGGCCACCTTTAGAGAGAAGTATCTTTTCTTTTGTGCCAGGATAAATGCGCTACCTACAAGAGTTCTTTAGGGGCGCTTTTTAGGGATCCCGTACGGGGATCGTTTATGCCCTTTTGATTTTTTGATTACTGAGTCTGTTCACCATATATTATTTGAGTGCAGGTTGTATGACTCTCTGCGCTCAACATTCTTGCAGCCGCTTATAGAAAGATTCCTGGGTGGGACGGACTAGTTGCTTTCCTTTAAGGCCCTTTGTGGTACCTGTCCAGAGGTTACATCTAGTACTATGAAATTTCTCGTAGCAGCCATGGAGATGAGGAAGAAGTTCCTCTTGTCTAAGTCTTTGACCAACTTTGACTAACTTTTCTGTGTTTTAATGAAAATGTAGTCTGATTAAGTTTGATTAAGTTAACACTTTTGATTAAGTTAACACTTTTACTGTGCTATAGAGATACATTTCAGACATGTAGTCTTTATTTTATACTCTCTTTTAATGATTTATTTAATTTATGAGTGTTTTTATGTTTGTAAGTCGACAATGGCCAATGGCTACGTCAAAATAAATTTGAAATTAAATTTGAGAGAAAATAATAGGGATGGGTGAACACGGTTCGGAAGTTCGGAGTTCGGACTGAACTTTACCAGTTCGGTTGACCGAATCGAACTTCCGAACTGAACTTGATTTTTGAACCGAACCGAATTTCCGAACTTTGCTCTGTTTGCCCATCCTAAAAGATAATATTCCATTTAGTTCAATGGGGTTTGAATTTCTGAACTTTGTTTGGAAGTTCGGAGTTCGGACCAAACTCAAATAGTTCGGTCGACCGAACCGAACTTCCGAACTGAACCGAATTTCCAAACTGAACCGAACCTAACTTCTGAACTCGGTTCTGTTTGCCCATCCCTAGGAAATAAAGTTATGATGACAACCCTAATTGTGAAATGATTACTTTTTCTGGGTGTGATTTTCCAATTTCGTGCAGGCAAGAATCCCACTGAAATGAATAGGAAGGATACCTGTCCATGCCAAGTGCTGGTGTCATCCATTCACAGAATTGCACTGCCCATCTTTCGATGTTTTTAGAAAGGCATGTCCCCACCCATTTCCCACCCACCATGATTGTTGCAGGGCCACACTGGCACCTTATGCAACCCTGCAACATGCATGATGGGTGGGGAGGCACTTGTCTAAAAACATCCTTAGAAAGGAAATGAGTTACCACAGGAGCCAGCTCTGAATAGTTTTATATATATATATATATATATATATATATATATATATATATATATATATATATATATATAGGATCAATTATAAAGGGAGCCACAAACACTATGGGGGTGCATACTAAAAGGGCAGAGGCTGCTGGGAGTAATTGCCCCACATCTTCCTGGCAAACTGAACAGTACACAAACATAATACTTCTCGTAGCAGCATGAAATACAAGGTATCACATAATGGCAAGGCCCTTTCTTTTCCCTGTAGAATCCATAGTCATAAGAAGACTGATAAGAATTTTAATTAGTTAGGCAATACCATTATTGATTTCAAAGGAAAATTTGCCTCACTGGAGCTATCGGTATTTTCAGACATGATGGTACCACCGGTGACCATGCTTTGACCCGTCTGGTCACCTGTGGTCCCATCACATTTGAAACAGCCCATTAGATGTTTCCCCGGGCCAGAATTGCCGTTTGCCTGGGCCATGCCAATTTTTAGCCAGGGCTGTGATTTGGGCTCATTGCCGAGTCATAGCCTGGGATAACGCTGCCACGGCCAGTGCAAAACATCCCCAGAACATTATGTTTGATGGCCTGCTCTACCTAACCCTGGTCCAGAGCTGTTCCGGGCAGGTGCAGGGGCTTCTCATGCCGCCGTGGCAGTCTTTCAGGGAGGAGGGTGGGTCCCGCTCCCCAATGTGGGTGGTAGGGCCATGTGGACCTACTTCCACATGTCGCCCGGCCCAGGCCACCAACATGTGTATTCGGCAGTCAGGCCAGATCCTGCCCAGAGGACCTCACCCCAGGCAGGATCAAAACTTGATGTTGTGGTGCACCATCACATGTTAAAATACCCTGTGTAAAAGTAGGTACTTAGCACACAGAGGATCTTTGCAGTAAAAAAAAAAATCAGCATTTGGATTTAAAAACAAAGCACCAGGAATAGTAACTACCAGACTGTCTATAATTGGAAGAAATGCAGTATCAATCCCAAAGCACCACAATTTAGGCTGCCCCGACATTATATATCAATTATTTTCCATGTTGCTTCAGCTTTGGGAATCTTCCAACTCTCAGCGCAAAGAAATTAATTTCCCAAACACTTCCACTCACAAGCAGTTTTTCAACAAATTACATCATCCCACACGCCTAAAGCTAGTGGGACTTAAGTTGGAATTTAAGTGCTTTGCTGAATTGTGGCCAGGCAGCAGATGTGTAAAAGGCAGTCTCCAGCATGGCAACATTTCTGGCTCTAATGGATTTCCATTTTAAATAATGCAGATTTTAAACCAAAAGCACTCCAGGCTCATTCACACAATACCCTTTCCCAATGCACACTCAACACTTGTTTTTGTCCTGTATTTGTCTCATCCCATAGCAATCCATTCACAGCTCTTCATTTCCCTGAGTTTTAGTGGCCCACCCCTTCTGTTGGATGGAAGGCAGAGAACAAAGGATTGCAAAGGAAGAAAGGACATTTTGCACAAGCCTCGGAATGTAGGTTTGTGCCACAGTGTACTATAAAAGATGAATGAATGAATCCTCAGAATTTATTGGCTTGGGAGGCACATAATCAGTATTAACCAGTGAGCACAGGGAGCCCTGTAAAACTCTAGGATTGGTTAGGGAGAGATTACAGCAATGAGCACTGCTCAGCTGTTAGCAATAAGCACTGTTCCGGCATTAGGAACTGCTGTGTGTCCTTAGCTGTGTCTAGTGCTGCTGTGGGTGGTGAATACAGCTGAGAAGCACCACAGGTCATATGTGGAAGAGTCACCATGGCCTATCACTGTTTATTTGTATTATTTATATTTTAGCACAACAATGTACCTGGTGCTGTACAATCAGTCATTAGAGACAGGTCCCTACTCCAAAGGACTTAAAATCAATTGCTATTTATTATTTATATAGCACAAGCAATGTGCCGGGTGCAGGACCTAACAGTTTTGATTATAGAGAAAAGTCCCTGCCCTGAGGGGTTTACAATCGATTATGGAGGGGGGGAGGAACACATGGGTGGATCACGGAGACAGTTATCAAGCTGAGAAGTTGCAGACACCCATACTTAGCTTAGTTACACAGAAGGAGGGGAATACTGAAGCTTGAGACAGTACAAAAGAAAATGAGATAATAGAAGATGAATGGGATGTTTTCCTTAGGTTTCTCCTGCAGTAGCTGGTTTTGGGATTTAAAAATTGAATGAGCAGACTTAGTGCTTTTAAAAAGTTTTTTGTTTTCTGGGGTGGATAGGTTAAATAAAATTGCCTGTAAATAAAAAGGCATGTAAGCAAGTCACTGGTTTTTAAAATGGGGAGGTGATCAAGTTCAGTTCTGATTTAATTTCCCTTGGATCATACTTAGCTGAATAGCTTCTCGCACCTACAGTTACGAACTCATTTATTTGAATAAACATAAACCTCTTGCTTTTGGGATAGTGACATATTACCTAAGGCCAACTTCATACTATTAGCTTGCCCTAAGTTACAGCAGTGGGGACTGTATGTACTCTATCCCCTCCCTTGCCCCACATGGAAGATATTCCATGACAGCCAACTGGTATGAACTGTGGCTGTCCTGGGGTGAATGCCTGTTTGTGGGGCAAAAAATTGGGAGAGTTGTTTCTCTTCAAACAATCATGTCTCGATCTGCATTCTGCCCCCATCCCCACTATGTGCTTGCCCTGAGCCAGCCACACCCCACACTAGCCATCTGGCATGGGATCTCTGCAAAATGAGGTGAAGGAAGGGATACTTTTGGACTCACTGCACCCTATTAATCTAGAGCAGTGGGTAGTGTGGAAGCAGCCTAAGTCCACTAGGGGTGTGTACTTAGTTTATGTTTTCTGTTTAACTGAAATTAAATTTTGTAATTTCATTTAAGGTAAACAGAAAACAAACACAACAAAAACCAACACAATTTTGTTAAGAAATTTTGTTTATCTTTAGCCTGACAGTGCCACAGTGAAGCTGTCAGGCAAAACAAACATTGTATCAATTCAAGACTGTGAGGAAGGGGAAGGGAGGACATGGGAAGAGCATGACTGGCATCTCTGCATTCCAATTGGTATTGCTAAGGCATCACGCAGCACTTTACACAAAGAGAGGATTCCTGTGGTAAGACTTTGTTCGGTGGTGCCAGAATTTGGAATAGCCAGCCAGGAGCATGAGAGGGAAGTCAATTCAAGCCAGAGGGGAGGGGGAAAGGGAGAGCATGGTCGGCATCTTTACTGGACAATTGGGATTGCTAAGACAACATGCAGCACTTGACACACCCCGAGAATTCCTGTGATAGGACTTTCTTTGGTGGTGCCAGGACGTGGAGTACCAAATGGGACTCTGGGGGGAGGGCACTGTGAAAATCATATCCAGGGGGTGAGGAGGAGGGAGACTCAAAATATTTTGTCTGCTGCTGGATTCTGATTCAGAGTATTTTGCAGATTCTATTCTTCCTCCATTTTGAAATATATACACACACCCCAAAACCACTTCTTTTCCAGTTTGTGTCCATATTTTTGTTCTCCTTTTTTTTAACCAAGCTATTGTTCTGTTTTGATGCCATACAGTTTTTTATTTTGATTTTCATTTAAATATCCTGTCTCTGTGTGTGTATTCCCTATTCCCCTATTTTCCCAATGAGAGAGAGAGAGAGAGAGAGAGACATTGGGCACTGTGCCCACAAAGGGAGTCACCTAATGAATGGGACATTTAACAGTTCACAGCCACAGTTTGCGGATGGGAAATTGTCAAAGTGGTTTTGTAAATGAGCAAGGAAATGGTGGAAGAGATCCATGACTGCTACACCCAGTGTGTCTACCCGGCCATGGAAGCAAACCACCATGCACTCCCTTTGCCATGGACCATGGCAGAGGAGGAGGTGTGCCAGGCTGGCCTTTGCAATCGACATGTCCCCAGCATGAGCACTGGGGAACCCAGGCTCCTCCGTGCTCCCAGCCAGTTTTTGTTACTTACAAATGCCATGTCCCTTGACCATAGTGCCTATGAGTGATGGATCGGTCTGCTGGCATGGCTGGTCACCGTAGTTAATATAGGCAGTAGGGATGTATGAACGCGGTTTGGCATTCCTGAATTTGGGGTGTTCAGCCCATTCGCGAACACCCTGAATCCGAACTGCCCTGCCTGAACCGGCTGAACACAGTTCAGGTTCCGAAGCCATTTGGGTGGGGTGGGGGGGCAGGGGGGAACCCAGTTTTCCCTCCCCCCTCCTGGCTGCATGGGTGGAAGGGGTGCCAGGGCTCATGTGACCTGGAAGGCCTAGTAGAGGCCTGAAGTGTTCCAGAGTGCTGCCAGACCCACATCTGCCATGGCTGCCGCTGCTGCCACCACTGCCACTGCCAGACCTGGAGCGAGAGCCCCTGTACCACCAGGCAAGTCGATCCCTGGGGTTGGGTTGGGTTTTTTTTTTTGTTTTTTTTTTTAATTATGAGGCTGGGCAGGGTGAAGGGGGAGGTGAGCCCCAGCGCCCTTTCTACCCATGCATCCTGGAAGGAGGAGGGGAAGGGAAAACTGGGTTCCCCCCTGTCCCCTTCCCCCCGCCCAAATGGGTTTGGCTCCCCTGAACAGGTTCAACCAAAACATCCAGAACCCAAATGGGTTTGGGGGAGCCAAACCCCAAATGGGCTGAACACCGAACCCCCCCGGTGTTCGCACATCCCTAATAGGCAGGGTCTCCATGGCCGACCATTGCCACAGACTTATTTGGCTTGCCCTACATGAAGAATTCCAGATTTCTCAGCAATGCATTGTGAGTGCCCATGAGTGGGTGCGCAATGGCTCATGGGGGTGCGCATCCCCCCCACTCCACCTTCAGAAAGGTGATTGGATGTGTGGCTCCTGGGTGGCCATGCAGGGTAGCATCTTTTTAAAAAAAACACCCAATGAACCAGTTGCAACCACTATTTTGGCAAATTGAAGCCATGCAAGTGAATGCCCATTGAAATGAATGGAATAACCTTGCCCATTGGAATGAATGGAAAATGACATTTTAAACAAACAAAATAAAAATGAAACCAAAAAATGAAAGAGAAAAAAATTCAAGCATAAACAAAGCAAAAATATTCCCCCCCTGCATATCCCTAAAGGACACCATTACCTTCAAGAGTTATAACTTGTTCAGGAAGGATAAGTAGTGGAGAAAGGGCATGTCAGGAATTGTGACCTCAGTGGGTCTTTCACTAACACCTGTAGTGTTCCAAAACAGGCGGATTTTTGACATATTGCCACAGGTACACACTGGTGTCCCAAGGGAATTATAACTTATCCACCCTTTGGTGACTGGCAAGCTTCTTGACTGGTACACTAGATTGGACTTGCATCCTGCTTGGTCTAAGACTCCTCTGACCTGACCCTCTATATAATATTGTGGGACAGCCACATACCTTTGTCCAGAGAATCTGGGTAGTTATGTGAACATTCACTATTCCCGTCTCTTGGGTTACTGAACCCCAACCCATCCTTATTGCCTGACACTTTAGTTTGCAAGTCAGTTCTGAACTCTGAACCCAATATTCCGCCCAGTCCTTTGTCTTCTAATAGGAACATATGAAGTGCCATATTGGGTCAGACCAATGGTCCACTGAGCCCAACTTCCTGTCTCCAACAGTGGCCAATCTCAGTTGCTTGGAAGAAGTACCCAACAGATCACAAGGGACAATCCATTCCCTGTTGTTCATTTCCAGCTCCCAACAGTAAGAAGTTATGATCCCAAAACCTACGTGGCTAATACCCGTTAATAGACCTATTCTTCAAGAACTTATGCAATCTTTTTTAAAACGCAGCTATACTACTGACCCTGACAACATCCTCTGGGAACAATTTCCACAAGTTCATTTGAGTGAAAAAAAATTATTGTATTTGTTTTAAATCTGCTACCAGTTAGTTTCATGGAATGTCCCCTAGTTCTAGTACTGTTTGAGAGGGTAAATAACAGCTCCCTATTTACTTGTTTCACATCACTCATTATTTTATACACTTATATCATGTTGCTTTTCAGTAATCTCTTCTCCAAGCTGAAGAGTCCTAACCTATCAAGCCTCTCTTCATATGGGAGCCATTCCATGCTCTTTATCATCCCCCCCCCTCTAGTTTTATATATGTTTTTTTAAGTTGGGGCAACCAGAACTGCACACAATATTCAAGGTGTGGTTACAAGGTGATCTCCAGGTTTGACTCTGCATCTTCCTTACCTAGGGCTGAAACGGGGGGCGGGGGATTCTGGTGATTACTCACCAGAGAATTGAGAGAGGGGGAGGCCTGAGAACTTGGGTGTTCTCAGCTTTCCCCTTGAGTTCTCGCAAATTACTTGAGGGGACCAGGATTGCAGGGTGGGGGGGACTGGCACAGGAGCCAGAGCTGACCAGGGACAAAGAACGCCCCCCCCATAGCACCTCCAGCCCCCACCAGATTTGGGCATTCCCTTTGAAGAGGGAAGACAGGGCTGAGCATGAACAGAAGAGCTGTTCGGCCCTGCGGGAGCCATCTTTGAAAGGGGCACACAAGGCTGAGAAGCTCTGTGCATACACAGGGCTTACCCCACCCTTTTTAAAAAATCCAAGTGGCAGCATGGTGTGGAGTCCAGTGGCAGGTTCAGGACCCCCCTGAATGGTGAGTTCATTCCCTGCCTGACCCCCTCTAGGCCCCCAGGCCCCAACCCTGGCCCTGCCTGAACTTTTTCTTTCACACCCAGGTTAGGAAACCTTGCAGAAGCTGGAGGTGGCATGGGGCGGGATGTTGTCTCTGCCCCTGGTCAGCTCTGGCTCCCATGCCAGCCCCTCCACCTGCATTTCCAGCCTTGCCCCCTCAAATTCTTGCCGGTTCCCAATGAGAAGGGGGTGGTTTCTCATCTTGTCCCAAATACCCTCGTCGTTGGTAACTGACAAGAATGTCAAACCAAGTTTCAGCCCTATTCCCAACTCTGTTTTTGGATGGCTCATGATTTGATTAACCTCTTGGACTAATCTACCTGGTCACCAACCTAGATCACCTCAGACCACACTTCCTGCTGTTCCTGAGCATCCTGCCTCTCAGGTGGGAACCCTGTAGGGAGGAGGGCTTGATGTGTATGTAAAAAATATACAGTTGCTTCTTGGTCTAAGGGAAAAGGGGAAACAGGTTAGCTGAAACTTGTATTTGAATGAAAATAAAAGGGGAAAGAAATAGAGGTGATGCTGCAGTGGGGATCAATTATAGACCCCCAAATCAGAGAGAGGGTAGGTGCAAAAAATCTTAGCACACTTATCAGGAGTATTTACAACACAAGAAAATAGAAGAAATGGGAATGTATAACCACCCAGGCATCTATTGGAAGAGGGATACAGACGAACACAAAATGTCCAGTAAGTAAATGGAGGTACGGATTTCAGGAACAGCTATTTTAGATCCAATCCTGAACAATATGGAAGTGTTGCTTGATAAGTTAAAGATGGTGGGCACCTTGGGTGAAAGTGATCATGAAATGGTAGAGTCTGAGATCCTTAGAAAAGGGCAGAGAGTACACAGCAGAATTAGAGAATCAGATTTTAGAAAAGCCAATTTCAATAAAATTAGAGAAATAATGAGAAGGACCTTGGGCTGAAAATTTAAAGGAAACTGGATGTCAAGAGAGCTGGCAGCGTTTAAAACAGTTAGTTCTGAAAACGCAGCAGCAAGCTAAGCCAATGAAGAGGAATAATAGAAAGAGAACAAAGAGGCTGTGTAGGGGTGTGCACCAGGGACCCATGTTGTTTTTTGTTTCCCGTTATTAAAAACTGTCATTTTCATTATTGTTATTAACAACATTTTGTTTTTCGTTATTGGTAACATTATTAGTATTGGTATCAATTTTGAGTGATAATGAAGATTTTGGTTTTGGTATTGTTTCCATTGGAGCTTAGCAGAAGTGCCAGCAGACACCTTCCCCAGACTTCACAAATGTTGAACTCCTTCCACCCTTTCTCATTATAATGTAGTAGTAATAAGTGCACAACGACAATATGAAAAATTACTAATATGTATGTCTAACCTATACCTCATAACCTATTCAATAATTAAAAAACCTGTCCAGTTTATAACAATAGTTAGTACTGCCTCTTGCAAATTTACTCATGCATTAAAAAGTCTTAGAAATTGCAAGTTAAGGCTCTGCCCTTAACTCACGAGCCATGTAAGCAGTTGAGATGTTGTACAGTCTTACATATTGTGCTTTATTCCAACTTAGGCTCCATGCCCCCCCCCCCACTTTCCATTGGTCTTTCAGTCCCAGTCCTCTTCCTCTGCAGGTTGGGGGCGACATTGAAGCTGGAGAATGGAGGGGTTGAGGAGGGAGCAGCAGAGCTGGGGGGAGCCCAGGGCTGGGAGAGCAGGAGCTGTAGGTGGGGATTGAGGAGTACCAATACTTTTGCACCAGCATGACCACCAGGCAACACCCTAGCTATGCAGTCACCCTGTTCATGGTGTGGAAGCTGCCTAGCTCCCCTCCCCCCGCCCAGCCCAGCTCTCCTGCTGCCCTTCAGTTCCCGCTCACAGCTCCTTCAGTTCTGATGCTGCTTCTAAATCGCCATCCTCAGCCCCATGTACCATAGCCCTGTCCCCCAGGTCTGCTGCTACTCCTCTTTCCCCACCCACAACCCCAGATCCCCCACGCCTGACCGTTTCCAGGTCTGCCTATGTCTCTCAATCACCATCCACAGGCTTTTCCGCTCCCAACCATGACCTCATTCAGCTCTGTCACTGCCACCCAGGGCACTTTTAAATGAGGGGTGCTGAAGCGCCTCCTGAATGCCGCGTTAAAGCAAAGCTGCCGGAAGTGACGTTCTCCCCATTGCCGGCGGTGGTGGCGGCTAGCGACACAGGACTTTGGAGCGGCGCGTTCTTAAGACTTCAATGTTCAGGTTTTCAGAACGCGGCACTCCAAAGCCCCGTGTCACCAGCCGCCACCTCTGCTGGCAAGGGGGAGAACTTCACTTCCAGCGGCTTTGCTTTAACGTGGCGTTCAGGAGGCGCTTCAGCACCCCTCATTTAAAAGCAGTGAGAGTTGCCATCCATAGCATCTGCTTTCTCAGGCCTAGACTCCTCCCAGCTCTGCTGATGGCCATCAATCCCCACTTGTACCCCCTGCCCCTCAAATCGATACATGCAGCCCCAAACTCCCCCAGCTCTGCTAATGTGTCTGTATACACACCCACAGCCCCTGCTTCCACAACCCTGCCCCCAGTCCTCTTGCTGCCCCTCAATCCCCACCTGCAGACCCTGGTTCTCCATCTCCACCTCTGTTTCCCAGCTCTGCCACTGCCCCTCAGTCTCTTCCCACAGCTCTCCTGCTGCCCCTAAATCATCGCCACCAGCCCCTGCTCTCCCAGTAGGGATGTGCATGTCATTTTTGTTATTACAGTCATAACAAAAATTGTCATTTTCATTATTGTTATTGCATTAATAAAAAATGCAAATAATAATAATGAAAATAGAAAAGAAAACAATATTTTATTTTTGAAATAAAGGGAAAAAACTGAAACATATTTCTGGCTATTGATTTTTTGTTTCTTAATTCAATTCTAATGAACATTTGGTAGATTGTACCCCCAATGGAGGGCACTGTGTGTACCAAAGTTTGAAATGATTAGATAAAGGGAACCAATTTTAGAAGCAATTAAATGTTGTGATTCTAAGAAAAGCTCTATACACATCCATTTAATTTGCATGAAACCTGTGATCTTGTGTCATTCCAGAAGTTTAATAATCCTGTAAATTTCCAGAAATATTGGATGAAAGGTCCCGATGGTATAAGACATTAATATGAAAATACATTTCCCGCAATAACATTTGTATGTTCCATCCTGTTTACAAGTTATTTGGCAGACATGTATTGCATACGTTCCCTGTCATCTCTGCTAAACTAAAGTACAATTATATAAAGCAACCCAATTTCATAAGCAATTGATGTTGTCCATGTGAAGACTATTATTCAGGTAAATAGCAGCACATGCAGTGCCAGTCAGAGGCAGGCACCTGGCATGGCAGGGGGAGAGAGACTGTCGGAGGGAGGATGTGGAGCAACCCAAAAAACAGACAGACACATTCACTGACCAATTACTGCATACTTCTAGCTTTACAGGACCAATTGGTAGTGGCTTCAAGGCAGGCATAGGGGGCAGCCCTGAGGCGGGCAATAGGAATATAACTGGGACTTTGCGTATAGCATACCAGAAATCAGGAGACATACTTTACACATCCAGGCTGGCCAATTATCATCACAATCACATCCTGCAGCACTGTGATGGAGGACGTAAGAGAATCTCTATTGGCTCTTTCCTAAACAGATGCTTCTGACTTCTCAGTAAGAAGTGGTGGAGAGATATTGGGATGGTAACAGCACAGAATGAGGATATTTGGTTGATATTCCTTCTGGCCAATTGGCATTACAAACTGATCTTACACCACTGTGACATGTACGAGAATCCCTGGCACAGACTCCTTCTCTGCATATGCTGTGCAGGCAGATAAAATTGGGACCCTTTATCACATCTTAATGATACTTGTAAGAGATGATTGGAAAAGTGTGATATACAGCCATACCAAATTTCATGTACATTGATTGGAATACAAAGGTGTTATAGTCAGATATATATTTATAAGTTAATTGGTTATACCACATGGACCCTTTATCCAATCCTTCTAAACATTAGCAGAGAGAGTTATTATGTGAAGCGCTAAAAACTATATAAATTTAATCTAGATTAAATTTGAGGAAAAGAAGTTATAACTAAGAATGTACATGAAGATTTTTGCAAAATAAAATAATTCAAACATTTCTAAAATTGGATTTCTTTATCCAAATGTCTTGAAATTTGATACACATAATGCTGTCCATTGGAGGTATAATCAATCCATGTTGCAGCTAAATATAGTAAAAAACAAAAATGTTACATCTGGAAATGTGTTTTACATTTAAATCAAAGGAAAATAAAAACGAAAGCAAAAATGAAAATTATAATTTGATATTTATGAAAATGACAGATTTCAATAATGAAAACAAAAAACAAAAATGAAAATATGGTGCACACCTCTAACGGTGAGATAGAGACGTTAATTTCACTACTTTCATTTGGCTACTTCCGCTGTTCCACTGCTTCTAATCTGCTATTTCCACTGGATGCAAAAATTGTGGAACAATGTTTATGACAGTTTCCAAATCAGTGGAATGTCAGCGGAATTAGTTGAATGTTGGCAGAAAGGCTGCGGAAAATTGCGGACAATTCTGAAATGGAATGAAATAACGGAGTGAAAAAATTAGTTTCCACTTCAACCCTAGTTGTGTGTATATATATTATTAAAGCGCAGGAGTGCTCTAATAGTTAAGGTGTGCTGCACCATTAAAAAGCCCCAATGCTCTATTTTCTATACAATTGAAATGATTGTAAGAACTTCAATAAAGACAAATGTAAATTATTGCATATAAGTGAAAATTCAAATGTTCAAATACAAGAAGGAAGATGACAGGTGAAGAAGAAGGTCTTCTGAAAGCGATATGGTGGCACTGGATTTATTAGATGACAAAGAATACATGTCAACAATGTGATGTGGTAGCTAAAAGACAAACATTATTTGCAGTTGAATTAGAGGAAGTATCATTTTTGAGACAAGAGATGTAATTGTCCCTTTCTACACAGCACTGGGCAAGCCTTATCTAGAGTGCAGCATCCAGTTTTGGGTTCCTTGTTTTAAGAAGGACGTTATAATTTTCATTGTTCTCCTCTGGCCTCTCTCCAATAGGGATGTGAAAACAGAATGGGGTTCAGATGTTCAGCCGTTCAGCCCGAAAATTTAGGTCGGGTTCATGGGTTCAGTCCAGCGGAGTTTGGACCCCCCCCCCGAATGTTTAGAAAATTTGGCCACCTGGAGGCTTGGGGTGCTCCAGGGGTGCCCATGGGGGCATGGCAGGCCATCAGAGACACAGCAGCAGCAGAGACCAGGAAGGCTTTGGGATTGGTTCCCCATGGAGGCAGGCTCGGTGCTTGGCCCCCTGGGGGTGCCCATGGGGGCATGGATGGCCATGTGAGATCCAATGGAGGCAGCAGAAGCAGCAGAGGCCGGGAAGGCTTGGCACTTGACCCCCCCAGGTTGCCCGTGCAGGCAGGCTTGACACTTGGCCCCTGGGGGTGACCATGGTGGCATAGGAGGCCATTGGAGACACAGCAGCAGCAGAGACGGGGAAGGCTTGGCGCTTGGTACCCTGGGTTGAATGGGCAGGCAGGTTCAGTGCTTGGCCCCTGGGGGTGCCTGTGGCACCAGGGCTTGCCGTCTGAGATACAGTGGCAGCAGTGGAAGCCAGAAAGGCTTGGGCCTTGGTGGCTGGTCTAGCACCCCTACTTGGCCTGGCATTACAGGATGGCAGGCCTTCAGTTCTGCTCTCTCTATGCTGGCTGGGTTCTCCATTTTTAGTTGCCATCATGGCAGGCGATGGCTGGCTGGCCACATGAATCACCACCGTGCAAGGTCACCTGACCAAATTTCAGAAGAGTTGGTTGAGATCTGGTGAGTAGGATGCCAGCCTGCAATGCCCAGACCTGCATGGGTGCTGTGCCAGTCACCAAGCCCTGGCCAGGCCTCTTCACTCCCTGGA
Source organism: Sphenodon punctatus (assembly GCA_003113815.1). NCBI lineage: Eukaryota > Metazoa > Chordata > Lepidosauria > Sphenodontia > Sphenodontidae > Sphenodon > Sphenodon punctatus. The sequence goes on from QEPC01001188.1 coordinate 107,094, forward strand.
ACGTAGGCCCCAGAACCCTGATGGTGGTCCTGGGACAGGAGTGACTGCCTGTTTCTTGAAGCCATGGAATGACAGTTCTCTGTGAGTGGAATGACGGCCCCAGAACCCTGCTGGTGGGTTCTGGGACTAGAGTGGCAGCTTATCAATGATGTGGATGGACAGCCCCCCGTGCCTGTAACTTAGGCCTGAGAACCCTGATGGTGGGTCATGGGGCTGGAATGGCTGTCTTCTTCTTGATACGGTAGGATGACAGTTCCCTGTAAGCAGAATGATGGCCCCAGAACCCTGATGGTGGGTCCTGGGACAGGAGTGGCAGCTTCTGAATCACATGGATGGACAACCTTCCCAGCCTAGAACGTAGGCCCCAGAACCCTGACGGTGGGTCCTGGGGCTGGAGTGGCTGGCTACCTCTGAAGTGAGGAGACGGAGAGGTAATATTTTATGATGGTGGATGCATCCTCTAAGTCCGAATTGCTATCTGTGTCCAACAGGAGCAGAGACAGCTCTCCCTGTGCCATGCTGTAAGCGAATAAGGACCCTCCATATGGGTCAGCAGAATGACGGCCCCAGAACCCTGACGGTGGGTCCTGGAACAGGAGTGAAGCTTCTGGATAATGTGGATGGACAGCCCCCTGTGCCTGTAATGTAGGCCCAAGAATCAAAACGTAGGCCCTTGCCAAAATCAGGCCTGTGGTGTTGGGGCATGGTGATGGACTCAGGCTGCTGCCTGCTGCCACTCCACTAGCACGGCCCCTACCACCTCTGCCACGTGCCCAGTTGCCTGCCTTATGGGTAGCAGACCGGCCTCTCCTGCTTCCCTTCTCCATGTCCTCCAACCCAAAAATTGCACTTGGAACTTTTATATTATTTATTTATTCTAATTTGTAATCTAATATTATATATTTATATATACACACTAACTCTAACTGCTATTAACTATTCTAAAATCTATGGAACTAAATGGAATATATTGACAAAGGCCTAGTCCTACAAACACACTATAAAATATTAAAACTGAATCACTACACACTATCTCTATAACAAAGCTAACTCCTACAACTATATATCTACACTAACTATCTAGTATCTGTCTATATGCATATACATAGGGATGGGGGTGGGGTGGGACACAGACAACTCACAAAAAATAACACAGGGATGGGTACAAAACTGAAAAGAAACCTAAATCAATCTAATCCTACTCTAAATAAATCCAAAAAGAGGGGAAGGGAATCAAGGATGGAATATATAGAGAGGAGGGAAGAATTCAAAGGAGGGTAGGGAGAAAGAACACGGGGAGGGGTAAAAAATAAAAACAACACCAAATCTATCTAATGTAATCTAAATAAATGAAACTATGGAGGTAAATGTGTGGGAATTGGTGAAACAGGAGGAGGATGGCAATAGGAACACAAACTGCTAGGATAGGGAGACTTCTGAAAATGCCTGCTGTCAGGAACAGTGGCTACTAGCTCAGAAGGTGTTGGAAGGGGGGAGGGCAATTACTTTTGTTACTTGCTGCACCTGCCTTACCACAAGCCCCATTGGCTCTGTGCAGCCTAGCCCCTGGCCAATCGCAGACTGCCAAGTCAGTGGTATGAGGAAAAGAGTGATGGTGATTGGGCAGGCTGGTTGCTAGTCCAAGTCTCTCTCCACCCATGGGGCCAGGAAGTCTGCTCCTCTGCGGCTCCCCCCTCCCTGGGCCTTCCAGCCAGGTTTTCCCCACCCGAACGTGCCTGAACTTTTTGGGGTGTTGCACGTTCGGTTCGGGCATCCTAACTGAGTGAATTTGGGGCGAACTCTAAACCGCGTTCACACATCCCTACTCTCCAGTTTGTCAAACAGGATGGAAGGGAAGACCTATGAGGAGAGGTTGAAGGAACTGGAAATGTTTTGTCTAAAAAACAAAATCAAAAATACAAATCAGGGAAATGATTATATTTTTCAAATAAGCAAAAAATGGTTATAAGTAAAACAGTATTTCTGTGGCCGCAGATGATAGAATTAGAAGTAATGGGATTAAATGAAAGACAAAAAGACATAGGCTAGGTATTAGTAATTATTTTCTAAGCATAAAGGACAGTCATGCCAAGACCTATGGTCAAGTATTTGAATAAACATTCATTCAGGACAGTCAGCCAGTGGAACAGATTACCAGAGGAGGTATGAATTCCCCATTACTGGAAAACTTTAGAAATAGGTTAGATAAACACCTCTGGAGATGGTCTGCGTGAAGATGGTCTTATTACTACTCTCAAATTGTACATCTGAAAATTCCATTTGCGAGCTGCAAGACAAAGCTATCATTACCCTGATAATGTCATTTTGAGGAATGTTATCTCCTCCCTCACCCACCCCTCTTATTTATTGCTGTTTAAAAACAGACCTGAGAGTGGCTTGATTTGGCCCGCTGTGGACCCACTGACACATCTGTTTATGTTCCACCAGATGTTAGCTTTGAACTGCTTTGGGGCAAGTAGGCACCACGCGCAGACCTGGCCCTTTTTATATAGGCAGCACACACGCATGAACACCCAGGTGTTTATGTGTGGGTGCCACCCATGTAAATCCTGCAGCAGGAGGGTAGGGTGTGTGTCTGTGCATGTGTGCTGCCATGCACAAACATGCATACACAACTATACCCACCCCCCATGCACAGAGCAACTGGTGGTTGCTCCATGCATGTTGATGAGTGGAGGGTGGGTGTAGATGGGTGCGCGCCCGTCTACACACTCCTCCCACCCACCGCACATGGACCTGGGTGCACACCGACTCCTCCACCCCTGTGCCACAGCCCATGTAAAAAAGGCCTCTGTTTTTACTCTGTCTCTGCTTTTTCAAGATTCCCCAAGGGCACAGCCTTGTCTAAGAACTGCCTATGCTGGCCAACGCACATGTGTTTAGCCCCACCATCCCCACCTTAGGGCAGGGGCTGCCATGGTCGATCGTCATGGCTAGTCACCATGTTTCTCCATTATGGGGGGTGCGGACGCTGGTAACAGGGTGGGGGCAAGATCAGCTGCCCGCACATCTGTTTATCTCCCCACCATACCCAGGCTGCTTGAACAGGAGGACAGCTCTCCAGCTGCGGCCATGTTTGTTCAGTGCCTTTCCCTTACCCAGGACGTGTTGGCTGCATTTTCCCACCCTGGGCCAGGGAGCCGCCACAACACCCAGACACCTGTTTTTACCCAATAACTCTGCTTCTTCAGGACTTTCAGAACTGGGGCTTTTTCCATTTGGAAAATAGATAACACTTTATGGGACTACCACAACTGTACTAAGCAGTTTCAGCTAGGAATTTTCAAAAGGAATTGGGCAATTTCCTAGTCCCCTTTGAATTGCTTCTTATTTTCCATATATTCCCAATATTGAGAATCAATATAACTTCCACTGGATATCTTTAATGCCATTAAATAGCTGCCAGACACAGTGGGCATGTATATGCCATATACATTAGTTGCACTATCAAGCTGCCTGGAAGCTTCAGGGACATCTGGATCGGGTAAGTTTTCTTGATCCTTCACAGTCCGGCTTTTGCCCTGGGTTTGGCACTGAAACTGCACTTGTGACTTTGGTCAACAACTTGTGCCGTGAACTGGACCAGGGCAGATCATCCCTTTCAATTCTATTAAATCTGTCCGCAGCATTTGATACCATTGTCCATGAGATGCTGGTGGCTTGTCTGTGGGACCAAGCTGGGGTGGGCGGAGTTGTTCTTCACAGGTTCCTCTCTTTCCTGGCCGGGAGAACTCAGCGAGTGGTACTTGGGGAGTGCTCTTCATCTCCCTGAAACCTCATGTGAGGAGTCTGACAGGGTTCTATTCTGTCCCCGCTCTTGTTCAACATGTATATGCAACCCTTGGCGAGGTCGCGAGGAGGTTTGACGTGCATTGTCATCAGTATGGCAATGATACACAGCTTTACCTCTCCTTTGTGGCAGACCCAGACCAATTAGTCTAGATGCTTAGCCAGTGTTTGGTGGCTGTGGGGAACTGGATGTAGGTGAGCCATCTAAGGCTGAATTCCGACAAAACGGAGGTGATGCTGGTGGGTAGTGCTGAGGGGGTGGTGGCCCCCATTGTTGGTGGGCTTTTCCCCCTCTTGGTTCTCAGGTTCATAGGCTGGGGATACTTCTCAGTTCACAGCTCCACCTGGGTCTTCAGGTGGTGCCTGTGGTGAGGAGTGCCTTTCGCCAATTACATCGGGTGCGACTGCTGTGGCTGTATGTCTCGGACGCTGACCTGGCCACTATCATTCATGCCTTCATCAGCTCTAGACTGGACTATTGCAATGCACTCTACATGGGACTACCCTTGGTGACAGTGCATAAGCTGCAGCTGGTGCAGAATGCGGCAACCCATCTCTTTATCGGGACGGGCCATTGCGAGCACATTACACCTGTGCTCTGTTCTCTGCACTGGCTGCCTATTGTCTTCCAGACTCTATTCAAGGTGTTGGTGTTAATCTACAAAGCCCTACATGACCTAGGCCCTTCTTACCTGTGGGACTGCTCATACCCCGGGCCATGGTGTGGCCCCTGAAGTTGGCTGGGGGCACCCGACTCAAAGTTCCCCTTGTATTCCAGGTGGCAATGATGGGGAGAGTGTTCTCAGTGGTCGCTCCTAGGCTGTGGAATTCCCTCCTGATGGAGACTTGCCTGGTCCTGGATCTCCTCTCTTTCTGAAGAAAATGTAAGACCTGGCTGTTCTGCCAGGCCTTTGGGGAGTGGAATGGGTAGGGGAATTGATTCCGTTCTTTGGTTTTATGAATTTTATGTATTTTTATAATTCTTTGAATTGTTTTTATTGAAATGTAGTTTGGTTGTAAGCCGCCCCGATCTGCCATGCGGACAGTAGGGAGTGGGGTAGAAGCACCACGAATAAATAAATACATTCCTTCTATTTTGAGAGCTGTTAGCAGTTTGGAAAGTATTCTCCATTACAATTACAGGTATCACTCTCATTCAGGAAAAAATGTTTTTAAAACATTAGAAACTTTTTAAAAGTGACATTGTGTGGAAACAGAAGTGATGGCTGCATGGTGGCAGCCCAGTCCAAACTATGTCAGGAAGCCTCAGTAGGCACAGTCTGGAAAGAGTCGGGGCCCACAACAATTTGTGACCATGACCGGGTCACCAGGGAGGGCAGAGAGATGCACGGATGTGTGGTTGGCCTGGCCCCCATGCTGCACCCATTGACTCTCTTCCTACCATGATGGGCAGCCATAACAGTCAGTGACAGACTGCCATGTCAGTTGAAGATGGCAGACCTAATCTAGGCCATGGCTGCTGGCCACAGCAGATGTGATAGCTCACTGTGGGCTGATAAAGCAGACCTTAGCCTGGAATGTGACCTGGACATAGTCCTGGGGTGAGGCCCAGGCTAGCTTCTGACATGACCCCGGACAATCCTGGGCCAACATCTGGCAGTGCCCGCACAAACATGTAGGTGAGGTCCAGTGCAAAGTGGGTCAAACTGGGCCAAACTGGGCCACAGCGTCCCAAAATCACGTCTGTTTTTACCCATTGCTTTGTTTGTACATACAATTATTTACTCACCCAAGGAAATGTACATACATTATTAATCTAAAGTTACAACTGTATAAGAAGTTTGGCATTTGATGTTAGGTATCAGCAGATGTGAGACGAGAGAGTGGTAAGCAAAAAAGGTTCCTGTAGAAGCCTGTAATTCCTTGGTATGAATAATACAACTTACTACTGATCCAAAGCCAAATTCAGCAGGCATTATCTCCAACAAGAACCTGTAAATATATTTTATTGACTCTGTTGGCTTGGTAAGGTATAAAAGCAAGGAGGGTTGCCAGAACTGCCGTTTCTATAAGTGTGATATTCAAATTTGTACGTGATATGTATGAATTTCATGTTCACATAAAAATGCAAATCCAAACTGTACTTCAAGGCAGGACTATGGAATTCTTTTTGAAATACTTTTCCTGTTATTTTGCAATACTTTCACTTTTACTATTGAGATAATATGGATGCAATGCAAAGCATTAATGTAATGGTCAATCATCAGTTTACTTTATTTGGTGCTTGGAGAATATGGCTTAGCCTGCCAACTCAGAGTTGACGCTAAGACAAACATTCTATGCCCCGACTTTTAGTCCTAGCTGAAGCAAATCTCTCACTGAGAAAATGAAGTTGATATGATTTTTCTCTTTTGTATGTACATCAGCGGCAGGCTCTTCCTGTACACAACACAGACAAACCCAAGAAAAGGCATCCAATGTGCTTCTCCTGTGCTGCACTATTCCATCCTACCAACACTTAGCTGTAGATTGTACTTCTATATGTACCGGATGGATATTATTTTGTCAAATGCTCTTTTCCTAAAGTGTATTTTTCTAGCAGTGCAGATTCATTTTCTAGTACATTGTTTATTCTGTTTTACCTGGAGCATCAGAACTACCTTGGGCTCAATCCAGGGACGACTGAGATGATGAAGGGGAGAAAGGCATTTGCTTTTTTTCATTTTGTTTTTTTGCAACAGCATCACATTTTTTTATTTATTTAAAAAAATTATATCCTGCCCCTCTTGCCAAAGGCAACCCAGGGCAGCTAACAACATCACCACCACAATAAAATATCATAAAATATAATAAAACATCAATACAAAAGAAAATAGAAACCACCCCTCTCCCTCACCAACCCCCATCCACCCACCCCTCACCCCTCTCCCTCGCCAAATGCCTGACAGAAGAGCCAGGTCTTACAACTCCTTTGTAAAGCTGGGAGGTCCGGGACCAGACAGGCCTGCACCGGGAGAGAGTTCTAAAGGCACGGCATGGTCACTGAGAATACCCTATACTGTGTGGTCCCCAGGGGACATCCAGGGGACATCCAATGTGGCACCCCCAGATGACCGCAGGGGCCGGTCTAGGACCCGGGTAGTGAGGCAATCTCACAAGTAGACAGGGCCCAGACCATGTAAGACTTTATAGGTCAGAACCAACACTTTGAATCAAGCCCGGAAGACCACTGGCAACCAGTGCAGAGACCAGAGCACTGGTGTAATGTGCTCCCGGTGACCCAGCCCCACTAAGATCCGGGCCGCCGCATTCTGCACCAGCTGCAGCTTCTGAGCCATCACCATAGGTAGCCCCATGTAGAGCGCATTACAGTAGTCTAATCGAGAGGTAATAAAAGCATGGATGATTGTGGCCAGGTCAGGAACCGAAATCAATGACCGAAGCCACCGCACCAGATGTAACTGGCAGAAGGCACTCCTCGTCATAGCCGCCACCTGGAGATCCAGGCGGAGCTGTAATGTCGAGGAGCACCCCCAGGTTCCGTACTTGGGAAGTCAACGAAGGACAGATCAGCTGTCACTTCCACCGACTTCCCCACTACCATCACCTCCGTCTTGTCAGGATTCAATCACAGTTGGTTAGCCCTCATCCAGTCCCACACAGCTGCCAAACACCAGGTAAACAGCACTGAGACAGCCAGGCCCGGATCTGTTGAAAATGAGAGATACAGTTGGGTGTCATACGCATACTGATGACCCCTCAAACCCTCTAATCACCTCACCGAGCAGCTGCATTAGCATATACACATTGAACAGGAGAGGGGACAAAACAGAACCCTGCGGAACCGCACACGAGAGGTCCCGGTAAGATGAAAAACAATCACCGAGCACTACCTGCTGAGTTCTTCCGGTCAGGAATGAGCGGAACAATTCAAGAACAGTCTCACCCACCCCCATACTGTCCCGCTGGTGCATCACCAACATCTCATGGGCAACGGTATCAAATGCTGCCGAAAGATCTAACAGGATCGATAGGGTCGATCAACACCAATCCTTCTCACCGTGGAGGTCATCTACCAAAGCCACAAGTGCGGTCTCAGTGCCATAACCTGGACGGAGACCAGACTGAAAGGGATCAAGATAACCGACACAGTCAAGATGTTCCTGGAGCTGTCTGGCAACTATCCGTTCAATAACCTTCCCTAAAAAGGGAAGGTTAGTGGCAGGCCAAGAGATGGCAGACGAGTCAACGTCAAGCAATGGTTTCTTGAGCAGAGGCTGCACCACCGCCTCCTTAAGGCAGCTCGGCACTCTGTCCTCCCGAAGGGAGGCATTGACTACCCCAGCCAGCAACGGCCCCATTATCTCCCAGCAGCTCTTAACTAGCCAGGACGGGCATGGATGTAATTCACAAGAGGTGGTCCAAACCATCCCCAAAACCTCCACCATGTCAGCGAGTGTCACCAACTGAAATTGATCCCACAAAATTGGATATGACAGGGCTTCTACAGCCTCTACCTCCTCTACTGTATTAAATGTGGCATTGAAGTTGTGGTGAATACGAGTGATTTCATCCAAAAAATAATACGCAAACATTTCACAGCAGACACATTGAACAGGAGAGGGGACAAAACAGAACTGCCCGCTAACAACATGCCAATGGTTTTTCGACTTTTGGCAGCACCCTTCGGTCACTATCCAGAGGGTGCCGCCCCCCCGAGCAACAGCCCTTTGTCTTGTAGTTACCTGGGGGGAGGGGTAGATGAAGGGCAGATGAATCAGCCCAGGTGGGCCTAATTGTTGATATATGTTCAATTTTTGACCAACTATAATGTAAAAATCCTTCTCTCCAGTGCTACCTATCCAATTACTCTCCATTTTGTATTTGTGCTTCTGTTTTTTCATGCCTGACTACAATACTTTGCATTTTGTGTGGCCGATCCTAAACTCCTGTAGGTGCACGTTGCTCATGGTTTACACATGGTTTGTACAAACAACATATTCTCCATAAAGGGAGAATTATTCTCCATATTCATGCCATATGTGAGCCGGGTTTCGGATCAGCCCCCAGATCTCTAAATTTATCCTGTGTTCTAATCTTCCCTTGCAATGTGTTTTTAATCCCTCCCAGTTTTATGGCATCTGCAAATTTGATGAATACACTCACCAGTCCCACTGCCAAATCATTAATGAAGATGTTGAAGAGGACTGGGCCCAGGAAAGATCTCTGTGGGATGGAATTGATACCTCCTCTGAATTTTATACTCTTCTAATAAATTATTACTTACTGGGTGTGACATTTCAGCTGATTGTGAACCCACCTAATGGTAATCCCATCCAGCCCAAGTTTTATGATCTTCCTTGTGAGATTATGTGCAACTGTGCCAAAAGCCTTGCTGAATAGGGGTGTGGAGAAGGCACACCTAATGTTTTTGGTTTTGTTTTCACTTACCAAAATCCCTTCATTTTCAGGGGTTTTAATAAAAACCTTACCATTTTAATTTTAATTTTTTTAATTAATTTTTTTAAAGAAATCACTGTGTATGTGCAAAATGGATGCTAAGCTATTCTGTACATGTGCAGCACCATCATTTGGTGAAAAGATGTGCATGTGCAAAATGGTCTGGTGGTCATTGTATGCATACTTTAAATTAATTATATTTTTAAAATATATCAGCGTATGCAGCATTTTTAAAAAAGTATTTTAATTTTAAATGAAAACAGTTGAAAGCAAATGACAGTTGTTTGCTTATTCATCCATTTTCATAACGGTAGTTACAAACATGAATTGGGCTCCATTCGTTTTCATAACTAATAGAAAACATTACAGATGCACATCCTTATTGCTCTACTGCATTCCCCTTCTCAACCAAGCTAATAGTAACCTGATCAAAGAAGGAAACTGGATTAGTCTGGCATGATTTTTTCTTTAAAAATACATGTTGGTTACTATTTATAAGCCCCTTTTCCTCAAGCTGCTCACAAAATTGATTGTTTTATAATTGGTTTGAAAATCTTTCTACATAATGAAGACAGGTTGACTGGCCTAGAATTCCCTGGGTCAACCTTATTCCCTTTCTTAAAAATAGGCACTATGTTTGCTCTTCCCCAGGATATTCTATATATACACCCAGAATTGTATAATATAATAATCTAAAGTACATTCACAGAATAATGATTTACAAGTAGGGTACTGGCATACTGGAACATGCAATGTTGAAGGAGACCTGGGGTTGTGAAAATCTACTTGCCAGCTCAAAAAGCGTACCCACTCATCAGGTGCAAGCAGATCAAGATTATCAATCCCAAACAAAATACTACAGGTTCATTTGCAAACATTACTTAAGACTCTGTTTAGCTCCATTGTGCTTGTGTCCATTATCCACCATTTATGAACACTTCCTAATAAGGGTTTTTATATGCCATTGTGCCATTATGCGGCCTAAAGTTAAGGAAGCTCTTCCTACAGTAGATTACTTGAGCCAAGAACCTTGCCAACCTCTCTATCACCTGGGGGTCAGTAGCACCAAAGAGGTGCTCCAGCATGATTTCGTCTGATCTGCCGGGGTACTTTTCCAAAATCCCAGCCAAGTACAGGGCTCTCGGTGCGTCATACAGATGGCCTGAATTTCAGGATACCCAGCAGCAGATGATTAGCAGCAAGGATAGTGTGAATGAATCCAGAAGTGGTAAGACCGGGCTGGCTTCCCAGAAAGTGGATCAGGTATGCCAGACAACTCCCTTGGAGGGTTCAGATCACCCTAAGTATTTAGCTTTGAAGATCCCGGAGGATAGGGAGCTCACTCTGATAGCTAATGCCCTGGTCTTTACTGTATACCCTTTGCCATCAGGATTATTTCCATGCTGGGATTCAAAATTTTGGATTGCCCACCACATTTCCCATATTTTGGGCTGTACTTTTGTTCCTTCCCATATAATGCGTTACTTTTATTTGTCAGCTAGGGGCAATGCATTGCAGATTGTTATTTACTTCCGCTCATCTGCTATAGTGAAATGGCTTTTGTTTAATGCCCATTTTTTCTATCTCTGGGGTGTCCATATGGCATATGTTTATGCCAAGAGGGGTATTGCCCCGTTGTTGTAGCAAGCCCTGTTGAGTATCTTGGTCTCTAGGGATGGAAATCCTAATTCGATTCATTCATCCAGGAGGAAATCAGGTATCCCATTGGATATTCCAGACTCTAATGGCCCCAAAGATTTGGTACAGCCTGTAGCTCCTGCTGCTAAATTAGCTTTGGCTTTGCCCTATGGGCCTACCACTACCGATCCCCTGCTATTATCTAAGCTGCCCCCTTTTTTGTCCAGGGTTTCTTCCTGGGATAATCCTAGTATGATTCCTCCCTTGGTGACAGCTTCCCAGGCTCCTTCAAGGACCCAAGCTGCTAGTCCATCTGCAGCCCAGATCCCCGTAGTAAATTTGTTTTCTACTGTTACTCTGCCTGTACCACAGATGCCGCAGATTCGATGTCCCATTATATTAAGTCCTGGGTTGCATAACTATGGTTCTGCCGTTAAAAAGTTGGGATTTCCATCTAGAGGGGCTTCAATTTTTGAAGAGTTAATGGCTGTAGATGGCATATGCAGGTCCATCGTATAGGGTCCTATGAGTTGATATTAACTGGCTCACTTATGAGAATAATTAGTTTGCTCTAATTTAGACAGTATTTGGGGGGGGGCTGCCATATTTACAATAGATATTATATTTGTAACAAATTGATTGTATTGGTTTTAAGAAAGAGGTTAAATCCATATTAGATTATTTCCATAGTAATATTTTCTGAAGTTTTTATTTGTAATTTATATATGTCATGGCCAATTCTATGAGAGTTTAAAATCTGAGTCTGACCTATGAATCTATTTTGGGTCCTTTTGGATATTTTCCTGGTAGATTTGTCATGTTCCAACTTTACCATGGAGTTGGTCTAGAGAGACATGGATTTTGAACAGATTGTCCTAGTTTAATAATTTACATTCTGTCTTAAATTGTTATTATTTTTAGTTTAACTATTTACATTTGAGACTATATAGGAACGTCATTAGTAAGCTTATTCTATTTTATAAGTTTTTTTGTTGTTGTGTCATTTGGTAAAATGGGTATTTGTTAATTGTTTTCATTGTTTGTTTGTTTCTAGCTTATATGTATGTTTGTCTATAAGCAATGACCCATGGTTACATTTTAATAAATTTACATTACATTACATTACATTACATTACAGATGGCAATGCAGCAGCATGTGGGCCACTAACTCAACCGCTAGTTGGTCAAACGAGCAAAGCCACTCTGCATAAGGAATGCCCCAAAAGCGGCCGTCCAGAATCTGCATTCACCCTAGCTCGAAAGATCAGAGCTATAGCCCTTTTTGGAGTATGCATTGTCAGATACTCAGCCATCGAACCTAAGTTCGGAAGCCAGTTCAAATAGGCTCGTACATGAGAGGCGGCCCTAACCTTACCAACCACAATCTGATATTCAATGTCCACCACACAACCTAACAGTTCCTTCCTAATCAACCCTAGTGGCTTATGCAAAAGTTATTCCTTAGACATGCCGATCTCTTTTAGGTACCCCTCAATTTTGAGGTCCCATGGGCTAAGGTAAGGGTCCCTCCCTACCTCTTTAAATAACTCAGAGGATTGCCTCAAAAAAATTTGGACCCAGAATTTCAGTGTGGCCTCCATGGCCACCTGGGACCAGCTTTCCTGACCACACTCCAGCAGTGCAATCACATGCGGAGTACCCCTGGGGCTGCCCAACAAGCCCATAAGGAACCTGGCCTGTATAATATTGATGGCTTTAGGGGAGGCAAAGGGGCCCATAACTCAGCCCCACAGAGGGCCTGTGCCATCACCTTCCAATTATGTGCCTGGACAGCAGGCGGGATATTGCACCTGCCATGGCGTGTAAAGTATCCGAATAAGGCACAGTAAGGGCCCTTCGCTAATGCTAGGGCTTATACAATGTGCTCCTTCCATGAGCCACTAGCATGAAACAGCAGCCCCAGGTACCTGTAATTAATCACTTGCTGAAGTGAGGCCTCCCCCAGAGGCCAGTGCAGCAATTTCTTTTCTCCATGCATGTTGCCCTGGGTCTCGGATTTTTCAGTGGGGATGGACTTGGTGGGTGATCATCTCCCGCTAAGGGTCACACTCACATTGGATGGAGGGATGATAGTTCAGAACCCGACTTTTACCCCCATATTTAACCATCTGGATACACTTAGGGCCCCTAGAAGGGGTGAGCAGTTGGACTTACATGTGCTGGGGTGGTTTGAGCTTCCTTCCACTTGGCAACTGCGAGAAGATGTGTTGCAGGCATCGGATCCCAGGGAAATTGTAGCTGCCTACACTCGTCTTAGCTCTAGTCTTTCCCAGTATATTAGGTGTTGGAATCAGGACCAGGGGCAGAGTAGGATTAGGAAAGGCATGCTGTGGTACAATAAAGAATGTTGGGAAATGCGGAGGGAACTTTTGGAGAAGTATCAGGCGTATAGGGAGGGATTGCATATCAGTCTGCCCCGAGAATACCTGGAGTTGAGGGGGGAATACCAAAAGATACTTAGGAGGAAGAAAAAGGAATATGCCGAAGCCCAATGGGTAGATCTGCTCCAGGCAGTAGAAGAAAAAAAATCAAAAACGTTTTGGAGGCTGGTTAATGGCGCCACCGCCAGGGGAGTAGGGCAGTCAATTCCCCCGATCCATGTGCAGATGTGGGTTGACTATTTTCAGAAGTTGTATGATCTGAGTGTGGGGGTTCGGCTGGGGGCACTGACTCTTGGTCATATGGAAGATCTCCCGATATGTCCAGCAGTAACTGAGGCAGGTGTGGAGGTCATGATAGACTCGTTTAGCAATCATAAGGCCCCAGGTCCTGGTTTGATTTATATAGAGATCTTTAAAATGCACAAAAGTCTGGTGGCTCCCTCTGTTGGTGGCTCTTTTCTCAGCCATTAATCAATCTGGACATGTCCCAGTAGAATGGGCCAAATCTGTGGTTGTACCAATCTTTAAGAAGGGATCAAAATCCGACCCAGTTAATTATAGGCCCATTAGTCTGCTGTGTGTCATATCAAAGATTTATGCCAATCTCCTCTTGGGAAGATTGTTGGGGTGGACTAAAGCTATTGCTGATGAGCAGGCAGGTTTCCAGGAAGGGCGTTCTACCATGGAGCAGTGCCTCATTGTGGACTATCTTGCTAATAAGTACAGGGTCCGGAATGGGGCACCGTATGTGGTTTTCTTGGATCTGAGAGCCACCTTTGACTCCGTGGACAGGGGCATTCTCTGGAGGAAACTCCGAGCTGCCTCTGTGGATGCGAGGCTCCTCTCTTTGATCCAGTCACTCCACAATGACTCTTACGGTCAGGGTGGATGACCAGGGGAGCATCACTCCACCCTTTAGTACATACCTTGGTGTCAGACAGGGCTGTGTGCTTGCACCAGTCCTGTTTAATCTTTATATAAATGACATCATTTCTATTATGGCCAAATCCAGGTTTCCTTCCGCCCCCCCCACCCCCACCCCTGATTGGCTGCTAGACCAGTAGGTTGTCTATGCTATGCGGACGATATTGTGTTAATGTCCCAATCAAGGGTGGGTCTACTTAGACAGATAAATGCCTTCACTCAATTTTGTAATGAGAACCATATAACTGTAAATTTGGACAAGTGTAAGGTCATGGTCTTCTTCATTTTTGTTTTAAAAATTAAAAAAAAAATAATCACTATGCATGCAAAAATGGCTGCTGGACTGTTCTGTAAACAACCTTCCCCAAAATGGTGGCAGTAGCATCATCGCCATTTTGGAAAAGGTTATCCAGTCTGCACATGTGCAGTGGTTATTTTGCAGATGTACACACCTGTTCCCCTTTTCAAAAATGGTGGCAACGTGTTGGGAATTGGGGACTAAAAACAGGGAAAGGGAAGGTGCTCACCCACTTCTTCTTAACATATATGGCTTCTGAATAAAAATTATCCCTCAGGGTTTTATAGAGGTGGTGGAGGAAACCTCCTAGTCAAAGATCATCATTGGGAGGTGGTGACATAATCTGTGCTCCCAACACTCTCACACCATGCACCACAGGGCAAAGGAAGGGGGATAACATGTCACAAGTGTGGACAGGGGGAATAAGGACCCCAGAAGATAGGTAGGGAAGGGAATCAGGGCACACAGCAGAGATAGGGACTCAGGAATGCAGGTATATGGAACACACAGCCACACCCACCCAGTCACAAGCACCCAAAGGGATATCCCACACCATACATGAACCTACAATCAGCTGGCTTCACACACTCTTGCTTACTTGCACCCACACACACACTCTCACAACACCCACACAGTTAGCTCAAAATACAGAAGATACTCGAGTCAAGGGGCCAGTCTCTCAGCATTCAGTCCAATCACCGGCAAGGCGCGAGGCTGGAAGCAGTCATTTAATTGTTTCCCAGTTACTGACGCAAGCGCTCTGAGCACCTGGACGAGGCTGGGGTGGACATGAGCTGCGCCTGAGGATGTGCTCTCTATGTGTGGGGGCGTGACCATTTCTACCATGAGTGGGACCCCTTTGTCCCGGCTCTCCTCATTGCTTCCCCCTTCTCCTTAGCAGAGTTCGTGTTGGAAATCCCCTTCCATGGGGAGCGGGAGAGGGGATACCCCCACTAAGCTGGCTCCATGCAGAGCCCAATCCCCCCACCCTCCTATGCCAGTTCCTGACACAACGCTGCCATTGCCAATTTTGCAAGAGGGTGTACATGCGCAGAAGGGTCCGCTGGTCATTTGTACAAGTGCAGTGATTTTCTAAAAAAAATATATATATTTTAACAAAACAACCCCCAACCCCTTGAAAACAAAAGGGTCATTTACAAAAAAAAAACCAAACCCCCCCAAAAAAGGTGTCCCCCCCCAAGTGAACACAAGTGGTGTGCCTCCAGCACACCCCTGTTTGGACCCCCAGAAGTAGAGAAAAAAGCAGGATTAGAGTAGTTGTCCTGGACAACCCTGGCCCCAAGCCTGTTGACATTCCGGCGAAGTTGCAAAACCTGACTGTTCGCCCAGGCCTTGGGGGAGGATGGGTTAGTGGGTTTTTATCTCCCCTACCCTATTTATTGTTTTAATGTTTTCCCGGGACCTTATATTGTATTTTTGATGTGTTTTAAGTTGTTTTATATGTATTTTATATATATTTTTATTGTTGGAAGCCGCCCCGAGTTGTTCTCAGGAGGGGCGTGGTAGAAATCTAGAAAAGAAATACAAATAAATAAAATATCACCCTGTGGCAAGGCTGGGCCTGGGAACAGTGGGTGGAAAGCAGTGGGGTGTGTCATGGGGTATGTATAAGGTCCCAAGTTCATACCTTGGCAGCTCGATTCAGGATCTCTGGTAGCACACCTGGGTGAAGCCTTTGTCAGAGATCCTGCAGAGCTGTATTTGAAACCCTAATACTGTGTCAGGTTGTGACAATATCGGGCTAAGATGGACCATTCAGACGTGTACTGACAAGTGCCAGCAGCACAACATGCATGAAAATTAGGTGCAACTTTAACATCTGAAAGGTGCCCTATGCATGACTGAAGGTTTTCGGCACACTGCTGTTTATAGACCTAGGTTTTTTTCAGACCGGTAAAGTACACTTGTCAGTGCACCAAAAAAACCTTAAATCATGCACAGGGCACCTTTTGGATGTTATCAAAGCCACAACTAATTTGCATGCGTGCCCTTCTGCTGGCACCTTTAAGTATGCTTTTAAGCACATTTGAAAGCTGCCTTAGTTAGCTCCTTATATCAGGAGGTAGGGGTGAGGATTCTGCTGTGCAAGCCCCCAGGTTTCTCCCTTAAGCCAAGGACCCAGTGTAAATCACTGTAATCAAGAAGTGTGGCTTGCGTGGACATTGGTTTCCACTGATCGTTAGGGATGGGCAAACGTGGTTCGGATGTTTGGAGTTTGGACCAAACTTGATCTGTTCGGTAGGGAAGGGTGAACAGATCGCGGTTCGGGTTCGGCTGCGTTCAGTTCAGCTGTGTTCGGTTCGGCCGTTCGGCTAGTTCTCTGAGTTCGGGTTCGGCCGTTGGGTTCGGAAAATGTTGTTATGGGTGTTTTTTGTTTTTTATATGGTTTTTTGGTTTTTTATTGGGTTTTATATGGTTTTCTTTTGTTTTTTATATGGGTTTTTTTAATTTATTTTTTTATCTAATATTATATATATCTATCTACACTAGATCTAACTGCTATTAACTATTCTAAATGCTATGAACTAAATGGATTATCTAATAAGTACACAGACCTACTCCTACAAACACTAAAACTAAATCA